>REGO01000468.1:754140-804137 GCA_010120015.1 Rhombomys opimus | reverse complement strand
GAATGTATGTCTACCTCTCCCTGAGGGGAGAGCAGCCTTTCCAGGCCACAGAGGAAGACAATGCAGCCACTCCTGATGAGACCTGATAGACTAGGATCAGAAGGAAGGGGAGGAGGACCTCCCCTGTCAGTGGACTGGGAGAGGGACACGGGTGGAGAAGAAGGAGGGAGGAAGGGAGCTACAGGTGGGATACAAAGTGAATAAACTGTCATTAATAAAAATAAAAAATTTAAAAAAGAATGTAAAAAAAAGTTATTTCCCACTGACAACTGCTTGTACAGGAAAAAATAGATTTTCCCGATTATATCTCCCTCGGTGTAGTGGAGAGGGTGGAGAGAAGGTAGGCCAGGGGTAGGTGGATGAGGAGGTGAGGGGGAGATCAGGGAGGAGATTTTGGCGGGGAAACAATAATCAAAATATAATGTGTAAAAAACGATTTTAAAAATAATTTATTTCTTCGGAAAGGAGGACTCCCTTTAAATAAATAAATATGTAATGTAAACAAAAAATAAACAGATTAAGTATTTTAAGTATGAGGTGTTTTTTTTTCTACTTATTGTAAATATTTACACATTTTATTAGGTTCCCCATTAAATCTCTCCACTCAGGGCTCAGGGACCTTGTGTTAGTGAGGTAGAAATAGTGTAAGAACCAATGAGGGTGATGAGCATCAGTTTATCAAGGCCTTTTGAACACAGCTGGACTGATCACTATAGGAATCCACAGGAAATGAGTCGGCATGCATTGGGTCTGCATGCGTATGTGCCCTGTGCTCTGCATATTTATTATGGCTCCCAATATATTTTATTTTATTTTATTTTATTATTTTATTTTATTTATTTTGTTTTATTTTATGGGGCTGCTTAAGTATGCTGCCAGTGCACAGAGGTAAAGCGGCACAGACTTAGGCATCCCTAATGCAGAAGTTATCTCCAACTGATAAACACTTGTAAATGGACTGAGTGAAAACTGGTAAGATGGAGTGAAAAACATCTCTAATGGCATGCCCAATGACCGGCAATAGATGCTCAACACACAAAAACTCAAGGTCAGTTTTGAGGTTCAAGGACATTTCACACTTTTTCTTCTATCAAGTTTAGTATGTCTGTTTTCATGTATATGCTTTTGAGCCATTTGAAGTTATTTTTTAATTATTTTTATTTCTATTTTATTTTATTGCTTTGGTGTTTTGTCTGCATGTATGTCTGTGTGAGGGTGTAAGACCTTGGAACTACAGACAGCTGTGAGCTGCCATGTGGGTGCTGGGAATTGAACCTTGGTCCTCCTCAAGAGTACTCAATGCTCTTAACCTCTGGGCCATCTTTCCAGCCCCTACAATTAATTTTTGTGCAGGGTAAAATTATGGGTCTACATTGATACCTCTGCATACAGCCATCCAGTTTGAGCAATACCATTTGTTCAAGATGTCCTTTTTCCAAACTTCTGGTTACTTTATCAAAATTCAGGTGTCCATAGGTTTGTGGATTTGTATTTGGGTCTTTAATTAGATTCCATTAATCAATTCAATGTGTCTGTTTTTGAACAATACCATGCTGTTTTTATTACTAAAGCTCTGGAAGTACAATTTGAGATTGGGAATGACGATATCTTAGCAGTTCTTTTATTATTCAGAATTGTTGTAGCTATTCTCTCTCTCTCCCCACTTTCCTTGTGTGTGTGTCTGTCTGTCACTGTATGCATGCATGTGTGTATGTATGCGTGCATGTGTGTGCATGTATCTATTTCTATATGCAGCTGAAAACTGTACTTTTACTTTGAAAATTTGTGAGGAATTATGTTGGAATTTTGACAAGGATTGCATTGAATATGTAGTTTGCTTTCGGTAAGATGGCCATTTTTGATATATTACTCCTCCTGGTCCATGATCATGGAAGATCCTTCCATCTTCTGATATGTGTGTGTTTATATATGAATATATGTTTCTCCCCATCTCTTCTAAATATCTGAACAGTTTTATTGTGAAGTTGATTTTTTAATATATTAAAATGGCTACATCATCTTGCTTCTTGAGTCTATTTTCTTTGAATCCAATTTTCCATCCTTTTACCTTGAGCTTATAGGTATCCTTAATTTTAAGGTATGTTTCTTTGAAACAGCAGAAAAGAAGATTCTGTTTTAGATTTGAACCTGCTAATATCCCTATTTGTATGGGTGACCTGAAACCATTGATGCTAAGAGTTTGTTTTTGATGTTAACCATTCTGATGGGTGTGTGATGAAATCTCAGAGTCATTTATAATTGCATTTACATGGTGACTAAGGAATTTGATTACTTCTTCAAGTGTTTCTCTGCCATTCGGTATTCCTCTGTTGAAAATTCTCTGTTTAGTTCTGTACCCCATTTTTTAATTGGATTATTTGGCTTGTGGTGTTTAATTTCTTGAGTTCTTTATATATTCTGGATATTAGCCCTCTGTCAGATGTAATGGAACTAGAAAAAATCATCCTGAGTAAGGCAACCCAGAAGCAGAAAGACATACATGGTATATACTCACTTATAAGTAGATATCAGCCATATAATATAGGATAAACATACTAAAATCTACAGACCTAAGGAAGCTAAACAACAAGAAAGATCTAGAAAAAAATGTTTATTTCTCATTCAGAAGGGAAAACAGATAGACTTCTGAAGTGGTAGAAGAAAGTGAACAGGATGGGAGCCTACCACAGATGTCCTCTAAAATACGCCCCCAGCAAAGGATTGAAGGAGATGCAGAAACTCACACCCAAACTTTGGACAGAGCACAAGGAGTCTTATGGAAGATTGGGGTAAATGGAAGGAACAGGAAAGGACAGGAGCCACACAAGGATACCAACACAGCCTAAAAAAAAAAAATCTGGTGGACACAGAGGGGACTTCAGACACAGATACATCAACCAAAGACCATGCATAGAGAGGACCTAGAATTCCTGCTCAGATGTAGCTTACACACAGCTCAGTCTCCTTGTGGGTTCCCTAGTCATGGAAGAAAATACGGTCTCTGACATGAACTTGGTTGTCTGCGCCTTGATCACTTCTCCCTAGTGGGGCAACCTAGCCAGCCCACATAAAAAGGCATCCAGACAGTCCTAATAGGACCTGATAGGTTAGTGTCAGATGATAGAGGAGGAGGCCTTCCCCTATCTGTGGAAAAGGGAAGACAGATTGGGGAGGTAGGGAAGGTGGGACTAGAAGGAGATGAGGGAGGGGTCTACCACTGGGATACAAAGTGAATACATTGTAAATTATTATTATGATTATTATAATTATTATGATTATTATTTTGTTGTTGCAGTGTGGATTTTTAGTTGGCTTGTCTGTGTTTACATTTATTACTTACGTTTTCTTGGGCATGGTTAATCTCTTTGCATTTACATTATTCTTCTAGCAGCTTTTGTAGAGCTTGATTTTTATATACAATCTGTTTAAATCTGGGCTTACTGTGGAATACCTTTTTCCATTTATTGTGATTGCATTTTTTTTGGCTTTGTATAATAATCTGGATTTTCATTTCTGTACTCATAGTTTGCAGAATGTCTGCTAAGGCCCTTCTGGTTTTAGAGTCTTCATATAAAATCCAATATTATTTTAATAAGTCTAATAACACTACAATATTTATGCATATCTATATAGTGGTATCATTTCTTTGAAGTTTTTAATATTCTTTCTTTGTTACATAACTTTACTGTTTTGTTTATTATATGTCATTAAGATTTCTTAATAGTCCAATTTGGCATTTTCAATGCATTCTGTACCTTGATAGGTATCTCCTTCTTTAGTTAGGGACATTTCCCCCCTTTTTATTTGTTGAAAAGACTTTCTTTTTCTTTGATTTGTCTTTCTTTTTCATTCTCTATTCCTGTTATTTTCAGATTTTTTTCCTTGTATCCAAGAGTTTTTAGGATGTTATCTGCATGAATTTTTAATTTTTTTAATTTTTCATTAACAGAAATATCCATTTCTTCTATTAACTTCGATGTATGAAATTCTCTCTTTCATCTCTACATTCTGTTGGTGTGGCTTGCCTCTGTGCTTCCGGCTTAATTTCCTAAATTTTTCATTCCCAGTTTTCCCTCAATATGGCTTTTCCTTTTTTATTCTATTTTTCCTTTCATGTCTTAAACAATTGTCCATATTTCATTCCTTGATATTATTAATGGATTTATCCACATCCTTTTAAAAGACTTTAGACAAACTTAAAATACCCTTAAGGGTATTTTGAAGCTGTTTTTTTTGTTGTTGTTTGTTTGTTTGTTTGTTTGTTTATGTGGTAGGATTGCTGTGATCTAGAAGAGCCGTATTTTTCTTAGATGTTATTGATTTTTTTTTCTTGATACTTGTGTCTAGTTCTCTGGTTTGGGACAATTGCCCTGCTTGGTGCAGATATCTGGTCTGGTCTTGTAATTGTTGTGTGGTCTCTTTTGCCATTTATGTTTTTAATGAGAATGTAATGGCTGTGGGTTGTCTGGAATGGAATACCTCTTTAATCCTGCCAGGTGTAGCCACTGATTGTTCTAGGCAGAAAGGGTTTCTGAGTATTGGATGCTGACAATAAGTAACAGGGGTTGACTAGAAGAAGGGTATGAGATGGTACACAGGAGGGAGAAAAGCTGGTTTTGATATCAGGATCTTATAGACTCCTGGGAATGTGGCAGAGACATAGAGTCCACAGCAGGTGGTCTGCTGCAGAGATGGGGTAAGACTATGTGGCTAGAATTTAAGGACAGAGCGAGAGGTAAGATCTCCAACTGACTCTCTGACAGCTGTGGACTTTTCACAAAACCTCACAAGATTTTATTTAAAACATATTTAATATTTTCTAATTCACTAAAAGATTGGTTAAGGTAATTTACTTTGGAACTACTTTCACTTGACAGTACTCAATGTTTACATGACTTTTATAACAGCCAAAATTAAATGCAGTGTCTGAGTTTTTGCCAAAGGACAATGGATTTTAGAGAGCTTTCAGCACAGTTCTGAAAACTGCTTACATGAAAGAAGTGCTGAAACCCTGCCTATTTCGCTTGCCAAAACTTGCTGTCTGTGTTACATTCCATGGAGCCATCTTGCCTTGCCAGTCTCTCACTAGAGCTTTATAGGTCAGCCTAGCATGATTCCATGGAGCAGACAACATTGAACATGATTGTATATTTCATGAGTCACCCCTTGTCCTGACTTTTGTCAGGGCATTTCAGAAGACACAGCCAGTGTCAGCAGATTTGACACAGTCCCTTAAAAGCTTTATTTTGCTTTTTACTTCACACACTTGGGCCTTTTACTAGTTTTATTATGTCCTTTGTCCCATTACATTCCTTCTTTATTTCTAAATCATTTCTGATTTTATAATATAATTATATCATCACCACCATTCCCTCTAAGCCCTCACATACACCTCTCTTTGTTCTCTTCCAAATTCATGGCCTATTTTCTCTCATTAACTATTGCTATATAGTTATATGTTAAAGTATATGTTACCTACACGTGTGTGTACGCATGCATATTTCTACATAAAACTCTTTAGTATACTGTTGGTTGTATGCATGTATTCAGAACTAATCATTTGGTATTTGGTTGTCTTGTAACAAGCAAGACGATTACTCATGCTTTCAGCGTTCTTATATATCTGTAGATTTTTTTTTAAGAGAAATGTGAAAAGGTCTAAGATATTACACCAAGATAAAATACCAGTTATGGAGCCTGAAATTTTAAATTTCGTGGCTGAATACTGAGGAAAAAAGGAAGTAGATGCAAGCATACAAACCAAACCAAAACATTAGTTTGTCACTTATAAATTAGTTTTTGTAAAAAATCTAAGTTAGTAAATTATTGTAGAATATTGACCCTGTGTGTCCTTTACTCCGACTTGTTGGTATCTCTCTGAGTATGTTTTACTAAATCTGCTTCAAAGGAATGTTGTCTCATTGACTCCTGTGAAAAACATAATTTAAACAATGTTATGGCATTTTAATTTTATTCATTTAACTAAAATCATTATCAGGTGGTTTGGGACACATGAACATGTAACTGTATAGATATTCAAGCCGTACTTTCAAAGATAGAATGAATGCTTTGTTCCAGTAAACCGCATCAATTTAGAATCTGCCGAAGACCAACACTGTAACATTTTATTTTTATACATAATTTGTTTCTATGGGAAATCAGCTCAAGTAAATGAATTTATATGAAATTAAATATACACACATATATAACCTGTGTATATGTATGTTTATATATAACTAAAAACTTTCTTCTTATTTTGTAAGATTGTTTTAGTCATTTTTGTTTTTTGTTTGTTTGTTTAACATATTTAACAGCCTTGAATGTGGACTCTTTAATGAGTAATGTGACAACTGTCTTAGTAAGTAAGATGTTGATATTACTGTAAAATCTGTTCTTAACCTTTTCTAATTTCATTTTATTTATATATTTATTTATTACAATTTATTCACTTTGTATCCCTGCTGCAAATATCTTCCTTGTCTCCTCCCAGTCCCAGCCACACTCCCTCTTCTCCCCCTATGCCCTTTCCCTAATCCCCTGATAGGGGAGGACCTCCTCCTCTTCTAACTGACCCTAGCTTATCAGGTCTCATCAAGGCTGGATACATCATCTTCCTCTGTGGCCTGGCAAGGCTGTACCCTCCAGGGGATCATGAACAAACAACCATCCACTGAGTTCAAGTCAGAGATAACTCCTGTACCCCTTACTAGGAAACCCACTTGGAAACTGAGTAACCAATGGGCTTCCTGTGAACAGGGGTCTAGGTCCTCTACATGCATGGTCCTTAGTTGGAGGATGGTCTCTACAGGGCCCCCTGAGCCAAAGTGTTTTGGCTCTGTTGTACTCCTTGTGGAGTTCCTGTCCCCTCCAGATCTATGTCCCTCTTCTTCCATAAGGATTCTGGCAGTCTGCCCAAAGTTTGACTATGAATCTCAGTATCTGCTTCTCTACCCTTGTGGGTAGTCTTTCAGAGGTCCTCTGTAGAAGGCTCCTGTCCTGTTACTTGTCTTCTCCTACCTCTAATGTCTACCTGGTTTTCCCCTTCTGAGTGAGGATTAAGCATCTTCCCTAGGGTCCTCCTAGTTGTTTAGCTTCTTTAAGGCTATAGATTTTAGTATGTCTGTCCTATATTATATGGCTAATATCCACTTATAAGTGAGTATATATCATATGTCTCTTCCTGTTTCTGGGTTACATCACTCAAGATGATCTTTTCTCGTTCCCACCATTTGCCTGCAGATTTCATGATATCCTTGTTTTTAATTGCTGAGTAGTATTCCATTATGTAAATGTACAACCTTTTCTGAATCCATTCCTTGGTTGAGGGACACTTAGGTGGTTTCCAGACTCTGGCTATTATGAATAGAGCTGCAAAGAACATGGTTGAGCAAATGTCCTTTCTGAATGGTGGGCCATCTTTTGGGTATATGCCTAGGGGTGGTATAGCTGGATCTTGGGTTAGCACTATTCCTAATTTTCTGAGGAAGTGCCCGATTGATTTCAGAAGTGTTTGTACAAGATTATATTCCCACCAGCAATGGAGGAGGGTTCTGCTTTCTCCACATTCTCTGCAGTATGCATTATCCCTGAGTTTTTGATCTTAGCCATTCTGATGGGTGTAAGGTGAAATATCAGGTTTGTTTTGACTTGCGTTTCCCTGATGACTAAGGAAGGATGTTGAACATTTAAGTGTTTTTCTGCCACTCGATATTCCTCTGTTGCAAATTCTCTGTTTAGCTCTGTACCCCATTTTTAATTGGATTACTTAGTTTGCTGGTGTTTAACTGCTTATGTTCCTTATATATTCTAGATATTAGCCCTCTGTCAGATACAGGGTTGGTGAAGATCTTTGGTCTGACTTCAGTGTCCTTTGCTTTACAAAAGCTTTTCAGTTTCATGAGGTCCCATTTATTGATTGTTGCTCTTAGAGTCTATGCTGTTGGTGTTCTGTTCAGGAAGTTGTCTCCTGTGCCAATGAGTTCTAGGCTGTTCCCCACTTTTTCTTCTAACAGATTTAGAGTGTCTGGTTTTATGTTGAGGTCTTTGATCCACTTAGACTTTAGTTTTGTGCAAGGTGATAAATATGGATCTATTTTCATTTTTCTGCATGTAGACATCCAGTTGGTCCAGCACCATTTGTTGAAGATGCTGTCTTTTTTCCATTGCGTGGTTTTGGCTTCTTTGTCAAATATTAAGTTTCCATAGATGTGTGGGTTCATTTCTGGCTCTTCGATTCCATTCCATTGGTCCACTAGTCTGTTGACTTCTTATTTTAATTTAGATAATATACATTTTTAAGTTATAGAATTTAAGCTAATAAAATTAAAAGAAACTTGATTATGATTATGAGTTGAAAAAGTATTTTCAATTGTTTGTAAAAACAATTTATTGCCTTGTGAATTCTTTCACATTAATTTGAAACAGGTTTTAGTATATCTCTATATAAGTAGACATGTTTATAGATATGCATATATGTATATATGTGCATGAATATATAAATAGATTGATGATACATTGATAGATAGTACTTTGTGAATTTACTTTTTACAAAAGAGCCAAAGAAACAAGATTCCCTTGCAGTAAATTTATTAAGAAATCTTCTTCCTAACCCAGCCAAATTTCTTACAGAAATTTTAACCTAGTAACATGGCCTGTTAGGGTTGATCTGGTGCTGTTATGTGTTCATATGTTAATTGCTTGCCCTCAAGATATTTACGAGCAAATTTTCACATATCCAAAATGACCCAGTATTATCTTTGCCTTCCAAATTATCCCCAAATGGCAAATAAATTTGCCTAGAGCATGGACTGGGGAGAACAGAGGTAGGTAAAGAGAGGTTTGTGAATTTGGGAGTGGGAGAAGGACCTTGAGGAAGAGAGAGGAAGAAGAAGAAGAAGGAAGCAGATCACCATGGGTTAGTGTGAGCTAGAAGCAAGTGACTGGGAAGAGCTTGCTATAAGCATTGACATGATGGAGAAAAGCAGCCCAAATGGAAAACAAGTGCATGTATTAATGGGAGAATTTGTGGGAAGCAGGCAAGATAGCTGAGAGAGTTATTATCAACCCAGCCCCAATGCATTAAGGCTTATTAATAATCTAAAACTTTTCTCTGACTATTTATTTTTGTAATAGTGAGTAAAGGAATAACTGTCTTGAATTAATAACTGACATTAATTAATAATTAATAATTCCTTTCATATATGCCTTTATAATAATATGAATCAATATTAAATATAAATAATCATTCAATAATGACTATCCATTATTGACAAGGGATTACATTTAAAGACCTTGGTCTGTGTGATCCAGCTGGAATACAAACATGCCATTAGTACATACCTTTAATCCCTCTGGCTGGAATACACACCCTTAGCTTCTCTGGCTGGGATACAGACATGGCATACTTTTAATCCCTCTGGTGGGAATTTAGCAGACACCTTTAATACCCAAAAAATGACACCAAATAAAGTGACAAATAAAAGATTTGACAGAATGGGTCAGGGATAGGATATGGGCCACTCTTAGGAGAACAAATAGGAAAGAGAAATTACTTGAGAGCAGTTGTGGCAGAGAGAAAGCCAGGGAGTTCTTCAAGACAGTATAGGAGAGTTCAGGACTACAATACAATTCGTGCAGGTTTGTGCAGTTCATCTGAGTGCAGTTGAGTTCATCCAGGTCATTTTGTGGAATATAGAGGCAGTTTTTCCAAACAAAGAAATTCATTGAGAAGCAGACAGAAGCCAATGTGAATCAGTCAGCAGGGAATGAAGTTTTTAGCCAGAAGAGTTGAATTGAACCAGTCAGCTAGAATTCAGAAAGAATTGGAAAGGATGATCTTTTTCAGTATCTGTCTCAAAGACTGAATACATTCTAGGCCTAGGTTATCAGATGAAAGCTGGAAGCTGAATCCTTAGAGGTCCAGGATTACAGAAGATTAGACTGTACGGAGATTGGAAGTTTCCAGGCTTAGGCCTGGGGATAGTTTCATAGAAACGCTCTGGGCTGAGCCCAAGCCACATATTTGTCAAGCTTGGGTACAGTGCTATCTCATCCTCTCAAACGAGGAAATAAAAACAACTTTTACACATATATAAACACTAACTTATAAAGGACAAACTAATGTTTTGGGTTTATTTGTTTTTACCCTTTTTTTTCTTCAATATTCAACAAGAAGCTGAAATTTTAGGCTCCTTTAAAAATATTTATATACTAAATAAATAATTGTCATATTTATTATGTATATAGAGAAGCACTTTATATGTACTTTATATAATAACTTTTATTTTAATTACACCTACAATTTGAGTATTAATTATAATATATTGCAACAGAATGGATTAAAACAACTTGGACCCCCAACTGAAAACCATATCATCCAGGACCAATCCCAAGTTATCCTTTTATCTCTTTATTTCACATACATAGGTAGGCTATCCCTCTCTATGTAGGTAATAAGAACTTCAGCAGCATCAGTTGTTAGTTGTTTAAACATTGTTGGTGAGAGAGGGCCTCAGTAAGCATCTTTTCACAACAATCATAATGTACACAGCTTTAGTCCTATAATAAGGGTATACAATCTGGTTGGTAGTATGAGTTTACAAAATTTTAGATTTCATAAAGCCTCAAAATGTCTTACATTTTTAGCATTAATTATATTTAATTAAATCCAATAATTTTACAAACAAGCTATCTAAATGTCATTAAATATTCATAAATGGAGCAAAAATACTTTCCCCTAATATTCCAGGGTATTAAATTGCACATGCTTTTATCTTATTTCTGGTTTCTTGTTTTCTTCAGCAGGCTTTGCAAATGTAGCCCAGGGATCTTAGGAATGTGTTTTCTCTGCCTTCTGTTTGCTGGAGATGAAGTACCACTCCCGTACTTTGATGAACCAGAATAAGCTATGGAGCATTCCATTACATTGTTTTCTGATAAGAATGTTAGCCAGTTTTACTAAATATTTCCCTAAACTTATAAATGTAATTTGCTAAATATTTTCTAAATATTCTCCTAAACTTATAAATGTAGTTTATTTAAATGTATGTCTGTCATCATTTTCTAGTAGTTAAAAAAAGGATGAAAGCTTTGTATATTTATCAAAGTTATTAAAATACTAACACTGAAAATAAACTTAAAATGTAAATGTTTCTGAAGCAAATTCAGTTCTACAAGTTCATTCATTGAAATGAATGACTCTTAAAAATTCCCATGTTCTCAAAATGCATCAGTGAATAACTGCTTTGCCACAACCATACCCCCTTGCCATCATGCGTGTACTGAAGGGGTCCTCATTTTTTCAAGACTTCTGGCCTCCAAAAGGAAACAAAAAGGCAGCACATAGAAATAGCTATTGTTATAGTTAGTAAAACACATTTTCTCTTGAACTACATATGAAGGAACAATACTAGAAATTTAGGGCACAGCCATAATGACCACTGTGGCCAAGGCTACCATGGAAATTACTATATGGATCAAGCCAGCCTCAAATTAATGGCAGCCATTGACCCCAGCATCCTAAGTGGTAAAATTATAAACACATGCCACAGTATCCCATAATGAACACATTTTCCTTTGTTTCCAAAATAAATGTATGGTTATCTTCTTGACATTCAGGCTTCCCCAAAGTTGCTTTGGGTTCCTCAGCATAATACTCTTAAAATATGCTCATTTCATTTTCAATTTGACAATGCTTGTTTGTTGTTGTTTTTCAACAAAAGTTCTTTTATTTAACTACAGCGGTTGTTGAAACACCACATACATATCCACACCAAACTGCTAAATAAAAAGTTGGCATTTGCTCCTTTTGCATAGAAATAGTCTTTCTCCTAAGCCTTTCGACATCTGTTACAATCTTCTTTTTAATCTCTTTTTTTCTTTTTTGTGGATTGTGTTTCTCTCCTCCTCCATTCTCTCTCTTTCTTTCTCTCTCTCTCATGTGTATGTGTGTGTGAGTGTGTTGTGTTTGAGAAAGGGTCGCCCAAAATGCTCAAAAGTCCACTATAGAACCCAGAATGACTTTAAAGCCTCAATCTCTGTGCCTCAGGTTTTTGAGGACTGGGATTACAAGCTTGGCCAGCCATGAAAAGGTATCATTTTCTCTATTTCTGTAAAATCATTATTAAAAATACAACCTACTTTATAATTTTTTTTTAATTTTTGAAGCCATGAACAATCTATACTACTATGAAACATTGAGCCTATGTGGTTAGCTGCACAAGACCCACACAATACCGTGCTCATCATCATTTAATTGTAGATAGGAGAGGGTTTCCTGTGGAACATTCTCCCTGAGCATCTATGATTGCTGAGGAAGTGAGACTCGTTTTCTTCATTGGTAGAACCGATGCAAAGTTTCCTGTGTTAATGCTAACTACGTCACTTAAGATTAATAAGTCAGAAATTTTGTATACATACATACATACGTATGTACGTACATACGTACTATATATTAGGAGGGGAAAATGACTTCATCAGGGGTATGAGAGGGACAATAATTATTAAAAATTGAAAATAGTCCTTCTTCCCCTCACTATGGGAAACCAATTGTTTACTGAGCTACCACAGGCTTCATCTGAGCAGAGGTTCTAGGTTATATCCATACATGGTCCTTGGTTGAATGTCAGTCTCAGAAAAGACCCTGTGCACAGATATATTTGGTCCTTGTGGAGCTCCTATCTTTTCACATTCATACTAACTCCCCATCTTTCTTATGATTCCCTGTACTCTGCGAAGGTTTGGTCATGAGTCTTTGTATCTGCTTTGAAAACACTGCTAGTTAGAGTCTTTCAGATGCCTTCAGTAGACTCCTGTCATACGTTCAATGCACATCCTATCTGTCTTTCTAAACGAGGATTGATCATCTTACCCCATGTCTGCTCTCTTGATTATCTTTTTTAGGTGTATAGATTTCACCTGTTAGGCCACAGAGGAGGGCTTTGCAGCCAGTTCTGAAGACACCTGATAAAACAGGATCGGATGAATGGGGAGGAGGTCCCCCCTATCAGTGGACTTGGAAAGGGCCACAGTGGAGATGAGGGAGGGAGGGTGGGATTGGGACGGAATGAGGGAGCGGGACACAGCTGGGATACAGAGTTAATAAAATGTAACTGATAAGAAAAAAATAAAATAAAAAAAACAAAAACAAAAACAACAAAAAAATTGAAAATAACTTGAATATATTATATACATGTTAAAGAAGGAAACAAAAAATCAAAGAAACATTTTTTAATTTATTTTTAATTTTTTTCATAATTACAGTTTATTCACTTTGTATCCCAGCTGTAGCCCCCCCCCCCAACCCTTCCAACTCCACCTTCCCTCCCTTTTCTCCTTCTATGACCCTCCCACAGTCCACTGATAGGGGAGGTCCTCCTCTCTTTCCATCTGACCCTAGCCTATCAAGTCTTATCAGGGCTGACTGCAGTGTCCTCCTCTGTGGCCTGGCAAGGCTGTTCCCCTACCAGGAGGTTGGTGATCAAAGAGCTAGCCACTGAGTTCATGTCAGAGATAGTCCCTGTTCCCCTGGGCTACATCTGTGCAGGGGTTCTAGGTTGTCTCCATGAATTGTCCTTGGTTAGAGTATCAGTTTCAGAAAAGACCCCTGTGCCCAGATTTTTTTGTTTCTGTTGATCTTTTCGAGCTCCTGTACCCCCCAAGATTTTCTATCTCTCCCTTCTTTCATAAGATTCCCTGTACTCTGTCCAAAATTTGGCTATGAGTCTCAGCCTTTGCTTTGATACCCTGTTGGGTAGAATCTTTCAGAGTCCCTCTGTGGTAGGCTCCTGTCCTGTTCCCTGTTTTCTCCCTCTTCCGAGGTCCATCCTGTTTGCCTTTTTGAATTAGGATTGAGCCTCTTATCCAGGGTCTTCCTTCTTAATTAGCTTCTTATTTTTAAAAAAATCTTCCCAGACCACAGAGGAAGTTCTGATGAGACCTGATAAGCTAGTGTCAGAGGGGTTACAGCTGGGATACAAAAGGAATAAACTGTAATTTACATAAAAAAATAAAAATAAAACATTAAAATTTCTAACCCTATTGACACAGCCTACCATGCTCATACAAGAGCATGGCGTATTTAAACATACCTCAGCTTCCAAGTTCATATCTTATTGAGTAAAATATGAAGAAAAAAAAATTTAAAGCCTAGTAAGTAGGTTTGTAATCTGATTGCAACTCCCAAGTTGGCCAATTGGACTTCTCTATGAAACAGGGCCCAAGAGGCTTAAATGTTGAGGGTTACCACATTTCTTCTCAGAGAGCAATTACTTCACTATCCTCCGGTAAGTCTCAGTATATGAAAAGTCTATTTTGTTGTGCATTATGTGTGTTCCTTAAATTCCCAGTATTGTTCCTCCAAAGCTCTCATATGTAGTTCAAGAGATTTTTTTTTTATTAACTGTAACAAACATTCAAATAATACATGGACCAGGCACAGTGCATGAGCTGCCTGAAATTTGTAAGAATAAAAAATATTGTTAAGCTGTATGGTGTAATACTGATAAAAATTAGTGTGTTTCAACAGTTTATTAATTTAAGTCTTAACAACACTGAATGTGTTTGGCACTACCAATTGCTGGACTCTTCCCTGGGGAAGGCCACCTGTCCTGCTCCAACTTCCCTCAGTTCCCTACAGTTCTCTGCGCAGTGTTGAGACCTCATGAGAATTTTTTGTTCACTTGGTCATATCCACCAATTTTGTTCAGTGCCAAATGGTCAGCGCTGAAAAATGGACCTATGAGTAAGATTTGTACTGAACAAGTTAAATTGAAATATATATATATATATATATATATATTTCATGCAATATAATATTGCATATAATAATAATAAGTAATTATGATGCCATGTATTTGAAGCAGAGGAGGAAGGGTTATATATGATGGTTTAGAGAAGAGAAAAAAGGGAATAAACTGTAATTAAATTATAATCTCAGAAATAAAATAAAAATTAGGAAATGCATGAAAAAGCTAACTTAGAACCTTTAACTTGGTTCTCCAGTTTAAATAGTACAAAATTAATTTAAGGTGAGGTTTCTGAATTTCTTGTTCCTCACATTTTTAAAGGTCATATCTTACTTCACTGTATCTTAGTCATCAGTAGTCACAGTTATGAGATGAGTTATGAACTCCCAAATTCTTACATTAGTCTTATCAATTCTGGTATTTCTAAATGTGATCTTACTTGGACAGAAAGTTTCTATAGCTAAAGTTTGTAAAGATGTAGTCAAAGTGTATTACAGTAGGACAATAAAGTAATGACTGGCGTCCTTATATAAAGGGCTCTGTGAACACTGGAATGGTTGGGGTATGGGAACATGTTAGAATTCTATATCAGAGTCATTCATGCCATCATAAGCCAAGGATTGACTAGAAACTTGATGGCTCTTCATGGAAAGGGCCAATAAGAACTTCACAGACAGCATGTCCTGCCTACACCTAGATCTCAAATTTTCAGTGTCTAGAATTATTAAAAGATCATTACCCACAATTTTTCTAGACATTGCAAAAAATGCTTCTATAGAGTTTTAATTAAGTTAGACAAAAGTAATGATTTCCCGTTTCACAGATAATCATTTACCATAGAAAATACATACTATAGATACAATTTTTGTGCGACTCTCTGATTGCAAAATCCTACTATAATTTTCAACAGATTTACTGTAATCATTCCAAAACAAGTTAAAATTTAATTTTAAATTACAAAAATTAATATTAAAGTTAAAATTTAAGTTTTAAAATTTTCAAGGAAATGTTTAGCCATCACATTATCTAATTATTTTTAACAAGTTTACTTTCTTTGTCCAAGAAGCCCCACCTACTTTTTTCATGAGTCCCTACCTCTAAAATTTAGGTAGCCACCATATTATTTTCTGTTGGGCATTTATCTATTTGTTGACAACTTTGTGTGTGTGTGTGTGTGTGTGTGTGTGTGTGTGTGTGTGTATTCACACAATGTGTTAACTTTGGTCTTAGAGTGTTATCATAACAGACTTTAACATTAATCAGTGTTGTACAAAACAAGAATTTCTCTGCTTTACCTGTGTGGTTTTTTGTAGACGTAGTGCAGTTATTTTTCACTATAAATCAGATGGTAAGCATCTGATTGTTTTTTTTTTCTTGTTTGATTGTTCTCCCGTTGTTAACACACTGGTAAGAGATTTTTGTATATGAACATACATGAATACACAACATAAAGTTGTATATGAACATACATTTTTCACTTCTCTTGGGTCTATACTTAGACATGGAACTGGTGGATCATAGTACAACTCAATGTCACAGAGCTTGAAGAAATGTGAAACTAATTCCAGCAAGACTTTCTTGCTTACTTCCATCAGTAGCTCCCAATTATTTGAATTTTGATCGCTACTATCATAGTGGACGAGAGAATCTGATTCTGAGTTTTGTTTATTTTTTATTTTGCAAATATCTTTTTAAAAATTATTTGCCTCCACTTGTTAGAGGAAATATATATTTTCTTACTGATGAAAGTATCTTCTGAATATTTTAAAAATTGAATAGGTCCTGATAGATCTCTAAGTTATTGCTGGTTTGAGGTTCTGCCCATGTCTGTTTTTTTTTTTTTTTTTTTTTTTTTTTTCTTTGAAGAATAGTGCTTTCTTGGGCACGACCCAAGATACTTTTTATACATATAAGTTCAAACAGCAGTATTCATGATTGTGCATGACATGTATTTTTAATTGGTTTTGTTATTGGATTTTATTTTACTGTATATTATTCATCTGATTTTACTAATTGAGTAAAAAGTGGAAGATAGTATTTCTAGGATATGATGTGTAGTTGGATGAGATTGTGAAGCGTTCATTCTGGCTCTTATTTAATAATAAATAGCATTCATCAGAGAAAGCAGTGAGATTTGTGTTTTATATTAAGAAAACTTATTTATTAAATTAATTTGTTGATTTTTATTGTTCTGCTTATATAGTTACGTAATTGAAGAAAGTGTTTTCATTTTATATACATTATTGAATATGGGAGCAGAGAGTAGATTGTTGCAGTTTATTTATCTTCAAAAAACCAGTAACATCCTCTGTATTCTTGTATTGGTGATGGTGGAGAATTGAAGGCAGTATTACCCTGAGGCTCAGGCAGTTACATGCATGGTCTTAGTGGGTGTAGCTCTCTTTGTGATGGTTACAAAGCTTCAGGCATCTAAGCCTTTTGGGTTTAGATTTTGGAGTTAGACATTTCTGTCCATACACTGTCTTCCTTCTCTGCTTTACATATGCATATAAAATGTGATCAGGACCTTCCTGTTCTGGCCACCATGTCTTTCTAGCCATGAGGACTCAAAATGGACAATTTCTTCTTAAATTTGCTTTAAGTCCTGTTATAGTATAATAGGCCAGAATAAATTAGTCTATCATCTTGCATTACATTGTAAATAACAGGCATGATGCTATGGCTATAATATTCAAATATTTTGCCTGCTAGATTCTTTCTTCCCTGAAATATTATATGTTAACATTGACTACATCCACTGAAAAGTTTCAATGATACACTTGATATTCTGCTAAAGCTACTATTCCAAACAAAATTAACCAGAGCACCTAAAGTATAAAGATTAAACTGAAATGACACAGTGTTTTGAATCAGGAAAGAATGAAGATATCTACAACGATTAGAGTTGTCAGCATTTCAAAGCAGTTATTTTGAAAAAAGAAGACACCTTGGGCACTAGTTCATCTGGATGTTAATGGATATGCTCCTTTGAAAGGGGAATTAGTGTGGGTTTTGCAGCTAATTAAGGCACAGTTGTTAAATGCCACATCTGTTGTTAATAAAGCATATGGTTTTAAGATTTAAGCTTGCACAGATCAGGCATATTTAAATATTATATTTTGCTACTTGAATCATTGGTGATTTTAACTACTTTTGTTTCAGTATCTGGTGTTAATATTTTAAGCATTAATCTTTGGCAAATGCTTAAGAGGACATTTAACTAAGTTATAGTTTTTTGACATTGAAATTAACATTAAATTTGTACCTGAAATTAAAACTGATGAAGCTCCTGTGTACTATGGCAACTTAAGAATCCTTCATTATGACAAACAGATTCCAGAGAAAAATTTATGGAAGCCTTTAAATAACAGCATTGTAAATGCTGATTTATAAACTTTGTGTCAACAACTTTATATTTTACATGAATTTGACTTTGCCATTACATATAAAAATTTATGATAATGAGCAATGTGAATCAGCATATGAAACACTTAAAATTTCTTTTGAAATATTAATTATACTCAGTGATTTCTTGAGAATTTTAATTGAATTTATATTACTTAGAACAATAAAACATGTTTATGTTCAATTGGAATTATCTGTAATTGCTAGAGCATAATCTGGTTTATTTTGTCTGTGACCACG
This sequence comes from Rhombomys opimus, assembly GCA_010120015.1. Lineage (NCBI taxonomy): Eukaryota > Metazoa > Chordata > Mammalia > Rodentia > Muridae > Rhombomys > Rhombomys opimus. Next base: position 785,748 of record REGO01000468.1, on the reverse strand, counting down.
AAAACAGAACAGAAAGGAAATAGCAGTGCTCTACTTGACCTCTTTTCACATCTAATTTGAGAGCATTGTTTCTGTGGAGATAACAGTCTCCATGGTTACTAGTTGCAGATTTTCTCAACATTCTTAACTATGATAGAAACACCCATAGGGCCATCATTTGCATTTCATCAATTAGTTCTGTCCCATGATACTGCTCTAAAAAAAAATGTGGATTAGATAAAGTATTGTGTGTAATACCAATTGTTATAAATGTGCACATGTGAAAGTTTCTACAGGAGACAATGCATGTGGATTGCAATTTATCATAGTGAATGTTAGTGAGTAAAACTGAGTAATACTGTCTGGACAAATCAATATCACTGTGCTGTGACATTGTCACAGCAAGAATGCAAAACAGAAACGTCACTTAAAGACATCATGTGGTACTATACATGTAAACATTTTTTTACAGTTAAGCATCTGGCTAAAATGAATGCAATTTTACCTTTTCTTTTGATATTTTTTCCAGAACAAAGCATGTAGAAAGAGATTAAAAAAATGAATATTAACTATTAAACATTTTTACATTTTTACCATTGATTTTACCCACTGTTAGAGTTTTCCTAAAATGACTTATTTGTCAACAGTCAATTGTATTATCATATATTTAAATGACATATAAGTGAATAAATATGATTTTATGTGATTATAGAACTCAAAAAAATTTTTTCCAGCAGCGTAAAATGCTAGGTTAGCCAAATTCCTCACAAAACCATATTGATTTTTATTATCTCTCATTATACATAAAATTGTAGAAATGTGCACATTTGATGTTAACTAGATGCCAAAATTATTCAATTTTAATATTTTTGTGTAAGCATTTTAGTCAGTTCAATTTGAATACTGATGATAACTGTAATAAAATAACAAGCTTCAGAAACAAACATTATGAAACAGCATGGAAGCAATTCTCTGGGATGCTGATGTTTGTTTGAGATTTATTCTAAACTGTTTCTCCCATCCTCAGAGTCATTCATTTTAGTTCAAGAGCACCATACTGTCAGATATTTAATTTTTTTTGCTATCAAAATTTCACTACCTTAATCCCAAATATTGATCCTGCTTTGTGTGATCATGCCTTCTAAAGTTTAGTCATATTTTAATATATATTTAACATCTGCATTTTGTTTAAAGTTAGTTTTAATAAGCATTCTAAATTTTCAGTACTCAATAAACAAAGTAATAAGAGAAAGAAGAAAATCCATCAAATGTCTGGAAACAAACCTTGAGTTTATTGTTAAGGCTCTTCTTTTTATTTCTTAGTGTTGGTGTTGTTATCCGGCCAGGTGTGCTGATCCGTGTGTTAGATCTAAGCATGTGGAAGGCAGTGGCTGGAGAATCAAGAGTTCATCATCATCTGCAAGGTGACGCCATCCTGAGCTATTTGAGAAAAAGTGAGCCACTCTCCACTCTCCCCAGCCACATTTTCAAGAGGCGCCATAACTAACATAGGCATGGGGAAATGTCTCAGTCGGTAGAGCCTGGTGCAGGTAAGCTTGATGATGTGAGTTCAGTCCATGATGCATATAGGAGAAGGATGAAACCAATCCCTGCATGTTTCCCTCATACCTTCGTATGCACACGGTGGTGTGTCAACCCCCACACAGATGTGCACACACATGCCCGGATGTGGGGAGGCGCATTGTGCACACCCAGGGTAGGATTCCACAGCTACAGGGAATTCCTGCTTTAAAACAGTTTTCAAAGTCAAGGAATTAATAAATATAAGTGCCAATTTATCCTCCATTGCTTCTTCTGTATGTCTTCCCTTTCTGTAATAAAACATAAAAAAGTCAAATTAATGATTTACAAAAAAATTTCCACACATTATTCATGTAAATCTGTATATAGATACACATGTATAGCTTAAATGAAAGATTCTCATTTGTGCTGACAATGCTCTCTTCAAGATCAAAATACCATCTAATATAACTCACCATCAGGCATGAGAAGTTCTCTTTAGAGTTGTTTGTTGGTCAGGGTTGTTCAAAAGATTCTCAAAACAGGTAATTGTTTGCCACTAGGGTGTATGGGAGAGATGGAAAGTAAGTTCCTACTGCTGAAGACACCACAAACTTCAAGGCACTGCCCAGAAGTCTCTGAGTTTGTAGTGATTTAAAAGCATTTCCCTGAGGACTACCTTTCCTGGTATGAGACAGTACCATGCAAGCTTCTAAAGGATGGGAACAGGCGTTAGTCTCACTTGGCTATGAAGCCTATGAAACACAGCAACAAGCATTCAGGATGTATAATGGTCCAAATAATACGGCTGTAACCAACAGCTCTGTAAGTTGTCTTCAAATCCATTAAATAAGGAGACATTTTAGCTAAGTAACTAGGGACAGTACAGTAATGTGTCTTGGAAAAAACCTTCACATGCCACTTTACTAAACCAGCATAACCCATAACTACTTTTAAAATATTTGTTTATATACCCACAGATAAATGTAGCCTTCATTCCTCGTCAAGAAAATTCTTTTTGCAACAAATGGAGACTGTTACCTAAAACCACAACCAATCAAAATACAGACTTTTAAAGTCTCAACGAACTTACTTGATCACCTGAAATTCAGGGGATATTAAAAATGAGGGAGTAGAAAGAATATAAGAACCAAAGCATCCTATGAGTGTATGACTCCTAGTAATGTCAGAATATACACCCACAGAACCTCACCAATATGACTACCCAATAATGAGTTGAACAAGAATAACAACAATAGACATGCCATGTCGATGGGGCAAATCGTGGTTCTAAACATTACACAACGAACTACAAGAAACTACAGAATGCCGAGAGACTGAGAACTCCTCAACTCTGAAAACCTACATAAAAAGTAACACAGAGACAGAGCAAGCTGTAATTAAGAATATGCTTTTTGTGTGTAAACATATATACATACACATATGTAACAACAATTAATGGAGAAAAAGTTCATGAAACAGTACAGGATGTATATATGTGAGTCTTTGCAAAAGTAAAGGGTGGGAAATGATGTAACTATATTGTATGCTCATAAATTGAGAAAAAAGATTTAAGTGCCATCATAATGAGAAAATAATTTTATTTTTATTTAACTACTCAAAGCTCACACGGTCCTATGAGGACATGTGCTTGTGAAATTAACAATATCATCTGGGGAATATGGAGTGCATACACTGATGAATGATCACACTCTAAATACAAACGACACTCTCAGTATGTAACTAATATGTAAAACTGGACCTCGATTTTCCAAATTTTATAAAATATACTCCCTCTCCCATTTTATTTCTTTTTAGGATTTTGTATCAAGTTATATGCAAAGAGTCCAGCACTGTCCTTCCAACAGACATGTAGAATTTATATATGTACATACAAGCTCTTGTTTTATATAAGTATGATAGTCCCTCTAACATTTACATGTATTCATCATTGAAATTTGGTTTATACATATTAACTTGAATTTAAATTTTATGGTATTAATTATTTAATATTCATATGATTTTTAATTATGTTGTTCGATGATTCTTTGAAGCATGTATAAATACAATATTTTTTGCCTCATACAAATAATTTGGAGCAACAAAAATGATATAATAGTAATTTTTAGATGTTGCTGTAACAAAAAGCAAGAATTTTCTAGCTAAGTAGCTAAATCATTGTGAACAGATATATTAGTTTATATAAATATAAATATTTATAGGTATAAATAACATTATGTGTAGCTGGATGGACAATGAACGCTGAATGACTCACTTAAGTAAACTACTGTATTGACTTCATGATGTTGTTTGTTACATTTAATGTTTTCTAATAAATTATTTATAATAAAAATCAAATGTCCATTTGCTTATAAGAATATATTTTCACTAAATAAATAACTTTCAATAGCAACTAAGATTTTCTGTATTTTCAATTATTGAGATTCTATTTATTTAATTATATGTGTTTTGTAGAGGAATTCTAATTCATCTCATTCCCTCATCAAAGGAAATAAAAAAAAAAAACATTAAGAGTGTATGAGTGTTTTATCTGCAGGTAAATCTGTGCACCACATAAGGACAGTGCTAGTGGAGGCCAGAAAAAGAAGGTAGTTCCCAGATCCTGGAGTTACAGACAATTGTGATCCTCCATGTGTGTGCTGGGAGTTAAAGCAGGCCATTTTGAAAAGGAAACAATGCTCTTATCCTGTGAACAATAACTCTGGCTCCTGTACACAAGGTTTTTATAAACATACTGCTTAAAATGTTCTACCTTGTCCAAATCCTGTTCTTCATCTACTACAATTTGATTTAGACATTGCATTTACAATTAATTCATGAAAACTTTTTCCAATGCATATGCACTCAATTTAACACTAGCTATATTCTTCAGTTTCTTCAAAGACTTAAAGTTCTTATAATACAGGTTTTTCACTTGCTTGGTTAGTCATATGAAGATATTTTGTATTATTTTTGGCTACCCTCAGGAGTATCGGTTCCCTAATTTCTTTCTCAGCCTATTTGTCACTTGTCTAAATAAAGGCTACAGGGTTTGATTTTTGTTTGTTTGTTTGTTTGTTTGTTTTGAGATAATTTTCTATCCAGCCACTTTGCTAAAAGTGTTTATTAGCTATAGGAGTTATTTGGTACAACTTTTAGGTTCATTTATGTGTACTATTATATCATCTGTGAAGAGCGATGCTTTGACTTCTTCCTTTCTATTTTGTATCCCCTTGACCTTCTGTAGTTGTTTTAGTGCTCTAGCTCGAACTTCAAGTGCTATATTGAATAGATGTAGAGATCTCGGACAACCTAGGATTGAAAAATATGTGGTCCATTTATGTGATGGAATACTACTCAGGTATTAAAAACAAAGACAGCAAGCAATTTCCAGGCAATTAGATGGAACTAGAAGAGATCATCCTGAGTGAAGTAACTCAGACACCAAAAGAAATGCATGGTAAGTAGATACTTATAAGCAGGCACTTATAAGTAGATATTTGCCAGAAAATACAGGATAATCATGGATAATCCACAGACCCCAAGGAAGAATACTTGAATATCAGAAGAGTAAATAAAATAAACATCTAAAGTAGATGGAGATACAAAACTGGGTTGGAGAGGTATGGGGAGAGTGGGTTGGGAGTTAGGGGGTAAGGAATTGGAGTGAAACAGAATTCTGTTGGAAGGGGGCATCTCTGGGACAAGGGAGGCTTGCAGGAGTCTATGTGGGTGACCTTAGCTGAGTTGCCTATCAGTGGAAGTAAGGAGCCTGAGGTCACTTCCTATAGCAAGTTTGGAATTTTAGTGGAGGGAGAGGGAAGGAGAGAGACACCAACCCACCCATATAACCTTAGATACAAAATTTGTCTTGACTACAATTAGTGTTTGGATGAAGTTGGAGCAGAGATTGAGGGAATGGCAAAACAATGCCTGGCCAACTTAAGACACACCCTATGGGAGAGAGCCAACCTCTGTCACTATTAATGATATTCTGCTATGCTTGCAGGCAGGAGCGTAGTCTAACTGCCTTCTGAGAGGCATCAAGGGAAACAGATGCAGACACACAAAACTAAACAATACGCTGAGTTCAGGGAGTTTTGTTGGAAGAATGGGAAGAAGATAGAAGGAGCTGGAGGTATCAAGGACAGCATGAGAAGAGCATGCATGGGCTGGACCTAGACCCTGTACACATGTGTACCAGATGTGAAGTTTGGTCAACAAGTGGGTTCCCTAATAACTATAGTAGGGCCTGTCTCTGACTTTGTTGCCTGCTACTGGAAGTCACCATTTTTTGTAGACATCTTTCTCTCCTTGCTTTTCAAAATATCTTTGTTCCATCTTCTACTGAGAACCTTGGGCTTTAGAGAAGCAGTAATAATATAGATATCTCCTTTAGGGGTGAGTATTATTTTGCACTCACTTATTCTTTTCACATTGTATAGTTTCAGGTCTCCCTCTGTGTTAATCATCATCTACTGTAATAAATGAAAATCAACTACTTAGTCAATCAATCAATCAGTCAATCAATACACTTCTTTGATAAGACTTGAGAGGTTAATTAATTTATTTGTATAAAGAAAAGGCTAGGTGTTGGTCTAATGCAATTTAACAGAGCAATAGTTATAGGTTCTCCTTCAGAGACCGTGACCAGTAGAGCTAGAGATTCTTGGCCCAATAATGGCTCCAAGGAAGCGTTTCCCTGTGAGGCATTGGCCAGAATTAAACTGGAAAGTAGCTGATTACTCATATGACATTTATAACACAATTTCACCGGGGCCATATCTTGTTAAACCAGTTACCATTGCTGATCATTTTTCTCTTCCAGGAGTGAGAACAGCACATTCAAGCAGTTTGAAAGCTATCTAGCAGGGAATAGTCTTTCATATCAATACCAGCCTACTATGTTCCTGGTTCTAGGACTCAAGGAAGTGCAACCTATAGCAATAAAAGGAGGTTTTACAATATATTGGAAATTCAGTAATGTTTGAGAGATCCAGGAGACCTCATGGGCCAGCAATAAAAAATAACACATCACCAGCATTAGGCTATTATTTCTTTAATTTCTTATGACATCTTTATGGCCCAATTATAGGACAGCTTAATGTTTTTTGTTTGTTTGTTTGTTTGTTTCAGTTTCAAGAGGTCCCATTTATTTCTTTGTTTTTTAGGGGAATATTTTTTATTTAATTATTTTTATTTTTATTAAATATAGTTTATTCACTTTGTATCCCCCCTTTACCTCCCTCCCACCTCCCCTCCCAATCCCACTCTCCTTCATCCCCACCCATGTCCTCTCCCAGTCCACTAATAGGGGAGGTCCTTCTCCCCTTTCCTCTGATCCTAGACTATCAGGTCTCATCAGGAGTGGCTGCCTTGTCTTCTGTGGCCTGGTAAGGTTACTCCCCTGTCAGGAGGAGGTGATCAAAGAGCAGGTCAATCAGTTCATGTCAGAGACAGTCCCTGTCCCCATTACTATGGAGGCCACATGGACACTGAACTACCATAGCTACCTCTGTGCAGGGGTTCCAGGCCATCTCCATGAGATACTCTTTGGCTCGAGTATCAGGTTCAGAAAAGACCCCTGTGTCCAATTTTTTTGGATCTGTTGCTGTTCTTGTGGAGTTCCTGTCCTCTCCAGGTCTTACTATCTCTCCCTTCTTTCATAAGATTCCTTGCACTCTGCCCAAAGTTTGGCTCTAAGTCTCAGCATCTGCCTCGATACCCTGCAGAATATAGCCTTTCAGAGACCCTCTGTGGTAGGCTCCTGTCCTGTTCCCTGTTTTCTCCCTCTTCTGATGTCCATCCTCTTTGCTCTTCTGAATGGGGATTGAACATCTTAGCCAGAGTCCTCCTTCCTGATTAGCTTCTTTAGGTGTACAAATTTTAATATGTTTATCCTATATTATATATCTAATATCCACTTATGAGTGAGTATATACCCTATATGTCTTTCTGCTTCTGGGATTCCTCACTCAGGACGATCTTTTTTTCAGTTCCCACCATTTACCTGCAAATTTCATGATTTTTTTTTTATCTGTGAGTAATATTCCATTGTGTCATTGTGTAGATGTAGAAACCATTTCTGTTTCCATTCCTCAACTGAGGGGCATCTGGGCTATTTTCATCTTCTGACTATTACAAATAAAGCTGCTACAAACATGGTTGAGCAAAAGTCCTTGTTGTATACTTGAGCATCTTTTGGATATATGACTAGGAGTGGTATGGCTGGATCTTGAAGAAGTGCTATTCCTAATTGTCTGAGATAGCACCAGATTGATTTCCAAAGCGGTTGTATAAGTTTCTATTCCCACCAGAAGTGGAGGAGGGTTCCCCTTTCTCCACAACCTCTCCAGCATGTGTTGTCACTTGAGTTATTCATATTAGCCATTCTGATAGGTATAAAATGAAATCTCAAGGTTGTTTTTTGATTTGCATTTCCCTGATGACTAAGGACATTGAACATTTCTTTAAGTGTTTCTCTGCCATTCAATATTCCGCTATTGAGAATTCTCTGTTTAGCTCTGTACCCCATTTTTTAATTGGATTACTTGATTTGTTGCTGTTTAACATGACAGTTTAATTATAACTTTTTTATGTATTTGCATGTATGCCTGTGTGTGTGTTTGTGTGGCTGCAAAAAACTTCTACAATAGTATTTTTCTTTTAATTTTTAGCCTTTACAGTAGTCATTTTCAATATGAAATTTTGAACAGCCATTAAAGTTGTTTATTTCCCCATACTTTTTCCTGTACCTTGACCTTATCTCGAACCCACACATTAAGCTTTCTTCCCCTTGTGCTGAGATTAGACGTTGGGTTATCTCTATTTTATTATAATTAGGGCTATTTTTCATTACAGAAATTTCATTATATCTGTCTGTTAAGCAGCTAACTTTCTTAAACCATTGCCATGCATTCTTCCAGTCAGCACTCATCTTCATGATAAAATGGCTTATTGATATTTTATCCATGACTTAATGGTTTTCTCTTGGTTGCCCCTTACTCTTTTGACATTTACAACTAAATTTATCCTAGGGATATTCAGTCCTATTTCATAAAAAAGTAATAAAGGAAAGAAGACATTTCCTTTTCTTAGCAATAACGGAGATATAAAATGTCACTTAAAATATTTTGCCAAAACCACATCTTGCTACAATGTTCTATACATCTTAAGATGAGCAGATTCATTACACATATTAACTCACTTATCACACCATATTATACTTTCATTTCCATACATGATTTATAAACTATACATATAAATTTACAAACATTTGCAGCATTTCATAAAATCATTGTGTAACTAAGTAATATTTATAAAGTTATTTCTTTACTGATTAAAATTAATCTACCTATAAATTAGTTGAAAAATGTGGTATAGTTTAAAATTCAAAACGACAAGTGTGAATCTCCAAATATTTTAAACTGTTTATTATTCTGTATGTTGTCTGAATTCTTTAAAAAAAATGACCCACCTGAAGTATTTTTTTAATAATTGGTCCCATTAATTATTTTGTTAAATGTCTTATGGTAATAATGTACCATAACACAGTTGCAGATAATTTACTTACTACAAAATACTAAGTGGTATACAAAAACGTATCAATGTACACTTATGTCTCACACAATGCTTTACAATATTCCTGCATTCATCAAAATTTAATTTAATTTTTGTTTTTACTTTTTTTATTAAAATAGACTTTTTGTACATCACATTTTGATTACGATTTCTTTTTTCCCATGTTCCTTCAAATTCTTCTCCATCTCCCATCTCACAGGATCCATTCCCTTTCTGTCTCTTTTTACAAAACAAACAAGCATCTAAGAAATAATATTCTAAAAATTTAAAACAGATAAAGAAAAAATTAAAATAAATAAAACAGACTATAATAAAACAACCAAAGAAGAAACACAGTGCATATAAATAAATAAGTAATGAATATAGTTTCAGAGGCATGCATGTTTGCCCACTCAAGAATCCCATAAAAACCCAAAAGCCAAAGCCATAGTAAATATGAAAGGCCATGTAGGGTAGAAACAACAACAAAGAGGAAATAAAAACCATCCCATTTTATCTTCTTTTTTAATTAGTTTTTTTATTTTTTTAATATTTGTTACAGTTTATTAAATTTGTATCCCAGCTGTATCACTCTTCCTCATTTCCTCCCAATCCCACCCTCCCTCCCTCATCTTGTCCCTACTCCATTCCAAGTCCACTGATAGGGGAGGACCTCCTCCCCTTTCATGTGACCATAGCTTACCAGGTATCTTCACTGACGGCCTCTGAAAGACTCTACCTAACAGTGTATCAAAGCAGATACTGAGACTCATAACCTTTGGCAGAGTGCAGGAAATCATATGAAAGAAGGGAGAGTTAGTATGACCTAGAGAGGACAGGCACTCCACAATGACCAAATATATCTAGGCACAGGGGTCTTTTTTGAGACTGTATCTCCAACCAAGGACCATGTATGGATATAACCTAGAACCTCTGCTTGGATGTAGCCCACGGTAGCTCAGTATCCAAGTGGGTACCTTAGTAAAGGGAACAGGGACTCTTTCTGACATAAACTCAATGGCTGGCTCTTTGACCCCCTCACCCTCATCCGAGGGAGAAGCAGCCCTGCCAGGCCACAGAGGAGGACTTTGAAGCCAGGCCTGGAGATACCCATTTTATCTTTATGTGACAAAGTACTTCCAAAGATGCTGTTGAGTTCATTTTGTGTTAACCACTGACAGCTGGACACGCAGCCTACCCATAAGAATGGTTTGTTTCTCCGATGAGATACACATGGACAAACAAACAAACTAACTAATTAATATTGCTTTTGGGTGTGTCTATCAACTGGAGGCAGCTTTTGAGTTAAGAATGAAGAATGTATGTGCACTTCTCCTTTCAGTTCCAGGACCTCTGGGCGAGAACCATGCAGGCCTGGTGCATGCTGCCACAGCCTCTGTGAGTTCATGTGTGACTCAGCCCTATTGTGTCTAGAAAGCCTTGATTCCTTAGCTTTCTAGATCCCTTTCTTCATGTTCTTCCAGAACCACTCTGACTCTCTCCTCATTCAGCCTTAAGTTATTTTTCAAAAAAGCAAACAAATCCACATACAACCATAACCTCCCAAAGAATCATCATGGTCGTCATCAACAACAACAAAAATAATAATAAAATAAAACCACCAAAAAAAATGACCAAACAGTAACCAAACAAATGTATACAAATAAACAATATGTTATATGTTGGTTAACTACTACTACACGTGAGGCCTGTCCTGGAGCTGTTGATATACACGGTGTCACTCTATTGGAGAAAAAGATTTTTCTCACTTTCAGAGGGTATGAGTTAAAGTTCAGTTGTTAACTTTTTCCCTAGTAGATAGTTATTCATTCATTCATTCATTCATTTTAATTTATCTTTAAAAAAAATAAGAAAATAAAATATAATATGAAAAACTGTTAATAAAAATTGGACACGATAAACCAACATAAAGGAAAAGAACCCAAGAGAAGGCACAAGACTCACAGTCTCACTCATTTGAATACTCAGGAATCTTATGCAAACTGTAATCTGGAAGTCCTAATATAAAAAAAAAAGGACCTTTTTCAGACCCTGTGCATACTGCTTTAGTCTCTATGAGTTCATAAATACTTTTCTTATATTGATTTAAGGTCTTTGGGTTTGTTGTTGTTGTTTTGGTTTGGTTTGGCCTTTGTTTTTGTTGTTTGTTTGTTTGTTTGAATTTTGGTTTTGGTTTTGTTTGTTTGTTTTGTTGTCCTTGATCCTCACTGGCTCTTACATTCTTTTTTTTTAACTTTTATTAATTACACTTTATTCACTTTGTATCCCCCCATAAACCCTTCCCTTCTCCCCTCCTAATTCTATCTTCCCTACCCCTTCTTCATGCATGACCTTCCCCAAGTTCACTGATAGGGGAGGTCACCCTCTTCTTCCTTCTGATCTTAGTCTATCAGATCACATCAGGAGTGGCTGCATTGTCATCTTCTGTGGCCTGGTAAGGCTGCTCCCCCCTCAGGGGGAGGTGATCAAAGAGCAGGCCAATCAGTTCATATCAGAGGCAATCCCTGTTCCCATTACTGTGGAACCCACTTGGACACTGAACTGCCATGGGCTACATCTGTGCAGGTGTTCAAGGTTATCTCCGTGCATGGTACTTGATTGGAGTATGAATCTCTGGAAAGACCCCCGTGCTCAAATTTTCTGGTTCTGTTGCTCTCCTTGTGGAGTTCCTGTCCTCTCCAGATCTTACTATTTCCTACTTCTTCCATAAGATTCCATGCACTCTGCCAAACATTTGGCCATAATTCTCAGCATTTGCCTTGATAGTCTGTAGGACAAAGCCTTTCAGAGGCCCTCTGTGGCAGGTTCCTAACTTGTTTCCTGTTTTCTTCTTCTTCTGATGTCCATCCTCTTTGCCTTTCTGGATGGGGATTGAGCATTTTAGTCAGGGTCCTCCCTATTGATTAGTTTGTTTAGATGTACAGATTTTAGTAGGTTTATCTTATATGTCTACATGAGTGAGTATACACTATATATGTCTTTCTGTTTCTGGGTCAGCTCACTCAGGATGATCCTTTTTAGTTCCCACTATTAAGCTGCAAATTTCATGATTTTCTTGTTTTTCATTGCTGAGTAATATTCCATTGTGTAGATGTACCACAATTTCTGTATCCATTCTTCAGTTGAGAAGCATCTGGGTTGTTTCCAGCTTCTGGCTATTACAAATAAACCTGCTTCAAACATGATTGAGCGGATGTCCTAACTGTATATGAGACTCTTTTGGATATACGCCTAGGAGTGGTATAGCTGGATCTTGAGGAAGCGCTATTCCTAGTTGTCTGAGAAAGCACCAGATTGATTTCCAGAGTGGTTATACAAGTTTACATTCCCACCAGCAGTGGAGGAGGGTTTCCCTTTCTCCACAACCTCTCCAGCATATGTTGTCACTTGAGTTTTTCATCTTGGCCATTCTGATGGGTATAAGGTGAAATCTCAGGGTCGTTTTGATTTGCATTTCCATGATGGCTAATGAGGTTGAGCATTTCTTTAAGTGCTTCTCTGCCATTCGATATTCCTCAATTGAGAATTTTCTGTTTAGCTCTGTTTCCCATTTTTTAATTGGATTACTTGGTTTGTTGCTTTTCACCTTCTTTAGTTCTTTATATATACTGGATATTAGCCCTCTGTCAGATATAAGGTTGGTGAAGATTCTTTCCCAATCTGTAGGCATTTGTTTTGTTTTGATGAAGGTGTCCTTTGCTTTACAGAAGCTTTTCAGTTTCCTGAGGTCCCATTTATTGATTGTTGCTCTTAGAGCCTGTGCTCTTGGTTTTATGTTCAGGAAGTTGTCTCCTGTACCAATGAGTTCTAGGGTCTTCCCCTCTTTTTTCTTCTAACTGATTTAATGTGTCTGGTTTTATGTTGAGGTCTTTGATCCACTTGGACTTTAGTTTTGTACAGGGTGATAAGTATGGATCTATTTGCATTTTTCTACATGTAGATATCCAGTTAGACCACCACCATTTGTTTGTGGGTTTATTACTGGGTATTCTGTTTGGTTCCATTGATCCACCATTCTGTTTTTATGCCAGTACCACGCAGTTTTTATTACTGTTGCTCTGTAATACAGCTTAAGATCAGCAATGGAGATACCTCCAGAAGAACTTTTATTGTAGAGGATTGTTTTAGAAATTCTGGGTTTCTTGTTATTCCATATGAAGTTGAGAACTTTTCTTTCAGGGTCTGTAAAGAAATGTGTTTGTAATTTGATGGGAATTGCATTGAATCTGTAGATTGGTAATCTACAATCTGCTTTTGGTAAGATGGCCATTTTTACTATGTTAATCCTGCCAAGCCATGAGCATGGGAGATCTTTCCATCTTCTGATATCTTCTTCTAATTCTTTCTTCAGACAATTGAAATTTTTTTTTCAGGATCTTACATTCTTTCATCTATTCTTCTATAGAATTCCCTGACCTGTGAAGGGAGAGATTTGATAAAAACAACCCATTTAGGGTTGATAGTTTCTCATTTACATTTTCTGTGCAATAAATAGTCACAGGTTTATAGTTGTTCCCATCTGCTCCATAAGGAAGCTTCTATGATGGTAGCTGACCTTTGAGTATAGCAGAATATTATTAGAAGTCAGTTCATCACTACATTTCTCTCTGTCTCTCTCTGTCTCTCTGTCTCTCTGTCTCTCTGTCTCTCTTTCTCTCTCTGTCTCTCTCTGTCTCTCTGTCTCTCTCTCTCTCAAGGCCAGTGCTATTTGGTTGTGCTCTAGGTGCCTGGGCTTTTGAGTCTCAGGTTCTCAGTTGCTCAAGGAGTGTCAGGTATGAGTTCCACCTTGTACAGTTGATCTTAAGTCAAATCAGCTATTGGTTGTTAATCTTTACATGCTTTGTGCCACCAGTGCCCTTGCATATATAGTAGACAGTACAACATTGTAGATAAAGGGGTTGTGGCTGTCATAGTGTTTATGTTTCTCTTTTGACAGTGTGCAATGTAAGTTCCTGTATTAACGATTCTAAAAAGTAGGGGTGAAGGTTCTATGTAGGAACCACAAATCTACCTTCAATGAGTTCTGTAGATAGTTTCTTCAGCAATGGGGTCTTACTGTTTGTGGAGAGTGATCCATAGTCTTCAAAACATGGACTGTTTGGGGACTTCCATAGGGCCCAAATCCTGGTAGGAGATGCTTCATTTAATGACAAAAGATGTTTACTTGGGCCTCTGTCTCCCTTGATATTTGACAGTTTTATTTAGATGCCTTCAGATATGTACATATTTGCAGAAGTTTCCTCCAAGAAACCCTTATTTACCCCCCTGTCAACTTAATCAACCCATTCCACTCCCCTAAATGTATCCAAACTATCAATTCTATTCTCTTCATAATGAGATCTATCTATTCCCTTCAGTGCCTTACTTCTTCCTACCCTGACTGGTTCTATGGGTTGTAGCTTAGTCATCCTTGGTTGCACAGCTAGTTAACCATATATAAGTGAATATATACCATATTAATCTTTCTGACTATGAGACACTTCACTCAGGATGATATTTTCCAATTCTATCCATTTCCAAGACAGAGTTTCTCTGTGTAGCCTTGGTTGCCTGAACTCACTTTGTAGACCGGACTGGCCTGAGCACACAGAGATACCAATGCTTCTGACTCCCAGAGAGTTGGCATTACAGATATGTGCCATGGCATCTGTATACTGATGTCATTTTTTAACAGTGAAGTTAAAATTTCATATTGTCAGTCTTCATATGCTCTTTAATTCTTCTTCTCCTTTGGATCATCTAGGCTGTTTCCGGTTTCTACTTATAATTGAACAGCTTAATTGTCTGAGCAAATGTCTCAGTGATTGAATGAAGCATACTTTGTACATATGTCCAGGAGTAGTGTAGTTGGATCTTGAAGGAGATCAAGTCCCATGTCTGAGGAACTGTCACACTAAATTCCATAGTGGCTGTATGACTTTACACTTCCACCAGCTACTCCATATTCTTGCCAGCATGAGCTGATACTTGCATTTTTTAACTTAGCCATACTGACAAGTAAAGATGAAATTGCAAAGTCATTTTGTTTGGCATTTCATTGATGGTTAAGGTTATTGAACCTTTATTTAAATATTTTTCAGTCATTTGAGTTTCCTCTAATGAGAATCTTCTGTTGAGATCTAAAATACATTTTTATTATTATCATTTATTATTATTTATTCAATTTATATCCTGCCTTTGGCCCCCTCCCTTCTCTCCTCCCTATCCCACCTTCCCTCCCTCTTCTCCCCTATGCTTGTCCCCTAGTCCACTGGTAGAGGAGGTAATCCTCCCTTCTATTTGACCCTAGCCTATCAGGTCTCATTAGGACTGTCTGCATTGTCTTCCTCTGTGGCCTGGCAAGGCTGTACCGTCCAGGGGGAGGTGATCAGAGAGCCTGTTGCTGAGTTCATGCCAGAGAAATCTCCTGCTCCCTTTACTAGGAACCCAACTTGGAGACTGAGTCTGTGGGCTACATTTGAGGCAGGGTGTTCTGGGAGCCCTACTCAGCTATTAAAAACATTAAATCATGAAATTTGCAGAAGTTTGGGGATTTATGTTTGGGTCTCAATTTATTCCATTGATCAGTGTATCTGTTTTTGTGCCAACACTGTGCTGTTTTATTGCTATAGATTTTAGGTTCAACTTGAAATCTGGTATGATGACACCTCCTGCCATTATTACATTATTTGGGAATATTTTTCCTGTCTGGATAATTTCGTGTGTTGTCCTTTTAAGATCTGTGGAAAACTGTGTTAGAATTCTAAAGAGGATTGCACTAAATTTGTGGATTTGTTTTAGTAGAATGGTCATTTTTACTATGTTAATTCTACCAATCCATAAGCATGAAAGATCTTTCCATCTCATGCCATCCTTTTAAAATTATTCCTTCAATTATTTGAAGATAATTCATACAAGGTTTTCACTTGCTTGCTTATAGTAACCCAGGATATTTTATATTATGTGAGGCTGCATGAAAGTTTTTTTCTCCTAATCCTTCTCCAGTCAAAATGACTACAATCCAAAATCAAATGTCAGCAAATACTTGAAAAACTGTAGGGAAATGTGCACTTTTATTCCTTCTTGGTAGGACTGCAAACTAGCACAGCTGCTCCTGAAGTGAGAAGGCAGGTATCTCAGAGAGTAAATATAGAACAACCATGTGCCTGAACTATGCCACTCTTCACTGTGTAACCAAGGAATGCTCATCTGTCTCCTTTCAGAGAGACATTCACTTCATTGTTTATTGCTGCACTGCTCATGGTAGCAAGGAGATTTTACATTCTCAGATCTCCATCAATAGAAGAGAGGAAAAGAAAACACATATATACACAATAGAATTTTACTTTGCCATTAATGAAAATACAAAAATTTGCCAGAAAGGTAATTAAATTGAAAATACTATATCAAATGAGCTGACAGACCCAGTAAGAAAAAAAAATCACTTATTCTCTCACACATATCGATTTTAATTGATTTTATATGTAAATACAGGTATGTGAGAATGGGTATAGACTATGAAACTTTCCAGATAAGATCAGGACATGTTAATAAGGGTATTTGTATCATGAAGAGCTGAGGATTGGAGAAGGAGAGTGGAAAGAGAAAAAAGAAAGACAAAATCTATGATGATATATTTTTCAATACCTCTTGATGTCAAAGCGACTGAATTTTTCCAGAACTTGAAGCCAAGTTAGTAATGTGCCTTGAGATCATTTAAGACCATATACTTAATCTACTGTCTTACTGTGTACTCAGGCTTTTTAAATTTAACAGGTTATTTACTTTAGCCACAAGTGCAAGCAAAACAATGTATTCCCCTTCATGTACTAAAAAATAACAAATGACATTGACAGACCTCTAATTGGTAATGCCAAATACCTTTTACAATTGGGTTTACAACTGGTGTTCTTTGATCCTTCATTTCTTCTTCTGAACCTTTACCAGAATAGATTCATCACTTCTTCATAAAAGTAAAATGATAAGCCAATGAGATGGCCCTGAAGAGAAGAGGTATTTTTTTGTAAAAATCGGGAACCTGACTTATATCTTTGTTTGGCATTTACATTATAGAAAGAAAGAATTTTCTCAGACAATGCTCTCTAACTCCACAATTGCAGTGTCATGGATTAGCCTTAGAGAGCTAGAAAAGAGGGAGAGACAGAGACAGAGAGAGAAAGGAAGAAAGAAACACAGCGAGAATAAAGTGAAGTGACAATTTTAAAAAGGAAGTAGAATGGTATTTCAGGATCAAAATCTGCTCCAGAAAGCTACATTTTTTCAGATTTTAGTCTATAACACGGGAATGCTCTAGAAAACACAAATATAGATGACCATGAGCTGTAAGTTCTGCAATTTTACTGTACTTGAAAACAATGCACTAGTTCAGACATGTTCATAGTCAAGAATAAGACACACTTTACAGATCTATTACTTTTGGCACAGCAGGTCACATGAGCTTAATGCTCCTGTCACATCCTCTAGCTGAAAATTTCCCCTGGGCTATTTTATAAATTAATCCCAGGAGATGCTTCCCATGGCAGTAGATTATGTCACTATTGAAGAAACTTGTGTGGAGGGAAATCTCGGTGCTATGAAGAAACTGCAAGCAAATCCACCCACGGTTTCCCTGGATTGAGACATTAACTGAAACTGTCTGATCAGGAAACAAGTGAGAAGCACGAGAGTGAGAAAAAGGGAGGCACTGTGATTATCTTCCAGCCTGCATGCTATAAAAAAATTATTAGGATGCTATTCAGAGCAAATGCATGTAATGCATTATCCCAGAAGATGAGCAAACCCACAAGAGACCCATGAATAGCTTATTCAAGGCTGTGTTTGTGAGTATATGTGGTGTGGGGAGCTCAATGTGTATTTGTGTATTTAAAATGAGTTAATATAAATAACTTCAGTTGAAATGAGAGAGTACATTCTATTCTTTTTCCATCTAATACTTGTAGATATCTCTTGCTCTCATGACTTTGTTCCACGGAGTTCCTTTTTTAATGTAATTTTATTTATATATTTATTTATTACAGTTTACACTTTGTATACCTGCTGCAGCCCCCTCCCTTGTCTCCTCCCAGTCCCACCCACACTCCCTCTTCTTCCCTATACCCTTTCCTTAGTCCCCTGATAGGGAAGGTCCTCCTCCCCTTCTACGTGACTAATCAAGTCTCATCAAGGCTGGCTGCATCATGTTCCTCTGTGGCCTGGCAAGGCTGTGCCCTCCAAAGGGGGAGGTAATTAAAGAGCCAGCCACTGAGTTCACTTCAGAGACAGCCTCTGTACTCCTTACTAAGAAACCCACTTGGAAACTGAGTAGTATAGGTCCTCTCCTTGATCCTTGATCCTTGATCCTTGCATGATACTTGGTTGGAGTATTCATCTCTGTAGATGCCCCTGGTACCAGGTATTTTGGCTTTGTTGTTATCCTTGTGGAGTTTCTGTCTTCTCTGGGTCTTTCTATCTCCCTCTTATTCCATAAGGATTCTGGCACTCTGCCCAAAGTTTGGCTATGGGTCTCAGTATCTCCTTTGATACCCTGGTGGGTAAATTCTCTCAGAAGTCCTCTGAGGAAGGCTCCTGGCATGTTTCTTGTCTTATAGCAGCTCTATTCATAGTAGCCAAGTTCTGGAAAAAAAAACAAAAAACAAAAACAAAAACAAAAACTAGATGTTCCTCAATGGAAGAATGGATACAGAAAGTGTGGTACATTTACACAATGGAATACTATACAGCAATTAAAAACAAGAAAATCATGAAATTTGCAGGCAGTTTGTGGGAACTAGAAAAGATCATCCTGAGTGAGGTAACCCAGAAGCATAAAGACACATACGATATATATGCGCTTAAAAGTAGATATTAGACATATAATATAGGATAAACATATTAAATCCAATAGTCCTAAAGAAGCTAAGCAGCATGGAGGATCCTAGGTAAGATGCTTAATCCTCATTCAGAAAGGCAAACAGGATATCTATGTAGTTTTTTATTATCAACTATTGTAAATGTTGTTTTTGCTTCTTCAGATGAGGAAATGAGATGACAGACATTCCCAAGCTTTGCAAATACATGGCTTGGGCTGAGCCCATGACATTTTTATCTAGCTATTTCTTGGCCTAAGCCTGGAAGCTTCTAATCTCTATACAATCTAATGTTATGAAAGTCCAGACCTAGAAGGCTTCAGCTTCCAGCCTCCATATACTAACCCAAGCATAGAATGTTCTCAGCCTCTGAGGCTTACTACTGAATAAGCTCCCCCTTTCTTATCTCTGGCTGGCTGTTTCAACTCAGCAGTTCTGGCCCAAAACTCACCAAGCTGACTGGTTCAAACTAGCTTCTCTCTGATTCTCACTGAATTAATCGCTCTGCTTAGAAAAACTGCCTCTGAACTCCACAAACTGAACTGCACAAATTCACATTCAGCTGAGCTATACTAAATAGTAATGAACTGTACTGTACTTCCAAACTGTACTGTCCTGTCTCCATAAACTCTCTCTCCCTCTCTCTCTGTCTATACTCTCTTAAGTAATTTCTTCTTTCCTGTCCCTTCTCTATTCGAGAACTGGGCATAATTTATCTCTGACTCATTCGTAAAATCATTCTGTTTTGTCACTAATGTGACCCTCAATTAGTCATTGTTTGGAAGTAAAGACAAATGCTGAAGGTGTGTCTCTTCCAGACACCGGGAGTAAAGGTGAGCATTTCAGCTGGAATACACAGACCTAGGTTTTTTGATGTGATATTTTGCCAGAGTAGCCACATTGCTGGATTCATATTCCTCTACAGACTACTCCAAATCATGCGAAATGTACTGTTGTTCAGCTTCTGAAATGAAAAAATAAAAAAATAAACATTACAAATATAATACATCTATATTGTAATAGTTACTTAAAATACAATTTCAAAATGCTTCACCAAATATATATTGAATGTAATTTACTTAATTTTAATTGGTTCTTATAGTTATATGCATATCACGAAAATTTCAACAAGCTGAATGTTCATCTACTTCAGTTCTCCTGTTTCAATCTTTATTCCCAACTCCACTGGTTTTCTTTTACTATTCTTCCACACCTAATCTGTATTTGTTTTTTTAAAACTCCACATAAAAGTGTGTGTATATATATATATATATATATATATATATATATATATATTCTACCTTTAAGATTAATTTCCCTAGTAAGACTTCAATGAAGAAAACTAAATTTTCATATGTAAGTGCTTATCTATTGGAGATTTCTTCTTCTGGATTAGGAATAGAGTCATATGTCCATTTCTCAGATCCATTGTAGAACCCCAGCTGTGTGAGGCATGCATGCCATGTGTATTTCCAGCCATCTACTCAGGGCTAAGAGGAAAGTCGATAGCACTAAACGCCTTCATAAGCAAAATTGAAATATCTCATACAAGCAAATAACAGCTCGCCTGAAAGCTCTAAGGGGGAAAAAAAGAAGTAGACATACTCAAGAGCTGGAAATAATCTAACTCCGAGCTGAAATAAACAAACTAGAAACAGAGAAAACAATTCAAAGGATCAACAAAACCAAGAGCTGTTTCTTTGGGAAAATCAACAAGATAGACAAACCTTTAGCCAAACTAACTAAAAGGCAGAGAGACAGTATCCAAATCAAGAAAATCAGAAATGAGAAGTGGGACAAATGGACAGACCCTGAGGAAATCAAAAGAATCATTAAGTCTTATTTGAAAAGCATAATGTCACAAAATTTGAAAATATTAGTAAAACAGACAATTTTCTTGATAGATTCCACTTAATACCAATATTCAGCAGATTATTCCCTAAAATAGAAATAGAAGGAACATTACCAAACTCCTTCTATGAGGTCACAGTCACCTTTTTACCTAAAGAACCAACAAAGAAAGAGAATTTCAGACCAATTTCCCTTATGAACACAGACACAAAAATACTCAATAAATACTCACAAATCGAATCTAAGAACACATTGAAGTTATCATCTATTATGACAAAGTAGGCTGCATTCCAGGCATGCAGGGGTGGTTCAATATATAAAAATCCATCAATGTAATCCACCATATAAACAAACTGAAAGAAAAAATCCACATGATCATCTCCTAGATGTTGAAAAACCATTTGATAAAATCTAACATCCATTCATGTTTAGAGTTTTGGAGATATCCGGTATAAAAGGAACATACCTAAACATAGTAAAGGCAGTGTACAATAAGCCTATAGCCAATAACAAACTAAACAGAGAGATACTTAAATCAATTCCACTGACATCAGGGACAGGACAAGGCTGCCCACTCTCTCCATAGCTCTTCAACAAATGCTTGAAGTCCTAACTAGAACAATAAGACAACTATAAGAGATCAAGGGTATAAAAATCAGAAAAAGAAGAAGTCAAAGTATCACTATTCACAGATGATATGATAGTATATACGAGTGAGCCCAAAAATTTAACTAGTACACCTTCAGCTGATAAACACCTTCAGCAAAGTGGCTAGATACAAAATTACCTCAAAAACAAACAAACAAAAAAACAAAATAAAAAAACAAACAAACAAAAAACCTTCAGGTCTCTGAGGAAAGAAATTGAAGAAGATATCAAAACACTAACACAAATCTTTACAAACCTTGAAAGAAATTATCTCAAGTTCATTTGGAAAAAAAAAAAAAAAAACAACCCAGAATAGCTAAAACAATCTTGTACAATAATATCTCCATCCTTGATTGATCTTAAACTGTTGGAAACAGCTGGCCTAGAAATAGACTGTTGGATCAGTGGAATCAAATCAAAGACCCAGAAATAAACCCACATACCTATGGACACCTGATTTCTGACAAAGATGTCAAAACTATACAATGGAAAAAAGAGAATCTGCAACAAATGTTGCTGGTCAAACTGGATGTCTACATGTAGAAAAATGAGAATAGACCAATATCTGCACAAAAATCCAAGTGGATCCAAGACCCCAACATAAAACCAGACACACTGAATCTGTTACAAGAAAAAGTGGGAAAGAACCTTGAATTCATTGGCACAGGAGTCAACTTCATGAACAGAACACTAACAGCTCAGGCTCAAAGATCAATTATTAATAAACGGGGCCTCATAAAAGTAAAAATCTTCTTTAAAACATAGGACACTATCAATAGAACCAAATTAGAGCCTACAGACTGGGAAAAGATCTTCACTAAACCTCCATCTGACAGAGGGTTAATATCCAGAATATATAAAGAACTCAAGAAGTTAAACACCAACAATCCAAACAATCCAATTAACAATGGAGTACAGGGCTAAACAGAATTCTCAACATAGGAATATTGAATGGTGAAGAAACACTTAAAGAAATAGTCAACACCCTTTGTCATCACAGAAATTCAAATCATAGCAACTCTGAGATTCTATCTTTCATGAACAGTATTCCTAAGACCAAAAACTCAAGTAACAACACTTTCTTGAGAGGGTATGGAAAAAGGGGAACACTCCTCCATTGCTGGTGTGAATATAAACTTTACAACCACTTTGGAAATCAATCTTGTGCTTTCTAAGAAAATTTGGTTTAGCGCTATCTCAAGATCCAGCCATACCACTCCTGGACATATACCTGAAAGATGTTCCACCATTCAACAAGCATATTTGGTTGGCTGTGTTCATAGCAGCTTTATTTGTAATAGCCACAATCTGTAAACAACCTAATGTCCATCAACAGAAGAATGGATATAGAAATTATGGCAAATTTACAGAATAGAATACTACTCAGCTTTTAAAAACAAAGTAATCATGAAATTTGGACGCAAATTTATGGAACTAGAAAAGATCATCCTGAGTGAGGTAATCAAGAACAAGAAAGATACATACGGTATATACTCACTTATAAGAGGATATTAGCAATATATTACACACTTAAAGAAATATACTGAATATATGTATGCTGAAATATACACACTTAAAGAAGCTAAACAACACAGAGCACGTTAGAGAGGATGCTTAAATCTTATTCAGAACGGCAAACAGGAGAGACACCAGGAGCAACGGAAGAAATGAAACAGGATGGGAGCCTATTGTAGAGGGTCCTCTGAAAGCCTCCACCCAACAGGGGATCTAAACAGATGCTCAGACTCACAGCCAAACTTTGGGCAGAGCATAGGTAGTCTTATGGTAGAAGGGGGTAATAGAAGGATGTGTTTAAGAAGGTGTTTAAGAAGCTCAAGGAGACCAACAAAGCCAAAAAATCTGGGCCCAGGGGCGGGGGAGGACTGCAGAGATTGATCCACCATCCAATGACTATTGATGGAGAGGACCTAGATTCTCTGCTCAAATATAGCCAATAGGCAACTCAGGCTCAATATGGGTTCCTGAGTAAGGAGATCAAGGGCTATCTCTGACATGAACTGTGTTGCCTGCCCTTTGATCATATCTGCCTGGCAATGTGCTCTTGCTGCTACTGTTTGCTGTTTTGTTGTTTGTTGTTGGTTCCTGTTTGCTTTTGCTGTTTCTGTTTGCTGTTTGATTAGATTTCTGCTATCCTGAAAATGAATAGTTGAATTGCCCCAAGGAACTATAAATAAAGAGGCTCATATCCTCCTTCCTTCTTATCCTTTTCTTTTTTCCTCCATAAGGTCTGTTGGTTGGAAAGGAGTTACAGGTGTTTAGGAACTCAACAACCCTAACTAGAAGAATGTAGCTAAAAGGAACTATGCTCCCTCTACCCACTAACCTTCTTTCTCTCCTATATGGTGTGCTGGAATGTTGGAAGGGAATGGGTGGAGAAGGGAGAAAAAGACACAAGGAACCCCAAATAATGTAGGGTTTAAAAAAGTCAACATCTACAATCTATGGACATAAAGTATCACACATTAATAAAACTTAAACCACATGTAGATCCCAACACATTAATAGTAGGAGACTTCAACACCCCACTTTCAATAAAGGACAGCTCAACAAAACAGAAATTAAACAAAGAAACAATATCTCTAATAGACGTCATGGATCAAATAGACCTAACAGACATCTACAGAACCTTACACCCAAACACAAAAGAATTTACCATCTTCTCAGCACCTCATGGAACCTTCTCCAAAATAGACCATATGGTTGGTCACAAAGCAAGCCTCAACAGATACAAGAAAATCGAAATAATTCCTTGTATCCTATCTGATCACCATGGACCAAAGCTGGACCTCAACAACAATAGAAATAACAAAAAGCCTACACATACATGGAAACTGAACAACTCACTACTAAATGACAGCTGGGTCAGGGACGAAATAAAAAAAAGAAATTAAAGTCTTCCTAGATTTCAATGAAAATGAAGACACTACATACCTAAACTTATGGGACACAATGAAAGCAGTGTTAAGAGGAAAGTTCATAGCCTTCAAATGTAATTTTTTAATTTGCTGGTCTGGGGTTATTTATTCTTCGTGTTTTAGTTACAGGTGGTTAGCTTCTTTGGGTTGAAGTTTTTCTTTCAGTGCCTTGTCTAGGGCAGGAGCTATATAGATAGCTATTGCTTAAATAGTTTTATCATGGAATGTCTTATTCTCCGCATTCTGGCTTTGAGACTTTCAATTGAAAATGCGGGTGCTATTCTAATAGATCTGCTTTTATATGTTACTTGGTCTTTTTCACTACTAGCTTTTAATTAGTTTAAAATATTTTCTTTTGTTCTACTTAGTATTTTGGCTATTGTATTATGAGGTGAACATCTGGTTTTAGTGCATTCTATTAAGTGTTCTATGTGCTTCTTGTACCTTGATAGGCATCTTCATCTTTATGTTAGGAAACTCATCTTCTATGATTTTGCTGAAAAAAAAAAATCTGTACTTTTGACTTAGGTTCAAGGTTCATTTTCCTTCCTCTATTCCTACTATTCTTAGTTTTCTTTTCATAGTGCCCCAGATTTTCTGGATGTTTTGTGCCAGACATTTTTAAGATTTAACATTGTCTTTGAGAGGTTTCCATTTCTTTTTCTTTTTTTTTTTTCTTTTCTTATCTTCAATGTCTAAGATTCTTTTTTTAATGTTTTTATTTATTTATTTATTTATTTATTTTATTATTACAATGTATTCACTTTGTAACTCAGCTCTAGCCCCTTTCATCATCCCCTCCCCATCCCACCCTCCCTCCCTCTTCTCCTCCCATGCCCCTCCCTCAGTCCACTGGTAGGGAAGGTCCTCCTCCCCTTTCATCTAGACTATCAGATTTCATCTTGACAGGCTGCATTGTCTTCCTCTGTGGCCTGTTACAGCTGCACTCCTCCTAAGAGGAGGTGATCAAAGAGTCAGCCACTGAGTTCATGCCACAGACAGTCCCTGTTCCCATTACTAGTGAACCCACTTGGACACTGAGCTGCCATGGGCTACATCTGTACAGGGGTTCTAGGTTATCTCCATGTATGCTCCTTGGTTGGAGATTTTTTTTTTAATCTCTTGTATTCTGTTCCTGAGGTTTGGTACTGACATTCCTGGCAGAGGTTCTACATTTCTCAGTTTTGATTTTCCCTTGATTGGTTAGTTTACCTAAAATTAAATTCATATAAAACTAATAATATTTCAAATAAATTAAAATTTATTTCTAAATTATTTTACCTAACATAACATTTATCTCTTTTACTTTTTAAGCTGTATTTAACAATGGAAATTGATATTTGATATTCCATTATTTTATTTATTTTTTTCATTTTTCCACAATTTATTCATTATATATCCCAATTGAAGCCCCCTCCCTCAACTCCCTAAAATTACACCCCACCTCCCTCTTCTGCCCATCCCCTTCCTGTAGTTCACTGAAAGGGGGAGTTCTCCACCATTGCCAAATGCCCATAGCTTGTTAAGTCTCACCCAGGAATGCCTGGATCTTCTTCCTCAGTGGCCTGGCAAGACTGCATCACCACCAGGGGACAGTGATCAAACAGCAGGCAATGGAGTTCAAGATAGAGGCAGCCCCTGATCCCTTCTCTCAAAGATGCACATGGAGACTGATCTGCCAATGGGCCACATCTGAGCAGGTTGTCTGGGTCCTCCTGCACTGTCCTCAGTTGGTGCATCGGTCTCTGCAGAACCCTCTGGCTCAGATACAGAAACTGATAGCAGGCATGTTCCCTAAAGCCTATAAGAAGACCCATTCCTGAACACTATTCTTCAATTTTAATCAGTAGAGAATCTGAAATTGCTACTTTTATAATGGGTTTCTTATAGGTTTTGCTTTTCAGTGAGAACTATACCTCAGTAACTGTGCAGCTATTTGATACCACCATAAAGCTCTTGCTTAGTTTTGGTCACAAAGTCTTTCAATTTTCCAGCACAAAAGCAGATGTAATGTGTCTGTTCAGTCATCACAGCACTCCTTGTAAAGACTCTGAGAATCAGAAAGTGCATGGGATTTAAGAGGGTAAAACAAGGTGTAGTTTTTGTTATTAAATAATAGAGATGATGGATAGATAGATAGATAGATAGATAGATAGATAGATAGATAGATAGATAGAGAGATAGATAGAATTGTAAATCAGTCTTAATCTAATTCTCCTTGGAAGTTAATTAGGAATACTCCTCAGGTTTACAACCTGAATCCCTGACTGAAGTATTAAAATGAGATAACTTTGTGCTATTTTCTTTTCAACTGCTGCATTTTAAGGAACTTCCAAATAGAAATTACAAACTAGCCATGATTTATATTTGAGAATACAGAACATTTTAACAAATCTCAGTTTTATATATTTTAGGAAGCTTAATTCAAATACCCAAGTGAGATGATTCTAACATGTGGAGCCGTGAATTCGGAGAAACGGACACATAAATAAACTGGCACTATTTCTGTAAAGTAGTTTGTGCAGTATGTGTAAGTTACATAATCCAATCAGATAATATAAGGTCCATCCTGCAATACATGGGCAAAAAGAAAAACACCAGAAAGGTTTAGACCAGCCTGAAACAAACTGGTAAGACCTCTATTACTAGGGAGAGCCTTTTCAACAGTCCTCCAACAAGTAGCTTGGGATAAGTGTATAAACTTGCAGTCATCTGTGTGTATTACTGTGGTCCCAGACAGTTTTGTTGCTGTTGTTGTTGTTGTTGTTAATTTTTCCTGTTGTTTTGTCTAAAAATAATTTGCACTATTCAGACCTACAACATAGGCTGGTTTAATTCTCCTTTCTCAATTTCTTTTTGTTTTTCCTTAATTTTTATCTTGCCATCGTCCTCTCTATTCTTCCCACCTCTTCACCCCCTCCTGCATCCTTTCTGGGATAAAGGAATGAGAAAGAAACATTTTAATTTTATGAAAGCATATCAACTATTATGGACAATTTTGAAATGGAAAAGAAGAAAGATTTCATACACCGTTAAAATGCTTTTCCATTACTTAAAATTAACAGAAAATTACTCTAGTAGACAAAGTCTGATATAACAATAGTCCATGACAAAATAGAGATTGTCAATATATATCATAATAAAATTCAAAATAATTAGTTCCCGTTACATCATATGGCTTGGGTAGGTCAATAACTATGCATAGGTTTATTATTTTTAACTGTAATGAGATTTAAAATTCTTAACTTGAATATCAATGTGTAGTAAAGATTAAAAGTAAGCCTACTTTTAACATGAAAATATTGACTAAAAGCAGGTATTATAAAAACTGCAATTTCAGTTATCTGAAACAAGCGCATGAAACAGACTACCCACTGCTGTAAATGGGTAGATCAATATGCAGAGATTCCCTATAATCGAGAAAATATGAGCCAATTTACAAGTGAGCAAAAAATAAATAAATAAACAATTCAAAATCATCACCTGAAGTAAAGCTTTAGGTGGAAAGTAGTCATCATTGAAGTGATGAACATTATAATGTGAATTCTATATTTTCTTGTTAAAATATCAAAATAAGTGACCTTGAAACTCAATGACTAGCTCATTAAGCTTCTCCTCCTCCCCTTTCCCAAGGGAGGAGCAGTCTTACTAGGCCACAGATAAGAACATTGCAGCCAGTCCTAAAGATACCTGATAAGCTAGGGTCAGATGGAGGGGGAGGAGGACCTCCCCTATCAGTGGACTCTGAAGGGTAAAGGGTGCAGGGAGGAGATGAGGGAGGGAGGGGGGATTAGCAGGGAAAGAGGAAGGGGGCTAAGGCTGGGATACAAATGAATGACCTGTGATTAAATTTAAAAAAAAAATTTAAAAAAAAGAAAATAGTTAATCCAGGTATGTATGTGATGAACAAGAACTCGTGGGAAAGTCTTATATAAGCTATAAATACATATGTATAATCAGCACTATATGTAATTTTAGATAGCAATATGATTCACTATGTTTTTTAGGAGGGTGTTCTTACTGTTAATTTGCACTCTTTCTTTATCCAACGGAACTTATCTTCCTTTCTCTCACCTCATTTCCCCATTCTGTCATATCATTTGAACACTACCAATCTCACCTCTATTGCTCCTTTACACTCCACCCCTCAGTGATCTCAGGAATCATTATGGAGTAGGAGAAAGAAACATTTTACAAACCAGCAAAACAAAAAGTTTCCTGTGAGGTTTTGTCTTCTAAGAGGTGTCAAGGGATACCCGTGAAGTCTTGCCACATGACCAACTAAACATGAGCTGAACAATAGATGTGCTGACTTAGAACTGATGGGGTTGGACTGAGGTTGGAAGAATAGAGAAGAAGCTCATTTGACCTCCACCTTACACAAACAAAAGCAGATAAATAGAGAAAGCTGAGAGGGGAGAAATAGTTTTCTTGAGGGAAGAGCATACCAACTGATTATCTAAAAACAAATGGCCAACGTTAAAAACATACAGATGAGTAACATTATACAGACTGAGCAGGCTGTATTTGTACAGTCATACATGTCATTAAGTCACCACGTAAAATAAATCTTCAGTTGCAAAAACTATACATATATGTATACATATATGAATATAACGTTTGTGGATGTATATAACAAAATGTAATGTTAAAATACCCATATATACATGTTTGTACTCCTCCAAATCCCTGTATATATTTGTAAGCACACACAAAAACATACGTAATGAGTATATTTATATGTCTGTAAAATTAAAATACGAAAGGGTTTGGAGGGAGGGAAAATAATGGGGAAATGTAACTATATTACATTCTGAAGACAAAACAAATCAACAAACAAAAACCAAAGAACGGAATCACAACATGCTTACAAAAGATGTAAATCTGTTTAAATGCTTCATCGTTCAAATCAAAATTAAGTTAACATCAAACTCAAATGGGCAGCTTCAACCTTGGAGCAACTGTACCATAAACTAAATTTTTTCTGCAATCCAAACTGAGTCAAAGTATAAAGTTCTCTCTTTTGTTTTTAACATGTGAATATGTAAAGTTTCTTTTTAACAAGACAATGTTGTTAACTTATATGGAGTCTCAGAGATTTGCTTTTAATGCAATATAAATTTCCATTATGTGTTGTGCTTCTTAATGAAAATGTGAAGTTATTTCATTTTTTAAAGGTTTTTCTATAAAGTTATATTCTGTGTGAGTCCAGATCCACTAAATTGAACTTGATTGACTATGATCTCTTTTTACTTTTATTACTGGTCATTTTAGAGTTCATGGTGTGTTCTGATTAATTTTGCCTAAGATAAGAGTAATTTGAGCACTGAATTTAAGTGTTCTCTCCCTATACCCTACCCAATGGGGAAAATAACACAGTTTCTCACAAGATATAATCATAAAGGATAATATTCTTTGGCTTAATTATCATGACTGTTGCTTGCTGGGAGGCAAATTAGACAAATCTATTTTAGCAACATGCTGAGCATATCTTTAGTGATTCTTTATATCCTAAGAAGAAGCTACACATCAAAATATTCCTGAGAAAACTGAAACATTTATCAGTTATATGTGAGGTCTTAGTTAAAAGTCATTTGTTTGTGAAATAATTTTAACCACAATTACTTTTTTCTGATAACTTTCTTAAACCTAAGTCAAATAAATAAACAATAATTTTCTATGTAATCAATTTTTGCCTCTTCAGCAATATATATATATATATATATATATTAAATATATATATTTACTATTTGGATGCTTCATATTCAGTAAATGACTTGCTTGTACTTTTATAGATCATTAAAAAATAAATTTATGCTAAATTCATATTACATTTCAACTCACATGTTTAAAGTAAAAAGTACAATTGTTCTTCTCAGGTAGAGTACTAACAGGAGAGTAAGGAACAACTTCTGCACTGTAGTCACATGGCATGCAAACGCAGATATTTTTATTTTACAATGATGTTTATTTTATTTTAATTATACTATGGCTAACTATGTGCTTTAAAGCAAGTATGAAATGAACTATCACCCTAAATATATTTACTTAGAAAACTTTGATTGCATATAAAACTATCATTCATCTGCATATCTAATAATCTAGTTAGTAGAAACAGTGTGCATCATTTATATTCTACACCTATTTTTATATTTCTGTTACCATTTTCCAAAGCTCCAGTTGGGCAGCCTTCTGTAAATAGAAATTACATGTAAATAGAAATTCATGTAAATAGAAATTTATAAAAAAATTTAATACCTTTATCAACTCGTGACTAATAGTATACATTCTGACTTATTCTGGTGTCATATTGTATGCTGTATTTTCATATTCCTGTAACGTTACATTTAGTTATCTATAGGAAAACCTACTTAGTAATGGAATGTTGTCCTGAAAAACTCTTAGTTTTATCACAACCTTGATTGAAATTAAGCTATTTTACTTGCCTTAAAATAAATTACCACCATCATCATAGTTAAGATATCTAGAGCCTATGCAAATGACAGCTGACCTGTAATTTCTATGTTTAGAAAGCAGATACAGAGAACTCATAGAACAATTTCACAAGCCAGAGAGGCTTAAAAAGCATGCACAGGCATTTTTGTGTCTCCCTGTTCCCATGGTGAAGCTTATCCTAATGTCTTCAGTGAATTATCTTGAGGGACATGAGGAACCTATGCATAATAAACAAAAGAACCTACTTAGGGTGCAGAATAATACATTTTCACATTAAATTATTTGGTAGTTTGAAATTTGAACATAAAATTTATTGGTGTGAAATCCACCAGATTTTAACTTGGAGAACAAAGAACTAATTTGACCACACTTTTCTTTCAAATGACAGTCTTGGCCAGTTCTCTAAGAAAAAAAGAAACCAAAAAATTGAGAGAACCAAATCTCAAAACAAGAAAGAAAGATCAGGAATTCCAAAACCAAGTAACACAATCTAAGAAAAGCTTTGGTAACAGGTCATATATTTGACCTGAATATCAGAATATGTTCTGAATCTGGATAGCTCTTATTTTTGGATCTGTTATTTTCATGTGATGATACTAGTAACTATTAGAAGTAATTTCCTTTTTAAAGAAATGAGTTTTGGATA
The DNA here is from genome assembly GCA_010120015.1 of Rhombomys opimus. Taxonomy (NCBI): domain Eukaryota; kingdom Metazoa; phylum Chordata; class Mammalia; order Rodentia; family Muridae; genus Rhombomys; species Rhombomys opimus. The sequence goes on along the minus strand of REGO01000468.1, from coordinate 754,285 downwards.
CTTGCTGTTAATATTCTGGTTCATAAATTTACCTCAGTGATAATTAATGATTGAATTTCACATTCCTAACAAAACTATTTTTGGACTGCTTCTTCATTTTATTTTATTTTATTTTATTTTATTTTATTTTATTTTATTTTATTTT
>REGO01000468.1:732255-748295 GCA_010120015.1 Rhombomys opimus | reverse complement strand
CAGCTCAGTGCTGCCCCGCCGCCAAGTCCCACTGTAACTGGTGACTGGGTCGCTAGTCCCGATGCTTTCTGGGAAGTCCTGGGGTCTCTTCACTGTGCTCTCCAAGCTTGGGAGGCCCAGCGCCTGGTGTGTCTAGGTTATATGATGTTTCTGCCTGGTTTTGGTGAATATATATCGTATTCTCTGTCACTGTGGGATTGGGCGGGCCCGACCTTCACTGATGGCGATTCTGTGGAGCTAGTATGACATCCAGCAGACTCAGGCCCTGGGAGGATGGTGCAGCCGCACAGATCTGGGACTCTGGGACATGTACTGCTGATCTTTGCCTGCCGCTAAAGGGCTTGGAGCTCTGCCCCATTGGCTGTATACCTCAGGCAGTTAGGTCTGCTCTGAGAAAGACCAGCCAGCTGTACAGCTGTGCCGAGGTGGAGGGAGGTCTGGGGGAGGGGAGTGCCGCAAGATCAAAGGATCGTTTCTCTCCTTCCCCAAACAAGTCCCCGGGTGACCCTAGACCAACGTTTTCACCTCTGTGATGTTCCCTGTTGTTTAGAAAGCTCCACTGTTGTCTTCCTGGGTTAGAGGTCCTTCCATTCACCAACTCAGAAGTTCAGGTATTCCACCGCTCAGAAACTGTGTGTGCTAGTCACCATCTTGGCTCCTTCATTTTAAAGTCATATAAATTTCTGCTTGTTTAAAGTTCTGAAGTGTCTTAATCCAGTTCCTCAGACACTGTCCTCTCTACAAAGCATGGTTATGATCTGCTGGCTATGTTACGAATTACGAAGAAGTATGATCTCAGATTTTTTTTTTTTTGGTGGAGTTTGATTATTAAAGTTTTATATGTGCTCAGCTTTTTGGTTCATTAAATGAACCACTCTTTAGCAATTGATTATTCCTCTTTAGTAAAAAGATCTTCCAGCATTACCTCAGTGAAAATGTGAAGTCTAAGGCTAGAAAGAGATGTGGAGACCCAGACTCAGAGTATTAAAGGGTGAAGTTATTTAAATACTGCAATATTATGGGAGTCTTTATGATTTCGAATTACAAGAACATTGTTGCTCAGGAACTCAGTAATTTATTCTAAGTATGAGCATATTGCACTGTTATACCATAGAAAAATTACAAATGCTTTTTAAAATTCATTTTAGGTATGCAAAAACTACAAATCTTTTGTATAATGTATTTTATGTAATTGCAAATATATTACACCATTGTTAGCATCTACATCTGTAAAACTGGTTTTTCATGTTTTAAGGGTATGCAAAATGTGATAAAGTTTCTCTGTTATTCAATTTGAAAAAAAAAACTATAAATTTTGAAGTGTTTTCCTTTAGGTATTTCTGGTTTAAAAGTCACTGTTATCTCTTTGAGTCATTACAGTTTTTTTGTTGTTGTAATCTTACCCGCAAGGTAATATTGGAATCTTGGTCTTTTGGAAAGCTGGATGGCTTCCAAAAGCTGGATTACTTCCAAAGGATGGAGTAAATATACTCAAGCATTCAGTGTTGATATGCTTTAAAAAAAGATACATGCTTGAATCCGGAAAATGACTGTTGCCCTAGGCTACTGAGTTTAATCTTTCCCATTCCAGTATTATACACACAAAGATATCCCTGATGGGTGTCTGAGATAATTAAATAGATGCTACAGAGAGAGTTCTATTTAAAGACACACTACACAGCCCAGAAAGAGACAGTGCAGCAAATGATCCAAACTCATCCAATATTCTTTACACAAGCTTTCAGAATCCTTATTCATGAAAATGGAGCAAAACCTGTGAGAGGGAGCCCAGCTTCAAGGAACCTCAAAGATTTAGTGAAGATTTTGAGCGTTTTCTTGTCATTAATCAAGTAGAGCTGATTTAACCATGGAAAACCATCAGTGAAGGAACTTATTTGGAGAGCAGAAGAGTTTCAGCTCTAAAATGCACATCATAATTCTTCTACTTATCTTTGTCTTAGTTTTGTTTATAATAAAACTCTAATCACTAAGCTTTCCTAGAGATAAAGATAAAGCTATTTCATCTCAGCTATAGATCAGCTCTATAGCCACAGGGCACATATGGGAAATGGCTGACAGATTCCTGATGGCATACAGAGGTTAGTTCAGGTGCTGACCAAGATGAAATATGAAAAAAAAAAAAAATGGAGAGAAAAGAGTTTTCTGGATAATTGTCAGTTATTCTCTTCCATCCCATCACAAAGTCAGTAACAGTTACACGAAAAATGTGTGAGTTAAGACGTGGAGGCTACCCAGTGCCTTGTAACAGATACAGTGCAATCAATTAGGGAGAGTTTGCACTATTTTCTTTTTTTTTTATTTTCTAGACTTCAAATGTTTCTTTATTGGTTTCCTAAATAAATGCCAACATCAGTTTATTTGTTTGTCATGTGGATGTTCTTCTGCAAGCCTGTTTGTTCTGTGAATTACACAACCCAGTCACCCAACCAGGGAAGAGATCATGTCCACCTCTATAGCTCCAGTACTTGTCTCTATACTCAAGGAATGGCCACATTCTCCCATAAACTAATTCACTTCAGTAGATAAGGAGAAAACAGGGCAAACACAACAGCTAAAGGTCTGTTTTTCCTTGAGAATGCAAGTACTAAAGTTCGGACTCAAATACATACTTGCAGTATTTTGTTACAAAAGTATGACATGTCTTTTTAGGCATTTCAATTATCTTAAAAATCAAATTTGAAAGATATTATGCATCATATCTTGATAATATTTATTAACTTCTTATAATTTATTGAAGAATTTAAATTATTCACCATCCAGAAGAGCTCACTAGATCAATTTCAAGCCAAGTAACATAAATACAAATAATAAAAATGATTACTTAAAACATTCAAAATTAACTGAAACATGGATTTTTGGTGATTCAATTGTGACACAATGTAATCTGCAGCTGGTTAAAAATGTACAATTTTAGAGAAAAATTAAAATAAATTATTTATATATGTATTTGCATATAAGGCTAATATTTAGGAATTTGAATCACAGAAAACAAAATTAAAATATAATACCAAACAGAAACTTTTGAATAACAGTTCCTTGAAAATCATACCATATCAACAAACTTTTTAAAGCACTGAATGCATTAAATACCATGAGGATTATCAGCATGCTCAGCACTACAGGCTTCTACTGCTTTAAAAAAAACCTTAGACCAGTGACTTTAATCATTACATGCAAATTTGAAATAATTCTAACTTTAGGGAAATAATATTATTTTATTTTGAAATGCTTTTAAAATTAATGTTATTACAGAATCTAATATAGTATTTAAATTCCTTTCTTATGCACATAATTAATCCTCAGATATAAAATTGTAATGGTTCCTGACCATATAAGTGAAAACAATTTGTGGAAGTATTATTTGTGTTATTCTTTACTTTTAAAAAATCTTACAGAAGAAATTGTAAATACTGAGCCAGTATATACAAAGATATATGAAAGATAAGTATCTGTGTTATTCACATGTTTTGTTTCTAGTAAATTTATGATGAAAATGATTCTTCATAGTGAATAAATTTTGTAAGAATATCATAGATGAAAAGATATAAATGTACATCATACTTATTATGAGAAATAACATTAAAATGTATTTAATAAAGATGAAAAGTGAAATAAATATATATATATATATTTACTATTAATTACACTTTATTCATTTTGTATTCCCCCATAAGCCCCTCCCTCCACCCCTCCCTATCCCAGCCTCCCTCCCCCTTCATCATGCATGCCCCTCCCCAAGTCCACTGATAGGGGAGGTCCTCTTCTCCTTCCTTCTGATCTTAGTCTATCAGATCACCTCAGGAGTGGCTGCATTGTCATCTTCTGTGGCTTGGTAAGGCTGCTCCCCCCTCAGGGGGAGGTGATCAAAGAGCAGGTCAATCAGATTATGTCAGAGGCAGTCCCTCTTCCCATTACTATGTTCCCATTACTTAGACACTGAACTATCATGTGCTACATCTATGCAGGGGTTCTAGGTTATCTCCATGAATAGTCCTTGGTTGGGGTACGAGTCTCTGGGAAGTTCCCTGTGTTCAAGTTTTCTGGTTCTGTTGCTCTCCTTGTGTGATTCCTGTCCTCTCCAGCTCTTACTATTTCCCACTTCTTATATAAGATTCCATGCACCCTGCCCAACAGTTGGCCATCAGGCTCAGTGTCTACTTTGATTATCAGCAGGGCAGAGGCTTTCAGAGGCTCTTTGTGGCAGGTTCCTAGGTTTTCTTCATCTTCTGATGTCCATCCTCTTTGCCTTTCAGGACGGTTATTGAGCATTTTAGTCAGGGTCCTCTCTCTTGCTTAGTTTCTTTAGATGTACAGTTTTTAGTAGGTGTATCCTATGTTATGTCTATATGAGTGAGTATATACTGTGTGTGTCTTTCTGCTTCTGGGAAAGCTCACTCAGGATGATCCTTTCTAGGTCCCACCATTTACCTGCAAATTTCATGATTTTTTTTTTATTTTTCATTGCTGAGTAATACTCCATTGTGTAGATGTGCCACAATTTCTGCATCCATTCTTCAGTTGAGGGGCATCTGGGCTGTTTTCAGCTTCTGGCTATTACAAATAAAGCTTCTACAAACATGGTTGAGCAAATGTCTTTATTGTGTACTTGAGCCTCTTTTGGATATATGCCTAGGAGTGGTATAGCTGGATCTTGAGGAAGCACTATTCCTAGTTGCCTGAGAAAGTGCCAGATTGCTTTCCAGAGTGGTTGTACAAGTTTACATTCCCACCAGCAGTTGAGGAGGGTTCCCCTTTCTCCACAACCTCTCCAGCATGTTGTTGTCACTTGAGTTTTTCATCTTGGCCATTCTGATGGGTGTAAGGTGAAATCTCAGGGTCGTTTTGATTTGCATTTCCCTGATGGCTAATGAGGATGAGCATTTCTTTAAGTGTTTCTCTGCCATTCGATATTTCTCTACAGAGAATTCTCTGTTTAGCTCTGTTCCCCATTTTTTAATTGGATTACTTGGTTTGCTGCTTTTCAGCTTCTTTAGTTCTTTGTATATACTGGATATTAGTCCTTTATCAGATAGAGGGTTGGTGAAGATTCTTTCCCAATCTGTAGGTATTCGTTTTGTTTTGATGACGGTATCCTTTGATTTACAGAAAGTTTTCATCTTAGTGAGGTCCCATCTATTGATTGTTGCTCTTAGAGCCTGTGCTGTTGGTGTTCTGTTCAGGAAGTTGTCTCCTGTGCCAATGAGTTCAAGGGTATACCCCACTTTTTTTTTTCTAACCGATTTAATGTATCTGGTTTTATGTTGAAGTCTGATCCACTTGGACTTTAGTTTTGTGCAGGGTGATAAGTATAGATCTATTTTCATTTTTCTACATGTAGGCACACAGTTGGACCAGCACCATTTGTTGAAGATGCTCTCTTTTCTCCATTGTATGGTTTGGCATCTTTGTCAAAGATCAGGTGTCCATAAGTGTGTGGGTTTATCTCTGGGTCCTCTTTTCGGTTCTATTGATTCACCATTCTGTTTCTATGCCAGTACCATACAGTTTTTATTACTATTGCTCTATAGTACAGCTTAAGATCAGGGATGGAGATACCCCGAGAAGATCTTTTATTGTAGAAGATTGTTTTAGCAATTCTGGGTTTGTTATTCCATATGAAGACAAGGCTGCCCACTCTCTCCATATCTCTTCAACATAGTTCTGGAAGTCCTGTTAGAACAATAAGACAGTTGAAGGAGATCAAGGGGATACAAATTGGAAAAGAAGAAGTCAAATTATCACTATTTGCAGATGATATGATAGTATACGTGAGTGACCCCAAAAACTCTACCAGGGAACTCCTACATCTGATAAACACCTTCAGCAATGTGGCCGGATACTAAATTAATTAAAAAAAATCAGTAGCCCTTCTATATACAAAAGATGAAAGGGCTGAGAGAGAAATTAGGAAAACAACACCCTTCACAATAGCCACAAATGACATAAAGTACCTTGGAGTAACCCTAACCAAGCAAATCAAAGACTTGTATAAAAAAATTCAAGTCTCTGAAGAAAGAATTAGAAGATATCAGAAGATGGAAAGATCTCCCATGCTCATGGCTTGGCAGGATTAACATAGTAAAAATGGCCATCTCACCAAAAGCAATCTACAGATTCAATGCAATTCCCATCAAATTACCAAAACAATTCTTTACAGACCTAGAAAGAAATATTTTTAATTTTTTGCTTTAATTGATTTTCTTTTTAAATTTTTATTTATTCATTTATGTATTTTATTAATTTTTATTTATTACAATTTATTCACTTTGTATTCCAGCTACAGCCCTTCCTCCTTGTCTCCTCCAGTCCCGCTCACCCTCCCTCTTCTTCCCCTATGCCCTTTCACTAGTCCACTGATAAGGGAGGACCTCTTCCCCTTCTATCTGACCCTAGCTTATCAGGTCTCATCAAGGCTGGCTGCATCACCTTCCTCTGTCGCCTGGAAAGACTGCAACCCCAGTGGGAGGTGATCAAAAAGGCAGCCACTGAATTCATGTCAGAGACAACCCCTGCACTCCTTATGGACTTCCTCTGATCAGGAGATCTAGAACCTCTCCATACATTGTCTGTGGTTGGAGTATCGGTCTCTGCAGGATCCCCTGAATCCAGGATTTTTGGCTCTGAGTTCTCATTGTGAGTTCCTGTCCCCTCCAGTTCTTTCTGTCTCCCTCTTCTTCCATAAGGTTTCTGGCACTTTGCCCAAAGTTTGGCTATGAGTCTCCTTCAATACACTGGTGGGGAGAGTCCTTCAGAGGTACTCTGTGGAAGATTCCTGTCCTATTACTTGTCTTGATTTTCATCATAATCATAATTACAACTGTGACAGCAAGTGAATGAATTGTAATAATAATAATGAAAATCAAGCAAAAAATTAATTTAAGCAACAAAATTTAAAAATTAAAAAGAAAAATAAGGTATTAAAATATTTTAATTTGTTTAATGTACAAGTCTGTGGTATATGAACACATTCCAATGAGTGTATTTAATTGTATATGAATAAGAAGGTGGAATCCAATCAAGCATCTTCTTCCTGATCTTTCTACCTTGCAGTTTAAAACAGGGCTAGAGCTTGCATATTGGATTATGGTAATTCACAAATTTACTGTATTTATTTCTCCACAGTTATGAGTACATGTCATATGTGTCATGATTCCAAGATTTATTATTGAGGAAAATGATATTCATGTTTTCATGTTTTGTATGAGCCACATTTGCTTTGAGTTATTCCTCTGGGTACTCTTTTGAATTCTCTAGGTCTTTTATAGTTTTTGCGAGCATATACTATGGTGCTAATTATATGCAGAATTCAACAGATAATGCATATTTAGACTGAGTTCCAACCATGAGATGACAGGTTACTATTCTTATATTTTTTCTTTATAGGAACTACTTTTTTTTTTTTCATGATATATTCTGTTTACAATTTTCCCTTTCTCTACCTCTTCCAGTTCCTTTCCACCTCCACTACGGTCCAAATCACCTCCTTTGTTCCTAGTAAACAAACAGACATTTATGATAATAACTAATATAATATAATGCTGTAAAGTAATATATATATATATATATATATATAATAGAGTATAATGTGAGAAAACAAAACTAACTCATTAGAATAAGACAAAACAATAGGAAAAGAGCCCAAGAAAAGTCCAAAAAGAGACACCCACTCACTCAAGAATATACACTCAGGAATCCAATAAAAACACTAAACTGGAAGACATAATGTAAATTCAAAGGACCTATGAGAACAAAAATAAACTAAAATAGTAATATAAAATTAATTAAAGAAAGAAAATCTCTGACACACCATTATTAGACTAGGAATTTGCAGAGATACTTGGAGCTAATTTTCTGTTAGAAACCTACTGTTGTGAATACAGCCTATCCTTATAAGTAGTTTGTTTCCCTAGTGAGAATCCCATGGAGAAAACTAAACTTTAATTTTCAAGTTGTTTTCAATTGGCTATTGATTCTGGACTATAGAGAGGGGCATGTGTCCACTTCTTTCAGCTCTGAGATCCCATATGGTGCAGAGCAGTGGAGGGCTGATGTCTACTGCTCAGTATCAGTGAGTCCCTATGTATGTTGATGCATTGATTAAGAGGGTCCTGTTTACTTGGTGTATTTCATCACCTCTGGCTCATACGTACTTTCTTCGTCCTCTTTCATAGCGTTCTTTGAGCCCCAAGAACAGGATTTAATGGAGACATCTGGTTTAGGGTTGAATATTACAATGTCTGTCATTACTGCCAATATTATAAATAAATAAATGCTTTCACAAGTGTCCTCCCCTCCTCCTCCCAATGCCATACAGCACCCAATGCACACTCTTGTTCTAGCTACACCTAAATTTCAGATTTTTCCCCTCTTTTTTGATTTGGATTATTTTGTTTAATCTTTTATAGGTTAAATTTTTCAAAGAGAAGAATACAGACATAATTTCTTATGGACATATTATTTTGGAACATTTATAGTGGAAATAATTTTACTTTATAGCAGGCAAATGTGTTCTAGACATTAAATTAAAAGGTTTTATTGCTGAGAAAGTATAAGAACTATATTATTAAGTTATAAATCTCAGAATTAATAAACAAGATAATGTTTACTGCTAATGGTCAATTAGTATATTGTTTTTCTCAGCCATTTTAGTGGCTAAACAAATGTAATTTACTTATTTTTTCTCATTCTTATAAAAGAACAACAATATCTACAGATGGAAAATATTAAAAATCACTAATAAATCTGTTAGGTGTATGCATCTTGGTGTTCACTGCATTCCAGTTAAGAATTAATAAACAAAATAGACTAGATTGTTATGAGAAAATATGTTCCTTTGATTACAACTTTAGCAAAGACAGGCCCTGGTTACAATATTTTTTCCACAAAAGGTAAAACTACATTTTTAGGTTTCAGATAATTAATGCTTAATATATATATATATATATATATATATATATATCAGAATCTAATTCTAATTTTAAATATTGGCGCAATTATGGGACTGTATTATTAAATTTTTTGATGTGGGATACTATTTAATACAATATGCTACTCAGGATATATTGAAAGACGTACAGACAAATGGGTGGCAGCTCATAATGGTAATGTCAATACGTGAAACTTATCTTCCAGGTTTGGTTGAAGTATCTGTAAGTTTTTTGACAGCTTAAAAAGAAATTGCATTCTTTGTATTTTTTATTTTAGTGTCTAAAAAGAAACTTTAATAAAACCTTGAAAACTGAAGATGAATTTTGTGTTTTCATTTTAAATACCTCAGTAATAATAAAAATGACAGAATTTTTTTATACTTATAAAACTACTTCTAGCAAATTACTGAAGTAATTTATAGTTTTCATGAAATGTTAAAACTTACTTATCTATCTAGTAAACATAGTAGTCAAACACAAACAAAAATGTTACATAGAATATCAGTGAGGTGCTCTCATTCTCTCACACATCCAGACTGGCTTTTTCCTCCGCTCCAGCAAGAGGAAAGGCATTTGTTAGGACAGGAAAGGTTATTTTCAGAACACCTATAGTTTATCTCACTTAGCATTAGGGGAAATATGTTTATATTAAGGAATTTACAATATGTAAAAGTAGTTTTATTCACCAGATTGTAATTGTCATCTCAGAGGCTTAACTGCTAACCTAAGCCTAGTCCTGGAAGCTTCTAGTATCTGTACAATCCAATCTAGGCCTAGGATGATTTTAGCCTCTGGGACTTACTGCTGAATAGCTCACTCTTATTAGATCTTTCTGAATTCTTGCTGGATGCTTCAACTCTGCTATCCTGGGTCAAACCCTTCTCCAAGCTGACTGATTCAAACTAGCTTCTCTCAGCTTCTGACTGAATTGCTCTGTTGGACTCCTACTAACTTTGGCAGTTTGTTCTCATCTTCTGGCTCCTTTACTCATTCTCTGGTTTGTTCTGTCTTTACCTGTGTCTAGCTTGTTTTCTCTCTGCAACATGCCAACATGCCTCTTCTATAAATATCACTTCCTCTCTTTGTGCTGCTCTTTCAAGTATCTTCTCTTTCATCTCTGTACTCATGAGAGCTGACTATCTTTAGTCTGTCAAATCTTTCTCTAATTCATCACTTTGTCAGCCTCTCAATTAGACATCACTTCAAATATGGGTACTTCCTTACACAAAGTAACTTTACCTTCATTGTTTGGATTACAAGTGTATATGAAGGACATATTTGCATTCTAGCCACATCACACAGACCTAGGTTTTTGCATGTAATATTTTGCCAAAGCAGCCATGTCACTGGATTAGAATCCCATTACATTATTTTAGCAAAACAACACATTAAACCATTTGGTTTCTGGAGTAACAATTTCCTTATGTGACCAAATTTAGCATATATTTATCTCTTTTTCTTACCAACAGCCATCATGACATTAGCTTAATATTTTTAATTGTCCTTTAGAAGAGTTGTTTTATTTTTAAGAAATTGCTACATTTTACATGCTCCAATCACATGCTTTTTAAAGTTTATGGGAAGCAACTTTGCCCTTAAGAAAGAAGACCAATAGGACTAACTAACCAGGATCCAGAGAGGCTAGCTGAGACTGAAGCATCAACCAACGACCATGCAGGAACTGTACCAAGGCCCCCTACAAGATATAGCAGATAGGCAGCTTAGGCTTCATGTGGGTCCTCTAGTGAGGGAAGTGGGGATTGCATTGGACACAGACACACTTGCCAGTTTTATGACAACGTCCCCCTGGCTGGACCACCTTACCAGGCCACAGGGGAAAAGAACATACTCAGTCTTGATGCAAGATAATGAACTGGGCTGGGTGGGAAAGGGAGCTCCATTTTCTGTGGAAGAGGTGAGGATGCCTAGGGCTACAACCAGGATGTAAGTGAATAAAAAGAAAGAAAGGAAAAGAATGAGATGAGAGTCAGCACACTGGGATGTGTCATCACTTGGTGCTGTCAAATCTTTTAGGAAATATTCAATCTTTATTGTAGAAAAGGAAAACATATGTTACATTTTAGCACATTTACAGTTGCTGAAGTGATCCAGAGATAATTGCATATCTGTAATAACTTGCCTGACCCACTAAAAACCATTGTCAAATTAATGATCTGAAGAGTAAACATATGTCAGTATCAAACCTTGGATTTCTCACATGATTTGGAGGAACACTTCTGTTGACAGAGAATATACAAACTTTGTAATGCAAAGTGAAGAAATACTTTTTTCTGTTCTTTTCAGTATTAAGATCTTTGTGATAAGTGCTTCTAGCCTTAGAAATTAGATACTAATGCTTATTTTCGACATAACATTAAGTCATTCATATTTTTACAATATATTTTTGCTGACATGTTTTGTTCATTTGAATCTTCTGTAAGAACTTCATATTTAAAAAATTCCTATTTATTTATTTTAATTTATTCACTTTGTAGCCCCTCTGCAGCCCCCTCCCTGTCTCTTTCCAATCCCACTCACCTTCCCTCTTCTATTCCTATGCCTTTTCCCTAGTCCACTGATATGAGAGTCCACCTCCTTTCCTATCTGACCCTAGCCTATCAGGTGCATAATCTTCCTCTGTGGCCTGGCAAGGCTGCACCCTCCAGCGGTAGGTGATCAGAGAACCAGCCATTGAGTTCATGTCAGAGACAGCCCTTATACCCCTTTCTAGGGACTCATTTGGAAAGTGAGCAGCCAATGGGCTTCGTCTGGGTGGGGGTGTAGATTCTCTCCATACATTGTACTTGGTTGGAGTATTAGTCTCAGAAAAGACCCCTGTGCCCACATTTTTTGGATCTGTTGTTCCCTTTGTGGAGCTCCTGTCCCCTCAAGGTCTTTCTATCTCCCCTTTCTTTCATAAGATTCCCTGTACTCTGCCCAAAGTATGGCTATGAGTCTCAGCATCTGCTTTGGTACCTTGCTGAGTAGAGTCTTTCAATGGCCCACTGTGGTAGGTCCCTGTGCAGTTCCCTGTTTTCTCCCTCTTCCAATGCCCATCCAGTTTGCTTTTCTGAATGATGATTGTCTCATAACCAAGGTCTTCCTTCTTGCTTAGCATCTTTAGGTATACAGATTATAGTATGTTTATCCTGTATTATATGCCTAATATCCACTTATAAGTGAGTACTTACCATATGTGTCTTTATGGTTCTGGGATACCTCACTCAGGATGATCTTTTTTAGTTCCCACCATTTGCCTGCAAATTTCCTGATTTTCTTGCAGTATTCCATTGTGTAAATGTACCACAATTTCTGTATCCAATCCTCAGATTAGGGATATCTGGGCTGCTTCCAGATTCTGCCTTACAAATAAAGCTGCCATTAAATGGTTGAACAAATGTCCTTGTATATTTAAGCATATTTTGGATGTATGTCTAAGAGGGCTATAGCTGGATCGTGAGGTAACACTCTTTCTAATTGTCTGAGAAAGCACCAGACTGATTTCCAAAGTGCTTTTACAAGTTTACATTACCATCAGCAATGGAGGAGGGTTCCTCTTTCTCCACATCCTCTCCAGCATATGTTGTCACTTGAGTTTTTAATCTTAGCCATTCTGATGGGTATAAAGTGAAATCTCAGGGTCATTTTGATTTGTATTTTCCTGATGTGTAAGGATGTTGAGCATTTGTTTAAATGTTTCTCTGCCATTCAATATTCCTCTATTGAGAATTTCTGTTTATCTCTGTTCCCCATTTTTTAAATTGGATTACTTAATTTGTTGATGCTTAACTTCTTGAGTTCTTTATATATTCTGGATATTAGCGCTCTGTCAGATATAGGATTGGTGAAGATCCTTTCCCATTCTGTAAGCTGTCGGTTTTTTGTTTGTTTGTTTGTTTGTGTTTTTCTGACAACAGTATCCTTTGCTTTACAAAAGCTTTTCAGTTTCATGTTTCATGAAGTCCCATTTATTGGCTGATCTTAGAATCTGTGCTGTTGGTGTTCTGTTCAGGAAGTTGTCTCCTGTACCAAGGAGTTCAAGGCTCTTCCTTGAACTTTCTTTCTTATAAGAGGTTTAGTGTGTCTGGTTTTATATTGAGGTCTTGATCCACTTGGACTTTAGTTTTGTGCAGGGTGATAAATGTGGATCTATTTTCATTTTTCTGCGTGTGGATATCCAGTTGGACCAGCACCATTTATTGAATTCTTCTTTGTTTAGCTTCTTTAGGACTATAGGAATAGAAACTTTAGTATGTTTATCCTATTTTATTTGGATAATGTAAATCTATAGTAGAGAATATATTTCTGCTTCTGGGTTACCTCACTCAGCATGATCCTTTCTAGTTCTTACCATTTGTCTGCAAATTTCATGATTTTCTTGTTTTTAATTGCTGAGTAGTATTCCAATGTGTAAATATATCACACGTTCTGTATCCATTCCTAAGTTGAACGAATGGCAGAAAAACACTTAAAGAAATATACAATGCCCTTAGTTATTCAGGAAACTCAAATCAAAACGACCCTGAGATTTTACCTCACACCCTTCAGAATGGCTAAAAGCAGGCCACAGAAGATGACAATGAAGCCACTCCTGATTAGATTTGATACACTAAGATCAGAAGAAAGGAGAAGGGGAACTCCCTTATCAGTGGACTTGGGGAGGGGCATTCATGAAGAAGGGGGAGGGAAGGTGGGATTAGGAGGGGATGAGAGAGGGGTTTATGGGGGATACAAAGTGAATAAAGGGTCATTAATAAAAGTTTTAAAAAGTTTTCAAAAGTTGTTAATCATAATGAAAAAATTAAAAAGAGTACAAATAAGGAAAAGAAGGAGAAAAAGAGAGAGGAAAGAAAAAAAAGGGAAAGAAAAGGGAGTAAGGAAGGGAGGAGAAGAAGGAAAAAAAGAAATAAAAGTAAAATGGTTTTAACATTCAGGAATAAAAAACCCTCTGATAGAGATATTTTCAACTAATTCTAATAATATTTTAAATGTAACCAAAAAGCAGGTATCTTTACTGAAAAGGGTGTCTTGCCTTATTCTGTGTCATATCTAGAATAAGCTAATATACACAAAAGAGAAAACTACACATCTATGGAGAAATAAAAGATCACAGAGGACATTTATAATGATGTGATTACTGTAAAATCAGAAAGAATTATAAGCTGTAAAAATAGATCCAAAAGAAACCTGAATGTATGAGACATACACATAAACTTTAAAACAAAATAATACATTAAGAAATTAGAACGATGAATACTATCCTGGTATATTTGCAGACATGGGGCTAGCATAACTATAATCAGAAAGGGTTCAGCAAGCAGTTGATGGAAACAGATTCAGAGACCCACAATTATACATTAGGCTTGGCTCACTGAATCTTGTGGGAGAGGGGGAGAAAGGATTCAAAGAGCCTTAAGCGTTAAGAACCACAGGTTTGGAAAGAACCTCTGCTCGTATGTAGCCCGTGGTAGCTCTGTAACCAATGGTTTCCCATAGTAAGGGGAACAGGGACTATTTCTGACAGGAACTCCATGGCAGACTCTTTGACGTCCCCACCCCCCAAGGGAGGAGCAGTCCTGTTAGGCCACAGAGGAGGACTTTGCAGCCAGCCCTGAAGATACCTGATAAAACAGGGTCAGATGAAAGGGGAGGAGGTCCTCCCCAATCCGTGGACTTGGAAAGGGGCAGGGAGGAGATGAGGGAGGGAGGGAGGGATTGAAAGGGAATGTGGGAGTGGTATACAGCTGGGATACAGAGTTAATAAAATGTAACTAATAATAATAATAATAATAAGCGAAAAATTAACTACCCTGAGGCTGTAAAGGCACACTGAGACTAAACCACCCAGAGGGTATGAAGGGACAGATCTAGGATCCTGATATATAAGTAACAAAGGTGCGGCTTGGTCCTCCTGTGGACCCTTTAAGCAGGGGCTCTCTCTGACTCTGTGTCCTGCACCTGGATCTCTTTCCTCTTGCTGGATGGCAAGAGGAAAGAGATCAATAGAAAAAAAATGGCTCAATAGAAAAAAATGAAAGCCAATTTGTGTATTTTAGCTATAGTTTTCATTATCTCAAAGAATTAAAGGTCTATAAAATATGCATAAATTATGATGGAAACGCAGAGTTAAAATGGTAGCTACAACACAGCTTAAAGCATGAAAGACACTATTAAAGTGTGTAATTATTAAAGCATGCAAGTGATTAGAATCTTGGAATATGGGGGGGGGGCGAGGCAAGATGACAACGAGCACACACAGTTTCTGAGCTGTGGAATACCTGAACTTCTGAGTTGGTGAATGGAAGGACCTCTAACCCAGGAAGACAACGGTGGAGCTTTCTAAACAACAGGGAACATCACAGGAGGTGAAAACTTTGGTCTCAGGTCACCCGGGGACTTGTTTGGGGAAGGAGAGAAATGTTCCTTTGATCTCGCGTCACTCCCCTCCCCCAGACCTCCCTCCACCACAGCACAGCGGCACAACTGACTGGTCTTTCACAGAGCAGACCTAACTGCCTGAGGTATACAGCCGCTGGGACTGGAGTCATAGCTTTGGGTCTGGGAGGAGACATATTATTCTAAGCTGTCAGGAGGCCATTAATAGATAGCTATATAAACCTGATTCTGGGACGAGCACACACCATTTCTGAGCGGTGGAATACCGGAACTGACTGGACTTTCTCAGAGCAGACATAACTGCCTGGGGTATACAGCCACTGGGGCAGAGCTCCAAGCCCTTTAGCGGCAGGCAAAGATCAGCAGTACCTGTCACGGAGTCCCAGCCAATGACAACTGAAATAGCATGAATCCAAGTGTCACTGCCCATACTGATTACTTGCATTAAAAATGTTTATTTTATATTTGATCATTTCCTTCAGAGAGATTAGTTTATCCAGGCTTCTTCCTATGGTTACCTAGATGGTATGCAAGTCTGGCATTAGAATTAATATTAGGCTGTACATGGCAGAAGACAAATTTGCTTACTGTCTGCACTCAGCAGGGTGAGAAAAGTAATCAGTGGAACCAGGCCAACCTCTACTACAGAGTTATACCAGGTTTCAAATTTCTAAAATAAATAAATTAATATTATTT
>REGO01000468.1:659997-729100 GCA_010120015.1 Rhombomys opimus | reverse complement strand
GAAATCATGAAATTTGCAGGCAAATGGTGGGATCTAGAAAACATCATTCTGAGTGAAATATCCCAGAAGGAGAAAGACAAACTTGGTATATACTCACTTATATAGACCTATAAGATAGGATAAACATAATGAAATCTATACACCTAAAAAAGATATTCAAGAGAGCAGACATGGGGTAAGATGATCAATCCTTGTTTAGAAAGACAGATGGGATGTGCATTGAATGTATGACAGGAGTCTACTGAGTGCTTCTGAAAGACTCTAACTAGCAGTGTTTTCAAAGCAAAGACTCATGACCAAACCTTTGGCAAAGTACAGGGAATCATAAGAAAGAAGGGGAGTTAGTCTGATGGGGAAAGGATAGGAGCTTCACAATTCCAAAGAAAAGGACCCTGGATACAGGGTCTTTTCTGAGACTGACATTCAACCAAGGACCAGGCATTCAACCAAGGACCATTTGCTCAGATGTAGCCTGTGGTAGCTCAGTAACCAATTGGTTTCCCAAAGTGAGGGGAACAAGGACTATTTCTAACAGGAACTCAATGAAGATACCTGATAAAACATGATCAGATGAATGGGGGGGAGGTCCCCCCTATCAGTGGACTTGGAAATGGGCAGAGTGGTGATGAGGGAGGGATGGAGGGACTGGGAGGGAATGAGGGTTCGGGACACGGCTGGGATACAGAGTTAATAAAATGTAACTGATAAAAATAAAATTAAAAAAAAAAGAATCTTGGAATATAGAGAGATAAGTTAAATTCTAAAACCATTTTCCTTCTCTACATTATTACCTCATACAAACAATTGATTAAATAATTGATTATTATTTCAATGATCAATTTGGAGAAAATAGTATATTTGGTTCTTAGCATCATAAGTGTCAGCCTGTAGTCTGAGGCTCTTTTTCTGTTGTTTTCTTTAATAAATGGAATCATTTGGGTTATGCACATTGTATTTTAAAATGCCAGGATTATGGCACGGAAATTTACATCAAAGACAAGCCGTAATATTTTCAATGATAAAAGAATGAAACCAACCACAAGTTTTCCACATAGAAGCAATGAAAGCTACAACAACAGGGGTGTCATCCTAATAAATTTCTCCCCTGAGATGTTAGGTCCTTTTCTAACCTTTTATTTTTTCTTCTTTCTTTTGAGTTTCCATTAAGGAAGTTTCTGGTAACCTATTGAGGTCACAGTTTCTTCTTCCCTGGGCAGCACAGTGTGACTGCTTTCAAACCATTTCAAAAAGCAATTATGATAAAAAACAAAATAGCGATGGCAAATCAATTACAAAGTGGAATTGAAAAGCAAATTCACCATAAAACCTCCTTTTACTAAAGGGGACATAGACACAAATGGAAAAACACAGCTCATAGATGATTTTGGGTAGCTTGGCTGTGCATATCTCAAAAACAGAAACCACATACTTACGTCAAATGGTAATTCAAAACCAATTCAAATGTAGAAAGGATTTAAATATAAACTTGAAAAGGTAAATATTAATAGAGACAAAAATAGAGGGAAAGTTCATCATCAATGGCCTTGGCAACCTTTTTAAAATTACATTAATTTTTGGTTTTTTACTCTGTTGCAAAATCATAGATGAGATAAAAGAAAACTGAGAATATTTTTCATAACTGAAGAAACAAGACTTTGATGAAAAATCTATCCTTGAAACATTTTAAACTTGATAATGGGTTAATATAAAATAATTAAGAAGCAAAAAAATCACTTATTTGAACTTATATGCTAATTTCAACATCTACATTATATCATCATCTCTTTCTGATATTTTATTTTGCCCATCAGGACTTCCTGGTGGCTGGATCGTCTTTCTCTGTGAATGGGCTAGGTCACCCCACCAGGAATAAGTGATCAAGAACAGAAAACCGAGACTGTCTCTTCATATCAGAGACTGTCTCTTCTCCCCTTACTAGGGAACACACATGGAGACTGAGCTGTCTATGGGCTACATCTGAGAAGCGTGTCTAGGTCCCCTCTATGCATGTTCCTTGGTTAATGCATCAGTCACAGCAGTCCCCACCCCATTCCCCCGGGGCCAGCTTTTTTTTTTTTTTTTTTCTTTGTTGGACTTCTTGTGGGGCTCCTGTCCCTCTGGGATTTCTTTTCTTTTCTTTTTTATTAAATTTTTACTTTTTACATTAATTACATTTTATTCTCTTTTTATCCCAGTTGCAGCCTCCTGCCTCATTCCCTTCCAATTCCATGCTCCCTCATCTCCTCCCTGTCCCTCTCCAAGTCCACTGATAGGGGAAGTCCTCCTCCCCTTTCATCTGACCCTAGCCTATCAGGTCTCATCAGGACTGGCTGCAATGTCCTCCTCTGCGGCCTGGCAAGGCTGCTCCTCTCTCAGGAGTAGGGGTGGGGGTTCAAGGAGCCAGCCACTGAGTTCATGTCAGAGACAGTCCCTGTTTAGGTGGAGTCTTTTATAGGACATCTGTGGTAGGCTCCTATTCTGTTCCTTCTCCTCTATATCTTCAGGTGTCTATCCTGTTTTTCTTTCTGAATGATAATTAAGTACCTTTCCTAGGCTTCTTATTGTTGCTTAGCTTCTTTAGGTCTGTAGATTTTAAGATGTTTATCTTATATATATACCATTTGTGTCTTTCGCCTTCTGGGACACCTCACCCAGGATGGTCTTTTCCAGTTCCATCCATTTGTCTGCAAATTTCATGATTTCCTTTTTCTAAATAGCTAAGTAGTATTCCATTGTGTAAATGTACCACAATTTCTATATCCTTTTTTCTTTTTTTTTTTTTTTTTTTTTTTTTAATCTGGTTATTATGAATAAAGCTGCTATAACATATATTCTTCCACTTGTGAAAAATATAATAGAATAGAAAAATGCAAAGTGTATTTCTATTTGAAAACATACATGATTAGCTTTACTATTAAATAATGAAGGTTACAAATGTATATTATGGGAAAGTATGAATGTCTGTATGATAACACAGTCATGAGGTAGAGAGAGAACCCATTTTTACTATCTGTGTGTTTGTGATTTGTCACTTAAAAACTATAGACCTATTTAGCATGTGAAAAATTGTGCCAGGTCAGTTATCATGGAAAATAAGGAATGTAGCACAATTTACATAAATAAATAAATAAATAAATAAATACATAAAAACTTTAGGCTGAACATGTGTGGAGCAATTCTGAAGAAGCTAACTAGAGAAAGGATTAAAAAGCTTAATCCTAACATGTGTCTGATTTTTAGGAATATTGTTTTATTATATTATATTTATTATATATAATATGTATTATAAATATATGTGATATTTATTATATTATATTTTCTTCCTTTCTACTGCCAATATTATACTTTCCTTCTACTTCTACTTGTTCCTTCTTTTGCTATTTCAGTTTTTAAATTTCTCCTGTCTTCTATTCTCATCTCTCTCCACTCTCCTTTCTCTCCTTCTCTACTTTTACCATTGGCTCTTGAAAGCAGTGGGTCATATAGTGTAAATCAATGTTGCCATTGATTTGCTTCATAGATCACAGTGAGGTTCAAACTTCAGACAATTCTGGTACATCATTCTGTGTGAGAAGATCACAGTTTTTAATTATTGTATCTACTTTTATAAAGATTATATTTCTCACACTATTATTTTAATATTTATAAATAATAAGCATATTATTTAGTTTTTCTTGTTTAGAAGCCAAATCATAGGAATATTGTGATTCTTAGCATAAAAATTCTTTACCTTTTTTGAAATGTGGAAAACTTACAAGTCAAGACTTAGCATTGCTGTTCAAAATTGGAGTTGCAACTTTGATCTAGGTGTTGAATAAATAAAAAAACTTAAAGCAGCTATTGGTATTTTTTAATTAAATGCTACATTTACTGCCTAATGATTTCCTTCACTTGTAGAACACTATTCCTACCATACGTAGGTCCCTAGCTTTTTTTAAAGTACAGTATTGAAAAAAAAGTTACAATTCATTACTAAGGTACTTTGTTAATTTTTTTAAATGCATTACTTATTTTAAGATAACCATATTAAAGATGACTATTAAGTTTGGGAAAATGTTTGAATATTTATGTCCTTAGAATAGTTAAAATTACATTATTTTTGTTTGTATGCTTTATGAACATATTTACTGTTGGTTGGAATGTCTTTTTACATATTAAAATAGATAACAAAAGTTACATTTCAAATGTTTTAGAGCTCTCAGACTTAGTTGTTGAAATTAGTGAAGAATACTAATTCACTAATTAGCAAATACGTAATAGAATTGTTATAATATTTGGTTAAGCATAATGTATAAAGTAATGTGAATTCTGAAAAAAAGTGGCATAAACAAGTGATTTATAATATCGATGGATTTATAACAATGAGTTTCAAAACAGATTATCTTATTAAATTTCTTGGAAGAAAAATCTGGAATCATACTGGATGAGAGAACAAAGGGTATTAAGTAAGAAGAGATACATAACTACAAAAAAAAAGTTTCATGACACAAAACATAGGTGCATATATGAGCTCATATTTCTTGTGGAAACATGCAGAAGTTTTGTGAAAGCTCAAGCCACCTCTCAGCATGTAAGGAAGAGATGGTCATGAACTCTCATCACTTGCAGAGGAGTTCCTGGGAATCACTGAGAAAGGAGATTCAGTTTTAGAATTTAAACCTTGGGAACTTAAACATGTTCCAGTATAACCAATCAAATGTTGGACTTCACAGGGAAAAAGTAGAATAAAGTTCGATGGGTGAGGAAGGAAGCTGAAATGAAAGACGTGGGGTGTGATTATGATAAAATGTTCAGAATTAATAAAGAACAGGTATATATGTGTGTTTGATTTAATATATATGAAATATTAGGGAATTTCATATATATAAGAAATGTTAGAGAAACTAGGTTTAACAACTAGTTTACATAGGTTTAAAATAAGATTCACTTATGAAGTATTAAATAGATAATTAATTTAGAAAGAGGAGTTGGTAAATATAGGCATGATATTTTATTAATTATTGATTAAATGTATTTCTTTCTCAAACAGGATATTTTTTTATAAAATTTGGATCAACACTTTTTCCCTTTAATTTAGAAGATCATCCTGTAATTGTGTATTACTAGAACAAGAAATCAAGATGAATTTATCACAAACAACAAGAAATATTGCAGTGTGAAATAAGAAATATGTGTGCTTTAACTATATTTTGTACACAAGGAGAAGAGGAAGAAGCCAAAAATTTTCATTTTGCTATACACAACCACAATCATGAAATGATCAGAGCAGCATGCCAGAAAAATGCCTGCCAGCAGCAGTGTTCAGATGGGACAATTACTGGTGGTGACAGATATCCTAAACATCATGAAGACTGTGGCTCAAAGGGACAGTCAGCACCAGGTCAGCAGATACTGAAAGTAGATTTAGAAGATGTCAGCATAAATGTAGTAGTAAACTCATGAGCATGATTAATGGTGCCCTCAAGAAGCGTATAAAGGAATACACATTCAAATAGAAGGATGAATTATCCCTTTGTGATTCTCCAGAAAAGATGCCTAACGTTATTTCAGTATAAGTGTATAACACACTGTGGAAAGTGAAAGACACATATGGGCTAATGTAAAAAAAAAAAATGAAACTAGAAGTTTTAATAGTGATTTTAAATCAGTTTTCTAGCTAATAGTGACACAATGCATAAAATTATAAGAATTTTCATAAATGGTGGTAAACATGTTTTTTTAAATATTTTATCAAATATAAAGTGCAGGGAATCTTATGAAAGAAAAGAGAGATGAAAGACCTGGAGGGGACAGGAGCACCAGAAGAAGAGCAACAGAACCAAAAATCAGGGCACAGGGGTCTTTTCTGAGACTGAAACTCTAACCAAGGACCATGTATAGAGATAACCTAGAACCCCTGCCCAGATGTAGCCCATGGCAGCTCAGTCTCTAAGTGGGTGCCCAAATAAGACAAGCAGGGGCTCCCTCTGACATGAACTCAGTGGCTGGCTCTTTGATCACTTTCCCTTGAAAGGCAGGCAACCTTGCCAGGCCTCAGAGGACAATGCAGCCAGTCCTGATGAAACCTGATAGGGTAGGGTCAGATGGAAGGGGAGAAGAACCTTTCCTATGAGTGGACTGGCGACGGGGTATGGAATACAAAGTGAATAAATTATAATTAATAAAAATAAATTAATAAAAAGAAACATAAGAGTACATTTAAAATGAATCTTTGTAATTTGTAACCACAAAAATTTTTTCATTAAATATTAAAATATAAAATATTACTTAAATTATTTTCTACTTTGAGTGAGTAAAATGGAATGATAAAAAAATCATTGTACAAGTACACACACAATCACACAATCCTCAAGTTATGTCTCTATAAACACATATTTTTTGGTAATTTTCCATAAAGGATAAAATTATCTAAAACCTAAAATGTTTAAAATTTCTATCCCATCATGCAAATGGCACACTGAAGGAGGTTTAAGACACAGATAGAAAGTCAGCTTCAAAAAGTGAACTCAATTTTAATGAATAAATTAACTAATTAAATCAAATTTTCAAAAAAGTAAACTCACTGAGGGATTTCAGGTCATTCATCATGCTGTAAGGCTTGGAATTTCTCTTGAGCCATGGATTAAATCTCAGGCCATTATCATTAACAAAAGGAATATTTATTAGGAACAACAATAACAACAACAACAACAACAAAAAAAAAACAAAACAAAAAAAAAAAAAAAACAGGGTTCTTCCTGTTGCAGTCACCACCACTGGAGAGCAGTGTCATCCATGGTGTTTAAATAAAGGCCACAGGATAAGGAAAGAAGTCCACAAGCCCAGGCACAGCTAGCACAGTGCTTCAGCAAACTCCAAATTCATGTGGGCTTTGATCAGGAAGGTGTGGGCTTCTGGAAGGTGTGAGCTTTGTGACTTAAGAAAGTGAGCTATTGAGCTGCTCAGTTTCTTCAAGGATAAAAATGTGCTGAGTTCATCAAAAAGACATTAGGAATGTACATCTGCTCCAAGAAGAGAGTAGGGACTGAGCAATATGCTGGTGCCCAGGAAGAAAACTGCTGCCAAGAAGAACTGATCAACCATTTCCCCATCTTCAATATATATTTATGTTGTTTGAATGTGCATACACACACACACATGAGAAAAAATAAGAAAAAGGAAGAAAGAAGGAAAGAGGAAGGAAGGAAGGAAGAAAAAAGGGAAGGAAAAAGGCCACTCATCCGTTAGACATTATCAAATAAACAAAACAAACTGAAATTCATCCTTCAAAAATAAGTTTACAAGAATTCACTTGTTGCATTGATGTTTAAGTAATTTCCAAGTTTGCTTGAAATATTCGTTCATCCAAGAAACTTGTCAAAGAAATAAGCAAGTGAAATAGCTAGAACCTGGAAACAAGCCAGATGCCCCTCAACTGAGGAATGGATACAGAAATTATGGTAAATCTACAAAATAGAATATTACTCAGCAATAAAAAACAGGGAAATCAGGAAATTTTCAGGTAAATGGTGGGAACTGGAAAAGATCATCCTGGGTGAGGTATCCCAGAAGCAGAAAGACACACAAAGTATATACTCAATCATAAGTGGATATTAGACATATAATATATTATAAACCTATTAAAATATGTATACCTAAAGAAACTAATCAAGAAGGAGGACCCAGGTTAAAAGGCATTCAGAAAGGCAAAGAGGATGGGCATCAGAAGAAGGAGAAAACAGGCAACAGGACAAAAGCCTGAAACAGAAGGCCTCTGAAAGGCTCTGCCCTGCAGACTATCAAGGAAGATGCTGAGACTTATGGCAAACTTTTAGGCAGAGTGCATGGAATCTTATGAAAGAAGGGGGAAATAGTAAGACCTGGACAGGACAGGAGCTTTGTAAGGAGAGTAACAGATCCAAAAAGTCTTGGCACAGGGGTCTTTTCTGAGACTGATACCCCAGCCAAGGACCATTGACAGAGATAACCTAGAACCCCTGCACAGACGTAGCCCATGACAGTTCAGTGTCCAAGTGGGTTCCATAGTAATGGGAACAGGGACTGCCTCTGATATGAACTGATTGGCCTGCTCTTTGATCACCTCCCCCTGAGTGGGGAGCAGCCTTACCAGGCCACTGAGGAAGAATACAAAGCCACTCCTGATGAGACCTGATAGACTAGGATCAGAAGAAAGGAGAGGAAGACCTCCCCTATCAGTGGACTTGGGGAGAAGAATGTGTGGAGTTGGAGGAGGGAGGGTGGGACTGGCAGGGGAGGAGGGAGGTGTTTATGGCAGGGATACAAATGAATAATGTGTAATTAATAAAAATTAAAAATGTTAAAAAGAAACGTGGGTATCATATTATCATAGTAATATATTTGTTTTTAGTGTAGCACAATGTTATACATATGTATAACAAATTTCAATCACTTTCACACATCCTACCCCATAACCCTTTTTAGTTCCACTCCTATTCCTGCTCAAATACTTCTTTCCAAAAAACCTCTCTGTTCCTTTTATGTCTTCTGCTTACTAGGAATACATGAAAACACAAACCTACTTTCTTCAAATGGGGCTCCATCATAGACAAAGCGAGGACACTGAAGTCACACTGGTGAGAATGAGAGGTTATTGATACAGGGGAAGAAGTGGGAAGCTACGCATAGGAGCAGAATTGCTCAGAAGTAGTTGTATCCCCCAAAGCCTTGGGACTAGGTGCCGGAGCCAGCCGGGCAGAGTCGAATGGTTCTTGAGTTGGGAGTGAGGATTAAAATTAATAAAATAAACACACAGCACACAGGAAACTTTTTAAAGGTCCAGACTTGACAGCCATAGCAAAAGGCAGACTGCTGCAGCAAGCAGTGCCAGCAGCCAGTCTCAAGACTGCCTGCCTCCTCTGCCTCCAGCCTTCTGACCACTTTATTTTTTGAGGAGTTACCTTTTTCCAGTAAAACATCTCAGAACAATAGGTTAATTTGCACAAGAAGCCTGAGGAAGAGGTGTAACCCTCACAAGCTATCCAAGGCGATGGATTTGCAAGTTCTCCTCTGCCATTTTTAAAGGCCTCCCAAAAGCCATCTCTCCGCCGAGATTTAAATATCAAAGCAGGCCGCTGAGTCATGGCTCCCGACAACTAGGAATGGTTCATGAAAACCTGGAGCACACTCTAAACTTGCAGGTAGGAGAGTTCAAGCAGCTCATTTGGTCTGGGCCTCTTCTCAGCAGCTAGGCTTGTCTGAGAGTTTTTAGGGCCTTTAGGGCCTTTTTGGACAACTCGCAGGGAAATATTTTGCCTCTCATTCAGTAATTTTTGTTTAGTAACCAAAAGCTTCTGAGAGGAGCATTAATGACCTGCACTGAGTACCACTGTTAGAAATCTTATAAATTTATATTTTTAATAAGCTTACAAAAGGCATGTCTCTGTCTTAGTTAGGGTTTCTATTTCTGTTGATGAAACAAAAGAAACTAGAGGAATAAAGAGATTATTTCACTTATTCTTCTTCATTAAAGTTCATTATTGAAGCCAGTCAGGTCAGGAAGCAAATCAAGCGATGACCTTGGAGGCAGGAATTGATGCAGAAGCCACAGAGAAGTGGATCATGCTGTCTTGCTCATGACTGTTTTCTCAGACTGTTTTCATATAGAACCTAAGACACCAGCCCAGAGGTGTCACCACCAATACTGGGCAGGACTCTCCTATATAAATCACTTTGATACTCTACCATGCTTTCAGACAGCAGACTAACTTGGCTGTCATCTGGGAGGCTCCAGCCAGCAGCAGATGCTCCTGCTCACAGACAGATGCTAGGACTTGCAGCCAAGCATGGGGCAGAGATCCAGGGGTCCTGTGGAAGTGTTGGAGGAAAGGTGCAAGGGCCCAGAAGGAACAGGATCCCCACAGGAAGAGCAATAAAGACTACTAACTGAGTCCCATGGGGTTTTACAGAGACTGAGACATCAACTAAGGAGCATGCATTCTCTGCACCTAGGTCCCCTGCACACATGATGGGTGGCTTGGTCTTCATATGGAGTGTCTAGTGAGTGGAGGGGGTGGAAGGACTCTTTTTAACATGGGCTCTATTGTCTGCCTTTGGATCACTTCCTCCTGGCAGTACTACCTTGCCTGGTCTCAGGGGATCAAGATCCGCTCAGCCCTGATGTGACTTTGATGTGTGAGGGACCCTTGTGTATGCCTGGAGCAGAGCTGCCCTTTTCTGGGGGAAAAGGGAGAGTAGATAGAGGAATGGGTGTAAGAAGAAGTACTAGGAGGAGAGGAGGGAGGAGAACCTTTGGGATGTAAAGTAAATTTAAAAAAATAAGAAAAAAATTGAAATATATTAAAATGAGGCAGAGCAAGAAACCAGCTGACAGGGATTAAAGAATAGGAGGAATCTGAGTTGAGAGCAGTTTTTCTTCTTTTCTTTTGTTTATTGATTTATTATTTATTACAATTTATTCACTTTGTACCTCAGCTGTAACTCCCTCCCTCATCTCCTCCCAGAAGAGTTAAGGTGCATTTAAAACAACTTGTAGAAATAGAAGGAGCATTTGCTCTCTAGCTCTCGAGCTTCAGCTCTTGGGCTTTTTGAGCTAGCAAACCTCTGGCCTTGGGTTTTTTGACCATTTCCTTCTGGGCTGTCAGCTGAGCTAGTGAGGCTTTTGGGCTTTTTCCATCTGACATGAGCTGAGAAGGAAAGTCAGCCAGGTGCTTTCTCCACCTCTCTGAGATAGCAGGTTGTCACAACCCCTCTGCTGCCCCCAACAAAAAAAATAAAACAAAGGAAAAAAAGAAAAGGAAGGAAGGAAAGAAGGAAGGAAGGAAGGAAGGAAGGAAGGAAGGAAGGAAGGAAGGAAGGAAGGAAGGAAGGAAAATTCCATACAGACTTGCCTACAGTACCATCTTACAAACCTATATACTCAACTGAGGGTCCCTCCCCTTAGATAACTTCAGCTTGTGTCGGGTTAAAAACGAGCTAGCAAATCGACCCCTTGTCAACTTTTCACACAATATATTACCTTCTAAGCACAAACTTTCTTTGCTTGCTGCCTCCAAGATTTCATATTAATGTTAGTGTTGGATAACCAATTAGGACACTCTGAACTTGGGAAAATTATTTCTCACATGATTGCATTTCTTATTTTCCAGTAGTTCATTATCTAGAGATAGGGCCAAATGAAATTCCTCCCTTCCATGTTCGTAAGTCTATTGTGTTACACTTATTCAGCTTTTAGTTCAAAAGCCATGTAGGTTTTGTATGATTTTGTATAAGCAGAATAATTTCCACATGAACATAGTATTCCCATTACAATCAATGTGTGAAAGTTTCATATGGTTAAAGATAAGTAAATCAAGCTCTCCTAAAAGAGAGAGTTCTTGAAATTTCTAGATAGTCTATGAGTGCAACCACAGCTATCTAATTAAATACTTCCCATAAAGTGGGGAGCACATTTTGACCCACACTGTAAGACAGAAAGCAAAGGACACTGACCAAGGAATTTGGATGTTCTCTAGAGGCTAAAAGATGCAAGAAGTGCTGAATTACATTGCATGCTGGAAAGTAACTATGCCAAGAGAGAATTCAGCATAGTAAACTTCATCTTGGATTTTTCTTCCAAAATTACAAAAGAAGAAAGTTCTAATATTTCAGGTCATGGAATTTTTGATTATGTGTTATACAAGACACAGGAAATAGTTACATTAAGTTTTTTTTTTTTTTAATGAAAAGCTTTGTAAAGTTTTACCAACCAACTATGTAAGGATATTCAGTTATGTTTTAAAAGAGAAAATACTTGTTTGCTTCTACATCCACTGTTCATCCCATATGTCTTCCTAAGTGAGGGTTGATCATCTTACCCTCTTTGTTGTTTATGTCCTTTAGGTATACAGATTTCAATATGCTTATCCTATCTTATAAGTCTAGTACCCACTTATAAGTGAGTATATAGTGTGTGTGTCTTTCTCCTTATGGGATACCTCACCCAGAATGATCTTTTTAGATCCTACCATTTGCATGCAAATTTCATGATTTCCTTGTTTTTGATTGCTGAGTAGTATTCTATTGTGTAAAAGTATCTCAATTTCTGTAACCATTCCTCTGTTGATGGACATCTGGGGTGTTTCCAGGTGCTGGCTATTAAGAATAAAGCTGCTGATAAACACCTTCAGCAAAGTGGCTAGATACAAAATTTACTTAAAAAAAATCAGTAGCCCTCCTGTATACAAAAGACAAAAGGACTGAGAAAGAAATTAGGGAAACAACACCCTTCACAATAGCCACAAATGATATAAAGTACCTTGGTGTAACCCTAACCAAGCAAGTCAAAGACTTGGATGAAAAAAATTTAAAGTCTCTAAAGAAAGAATTAGAAGAAGACATCAGAAGATGGAAAGATCTCCCATGCTCATGGCTTGGCAGAATTAACATAGTAAAAATGGCCATCTTACCAAAAGCAATCTACAGATTCAATGCAGTTCCCATCAAATTACCAACACAATTCTTTACAGACCTTGAAAGAAAAATTCTCAACTTCACATGGAATAACAAGAAGCCCAGAATTGCAAAAACAATCCTCTACAATAGAAGATCTTCTGGAGGTATCTCCATCCCTGATCTCAAGCTGTACTATAGATCAATAGTAATAAAAATGCATGGTACTGGCATAGAAACAGAGTGGTGGATCAATGGAACCAAACAGAAGACCCAGAAATAAACCCACACACTTATGGACACCTTCAATCTTTGACAAAGATGCCAAAACCATACAATGGAAAAAAGATAGCATCTTCAACAGATGGTGCTGGTCTAACTGGATATCTACATGCAAAAAATGCAAATAGATCCATACTTATCACCCTGCATAAAACTAAAGTCCAAGTGAATCAAAGACCTCAACATGAAACCAGACACATTAAATCAGTTAGAAGAAAAAGTGGGGAACAGCCTAGAACTCATTGGTACAGGAGAAAACTTCCTGAACAGAACACCAACAGCACAGGCTCTAAGAGCAATCAACAAATGGGACCTCATGAAACTGAAAAGTTTCTGTAAAGCAAAGGACACCGTCATCAAAACAAAACAAATGCCTACAGATTGGGAAAGAATCTTCACCAAACCTTTATCTCAGAGGATTAATACCCTAATATCCTAAAGAAGCTGAAAAGCAACAAACCAAGTAATCCAATTAAAAAATGAGTAACAGAGCTAAACAGAGAATTCTTGATAGAGGAATATCTAATGGCAGAGAAGCACTTAAAGAAATGCTCAACTTCATTAGCCATCAGGGAAATGCAAATCAAAATAATAATGAGATTTCACCTTACATACAACAAAATAGCCAAGATGAAAAACTCAAGTGACAACACATGCTGGAGAGGTTGTGGAGAAAGGAGAACCCTCCTCTACTACTGGTGGGAATGTAAACTTGTACAACGCCTCTGGAAATCAATCTGACGCATTCTCAGACAACTAGGAATAGAGCTTCCTCAAGATCCAGCCATACCACTTTTAGGCATATATCCAAAAGAGGCTCAAGTACACAATAAGGACATTTGCTCAACCATGTTTGTAGCAGCTTTATTTGTAATAGCCAGAAGCTGGAAATGACCCAGATGCCCCTCAACTGAAGAATGGATACAGAAATTGTGGTACATCTACACAATGGAATATTACTCAGCAATAAAAAAAACAAGGAAATTATGAAATTTGCAGGTAAATACTGGGAACTGGAAAGGATCATCCTGAGTGAGCTGTCCCAGAAACAGAAAGACACACACAGTATATGCTCACTCATATAGACATATAATATAGGATAAACCTACTAAAATCTGTACATCTAAAGGAGCTAATCAAGAGTGAGGACCCTGACTAAAATGCTCTATCACCATCCTGAAAGAAAAAGAGGATGGACATCAGTAGAAGAAGAAAACATGAAACAAGTTAGGAACCTGCCACAGAGGGCCTCTGGAAGGCTCTGCCCTGCAGGCTATGAAAGCAGATGCTGAGACGTATGGTCAGCTGTTGGGCAAAGTGCAGGGAATCTTATGTAAGAAGTGGGAAATAGTATGAGCTGGAGTGGACAGGAACTCCATAAGGAGAGCAACAGAACCAGAAAATTTGAACACAGGAGTCTTTCCAGAGACTCATACTCCAACCAAGTATGCATGGAGATAACCTAGAACCCCTGCACAGATGTAGCCCATGGCAGTTCAGTGTCCAAGTGGATTCTATAGTAATGGGAAGAGGGACTGCCTCTGACATAAACTGATTGACCTGCTCTTTGATCACCTCCTCCTGAGATGCGAGCATTTTTACCAGGCCACAGAAGATGACAATGCAGCCACTCCTGATGAGATTTGATAGAATAATATCAGAAGAAAGGAGGGGGGACCTCCCCTATCAGTGGACTTTGGGAGGGGCATGAGTGAAGAAGGGGGAGGGAAGGTGAGATTAGGAGGAGAGGAGGGAGGGGTTTATGGGGGGGTACAAAATGAATAAAGTGTAACTAATAAAAGTTTAAAAAAGCTGAACCTACTAATAAAAGGTACCAGATATGATATAATGCACCATTGATATCTTAATGCTCTCTCTACTAATCAAAGAAAACAGTCCATTTGATCATCCATGCATCTTGTAAGACTGAACTTTCTTTTTTATTTTTAAAATTTAAAAATAAAATTTACAAATGAATTAAAATAAATCTATCAAAAAAAAAAGAATAAAGCTGCTACAAACATGGTTGAGCAAATGTCCTTGTTGTGTACTTGAGCATATTTTGGATATATGCCTAGGAGTGGTATGGTTCTTGAGGAAGCACTATTCCTAATTGTCTGAGAAAGTGTCAGATTGATTTCCAAAGTGGTTATACAAGTTTGCATTCCCACCAGCAATGGAGGAGGGTTCTCCTTTCTCCACAACCTCTCCAGCATTTGTTTTCACTTGAGTTTTTGATCTTAGTCATTCTGATGGGTGTAAAGGTAAAATCTCAGGGTCATTTTGATTTGCATCTCCCTGATGAGTAAGGATGTTGAGCATCTCTTTAAGTCTTTCTCTGCCATTAAATATTCCTCTATTGAGAATTCTCTGTTTAGCTCTGTACCCCATATTTTAATTGGATTGCTTGATTTACTGCTGTTTATCTTCTTTAGTTCTTTATATATTCTGGATATTAGCCCTCTGTCAGATATAGCGTTGGTGAAGATCCTTTCCCAGTCTGTAGGCTGTCATTTTGTTCTGATGGCAGTGTCTTTTGCTTTAAAGAAGGTTTTCAGTTTCATGAGGTCTCATTTATTGATTGTTGCTCTTAGAACCTCTACTGTTGGTGTTCTGTTCAGGAAGTTGTCTCCTGTGCCAATGAGTTTTAGGCTATTCTCCACTTTTTCTTCTAACCGATTTAGTGTATCTGGTTTTATGTTGAGGTCAAAAGTAACAGGACAGGAGCCTACCACAGAGGGCCTCTGAAAGACTCTACCTAGCACTGTATCAAAGCAGATACCCGAGACTCATAACCAAACCTTCGGCAGAGTTCAAGGAATCATAAGAAAGAAGGGGGAGTTAGTATGACCTGCAGAGGGTAAGAGTTCCACAAGGACCAAATATATCTGGGCTCAGGGATCTTTTATGAGACTGTATCTCCAACCAAAGACCATGTATGGATACAAGCTAGAATACCTGCTTGGATGTAGCCCATGGTAGCTCAGTATCCAATTGGTAACCTAGTAAGGGAACAGGGATTATTTCTGAGATAAACTCAATGGCTGGTTCTTTGACCTCCCCCCACTGCCCTGAGGAAGAAATATCTATGCTAGGCCACAGAGGAGGACATTGCAGCTAGTCCTGAAGATTCTTGATAAACCAGGGTCAAATGAAAGGCAAGGAGGTCCTTCAATGTCAGTGGACTTGAAAAGGGGCAGGGAGGAGATGAGGGAGGAAGGGTGATATTGGGAGGGAATGAGGGAGCAGGATACAGCTGGGATACAAAGTTAATAAACTGTAACTAATATTAAAAAAATTAAAAATTAATTGAAAATGGAGACCTAATTGACTATGATCAGAAGGAAGGAAAAGAAGTCCTTCCCTATCAGTGGACTTAGGGAGGGGATGGCATGCAGAGGGTGGAGGAAGGGAGGGATTGGGACCGGAGGAGGGAGGGAACCACTGGGTGGATACAAAGTGAATAAAGTGTAATTAATAAAGAAAAAAAAGAAGAAATTACATAACTTTTAATAAACATATTAAGTTACTTACAATGAGTCTTTATGATATCTGAATGTAGTTTTCAAATTTTTTCATGATTTTATTTTAAAATATGACTTAATTTAAAACATTTGATTTACGTGTTGAGATTGTTCTGACCAAAAAAACTCCCAAGATACATCATGACACCAAGATACCCAGTGAAAAAGAAGAAAAGCAAGATATCCAACAAAGTGTATATACCACAAGTGTGACTTAATGATTTTTCACTAAAGAATTACTTCAGTGCCTTGTGATAAATTATTATGATTAGAATATGAGAAATTCATGATCATATTTTATTAATTTATATAACACCCTCAAAAAACTTTACTTACTCTGTAGATAACTTCTAGAGCAGTGATTGTAACAGAAAATAACAGTCATCATTTTGAGAGCTAAGTATCTAAGTGTCGATGTTAAATTTTAAATAGAAAGCTTCTGATTCTGCTTTATTTAGCAGAATCATCTGTAACACGATTCATCTATGATGAAGTGTTAGTGATAGAACTTTGTAGTTAAGGTAAGTGGCATATAGAAATTTAGAACAGTTGATTTAACTCTATTGAATTCCAATCTTTTCTAAATTCAACTTTCATTAAAACCCTTATGAAATATTAATGCACAAAGTGAGGGAAACAAATTTACATACACATAACATAATCAATCAAATATTATTAAATCACTACCAAGGTTAAGTGGTGTCTTCATCTGTTATCACACCTTCTTTGCTCTTCTCCATAAGCAGCCATTATTTTACTAGCAAGACTTTGAGTGTGCCTTTTTTACTAGTCTATATACTTAGAGCCAAACACTGGGCACGGTGGTCCATGCCTGGAATCCCAGCACACAGAAACTCAGAGGAAGAATGCTGTGCATTGGAGTCCTTCCTGTTCTACAAACCCAGTCCAGAACAGCCAAGCCAAAGCTACATAGAGAAATACTGTCTGAAAAAAAGAAAGAAAGAAAGAAAGAAAGAAAGAAAGAAAGAAAGAAAGAAAGAAAGAAAGAAAGAAAGAGTAGCTGGCTCTTTGACACACATACACACACACACACACACACACCAGCGAGGGAGGAGCAGCCTTGCCAGGCCACAGAGGAGGACTTTGCAGCCAGTCTTGATGTGACCTGATAAGCTAGGGTCAGATGGAAGGGGAGGAGGACCTCCTCTATCAGTGGACTTGGAGAAGGGCATGGGAGGAGATGAGGAAGGAAGGGTGGGATTGGGAGGAAATGAGGGAGGGGGTTACAGCTGGAATATAAAGCAACTAAAATGTAATTAATGTAAAAAAATAAAAATTTAATTTAAAAAATTAAAAAGAAAGAAAGAAAGAAAGAAAGAAAGAAAGAAAGAAAGAAAGAAAGAAAGAAAGAAAGGAAGGAAGGAAAAAAGAAATAATGAAAGAACCAAAAAGGTATGCAAACTTTTCTAACTTTTCTGTGATTTTTATAGCTTTTGAGTATAAAATCACTAATGTTATCTATAAATATAAATCATTAAATATTATTAATTAATTAAATATTATGATTCATGTTCTTTTGGATCTTTTTTATAGCTTTGGGGTATATGAATATGTATGTGTGTGAGTGTGTGTGTGTGTGTCTATTTGTGTGTCTATGCATATGTGTACCCAGTTGTCTAACTCACTCAGACTGGTTAATAAAACAGACAAACAGACATCTAAAGTAGATGAAGAAAGGGAACTAGGAGAGGTAGGGGTTGGAAAGAGGAACAAGTTTAGGGTACAAGTGTGGGAAAGCAAGTGCAGGAAGCAGTAGGGCTGAGAGAGAGATAGAAAGCCCATTGGTGGGGATCTCTGGGACAAGCCTACCTGCTTCAGGTAGGCTTCAGGGAGATTATGGAGTGACTCTAGCTGAGACTCCAGGAAGTGCGGAATACAGAGACTGACATGGTCACCTCCTCTATCCAGGCAGGACTTCCAAAGGAGAGAGAAAGTAACCAACCCACCCATAAAACTTTTGACCCTGCCTACAAGACGGGCAAGGATAAAGATATAACACAGTTTGAGGAAATGGACAACCAATGACTGGTCCAGCGTGAGACCCATCCCATCCCCATGGGAGACAGCCATCCCCTGTCACTATTAATGATACTCTGCTATGCTTATACACATGAGCCAAGCTAACTGTCATCTGAGAAGCTCCACCCAGCAGTGGTTCAAAACAGATGCTGAGACCCACAGCCAAACATTAGATGGAGATCTGGGATCCTTGTAGAAGAGCTGGGGGAAAGAGAGAGGGGCCTGGAGGGGATAAGAGGTCCACAGAGCACCAACAGAGGCAACTAACCGAGGCCCATGGGTGCTCACAGACTGAACCACCAACCTACATGTGTGCATGGGCTGGACCTAGTCCCTTACATTTATGGAGCTGGTGGACACCTCTGTCTTCATGTGGGTCCCTTAGCAACTTAGGATTTTCACTGACATGGCAGAGTCTCTCACTGATCCCAGAGCTTACAGTCTAGATATTTTGTACACCTTGAAGACACTATGTCTCTGCTCTCCAGGAGGCTGAAAAGTTGTGATTACATACATACGTATGTCAGACATACTGAGTTTGGGGCTTTTTAAAACTAGTTTTCATGATGGTGCACTAAATTCCTGAATCTACTAACCCAACTTCATAGTTTCTCCCAATCTTAATTTTTTTTAAATTGTTTTGGTTGTAGTCTATGAATATTTGTGTATGACTTGTGGCCCGCATGCCTATCATTTCTTGGTATTAATGAGATATGGGATTATTTTCAATAAGTTATGTGCATAGCTTAAACCCACATACAATAACACATATTTTCTCTAGTTTACAGTCCTTTCTGTGTATTCATGTATTTCCTTCCAAATGTGTCTTCTGTCAAGTTACAGATTGTGGAGCTATAAAAATTCTTTTGTTGATTGTCTATAAATTGTCTACCCCAAACAAACTACAATCAATATTATGCTTAATTTTTACTTTGTAGCAATATATTCTAGTATCAGGAGTGGTGATAAAGGTCTGGATTTTTAGCACCGAACATAAAATTCAGGACAGTCTGTGATGCAAATATTTCTCCTGAGCTCTCTTTTCGTTTTCTCTCTTCCACTCTTTCTCTTTCATCTCCTTCCTTCCTTTCTTTTTTCCTTCCCTTCCTGTCTCTCTCTTTTTTCCTACACGTACACATATACACAGAGACGAACACTCACATATACTCACACATATATTAATATGAAAAAACATGCACACACTTATGTGTCATACATATAATAGAACACCATTTTAATGATGTAATTTTCTTTCTCATCTTTGAATGAGATACTTGCTCATCTTAATGTCATAAGATGTTTATGACCCACTTTTATGTGTAGTTTAATTTTTGTATTTTTAACTGTTACAGCTAGATCAAACACATTTTTGCATGATTGATGCACAGCAATACATAAAATTTAAATTAGTCTAGCTGTTTGGGTAATTAATAAAGAAATTCCTAAGATATTTAAGGCAAAAACTACAATATTACCCACTTAAAAACTTTTGGCTACAAAAGAATAAAAGTCAGAATGCTACAGAAATGCTTATTCATCCTGCATTCTTTTATTTATTTTTTCAATAGCCAAGGCATGGAACTAAAATACAGTCTTGTCAGCTGATGATATAATAAAGAAAAAATATGATATACATATAACACATATATACATTTACTCCACCCCAAAGAACACAATTATATCATTACAGAAATAAGTCTTTTCCAAAAATATAGGCGTCATTTGTAACTCTCACATATGTATCTGGAACTCCAAAGAATGAAGGCCACAGAAAAAGAGGGAGAATTGGCATGGGTTTGGAAAGAGAAGACGAAGAAGGCAGATCTGGGAACAGAGGTATGGCCATTATCAAAATGCAATGACGTGCATGTCATTGGAGTGCCACGATGGAAACTTTCATGTTGTGTAGTTACTTTACACTAAGTATAAGAGAGTATTCACTTGTTCATTTATGACTTGTTTACTGATGAACTTTCTGTGCAGTCTGTTGATAATAAAGTTCTATTTTTCTATTTTGGAATTTTCTGTGATTATTCTCTGTATAACTTTTCTAATTTTGAGAAGTTTTGAATAATCCTAGTGTTTTCTTCTTAATAATGTTACATATGTATCTTTAGTCTTTTTGCATATGCATATAGTTTAGGAATATTCTGGTATACCTTATTTATCTAAGAATTTTTTAAATAATTTTTTATATTAATTACAGGTTACTTACTTTATATTCCAGCTGTAGCCCCCTCCTTCATTCCCTCCCAATCCCATCCTCCCCACCTCATCTCCTCCCTTCCCCTCTCTAAGTCCACTGATAGGGCTCACGACCATAAATATAATTCTTTTCTTTAAGTATATTTCATTTACATCAGCATGTTTTACATAAAATACGAAATAGTGAATATGTGATGTTTTAAATGTTCTCTTATCTAAAACAATTTCAACATTTCCTTCATTTTCTGTTAACCTTAAAATATTTTTCCTTGTTTTAGTGCATTCCACAAATTTGTATCCTAATCTTGCCCAAAATAAAAATGTTACTTTTCATGATTTTCCATTTTAAGTCTAAAGCAAGTACAGTTTAGGAGTAGCCAAAAAACCTGGTAGTATAAGAAGCCACATGGAACCTTGTACTACTGAGAAAGTCTTTCTGATACTGAATATTCTGATTCTTTAAAACTCAGTAAGGAATACATATGTATGATCAGTGTAGGTTTACTTTCTTTCACAGAAAGGTTATGCTCCTAGTGAGTTTTGTAGAATACATTTGTCAGAGAGGAAAAGAATGTTGCAGCATATTGAGTAAGAAATTCCCTCTCTTGAAAGATTTCTCAGCATGCTTCACTGTTAGTGACAAAGAGCCCTGGTACTTTTGCTTTGTTTAAATGTTAGCAAAAACCCAATACTTCACTAAAATCATGCTATAATGTTTTGATAAAAGAAATGGAATATTGCTTGGGTAACTAAAAATATTTTCTAAAACAAAAAGAAATTAAAATATATCTACAAACAATATTAGTAGGATTTGAGGTAATAATGTATGTATCCCCTCAAAACCTACTAATATTTATAATTTTATAACTTTACATGAGAAGTTTAAGAGTGTTACCATTACTGGTATTAGCTCCCATTTTCTGAGTTTTCTTAAATTTTGTTATAGTTTATGGTGCACACAGACAGTACAAAATAAGCAAAGAATAAATTATTTTAAAACTAGAGTGTATCAACTGCTCATATCTTGAAGCATTTTCTGGAAACTCAGTGGTTACACTGGGCTGGGACTCAGGCAATTTCCACTCTCCTTTCTATTCTCCACTGGAGAAAAAAAAATTCCACTCTCCACCTGCCCCAGCCCCATAGCAGAGAGTTCTCAGGAGATTTGTCTTTCTCTCTCCAACTTCCTGAAGTCCCTGGAAACTCCTCCAAACCAGGAAAGTGGACCCCACTTTTCTCCTTCTGCCATGCCATTATGGAGAAACGCTCTCTACCTGGGATCCCCAGTGGACACTCAGGGCACCATTCAAATAGGAGATCTACTATAGTTCTGTGGTACATGCATTCTCTTGAGTCTTATCCACAGACCTCTAGGCTAGGGGGAAGGGAAGTGAGAACAAGGGACTGGGAGAAGAGGGAGAGGAAGTTGCTATCAGGATGTAAAATAAATACATTAATTTAATAAATAATGACATAAAATGAAACAACACCCCCAACATAGTTGTATACAGTCGGCAAATTATTTAAGTACTTTATCTTTTCTTAATAGGTATTAATTAAAGAAAATTATTTTAACGTCTATTACAGACACAGAAAATTTGAAGAAGAGAGTTACAAAATAAATATAAGTAGCATGCATCTGAAAATGAAGCATGTATCAGACACCAGACACAAACTTAAGGAGAAATTCCTATTATTTTTTTTTAAATTTTATATATGAGGTTGGAGAGATGGCTCTCCCTTCCAGGGAACCCAAATTTAGTTACTGATACCTGTGACGTAAGGTTCACAACCACCTTAATCATCAGGGTTCCAGCACCTCTCTGAGGATTCCAAGGGCCTCTGTACTCACACTTTCATACCCTCAACTAAAAATAATAAAAATAAATTCCTAAACTTAAATATAATGATAAGTTTTGAGAGAAAATTATACTTTTAAAGTATATGGTTTGAAGTATTAATTTATTGATTAAAAGTATTATAACTATTTCATATTTTTCTTGAAAGTCTTAAATATACAGTAGAATTGCATAATTTTTAAATTAATAACTTATGAAAATGTTCAATAAAACAGGTTTTAAGGCATGTTTTTAATGGAGTAGTTTGTGTTTATGTTAAAATACTTTTATATAAAACTAATTTCTCTATTTTAATCTGCTATTTTTCATGTTGTGAGGTAATAAAATTATCCCAATTAAGTTAAATGTTATCCCTAATGTTTCTCAAATGCTTGTTTTAGACAGAAGTATGCAATTACGCATATTTTAATATTTTATAAAATATTACATAGATTTTCATATGCATAACATGCCTGTTATACATGTAATGAAGTTCGTAAAAGAACTCACTTCTATTGACATTAGGAGATTGAAAGCAAACTTTATCATTTCCGAAAAATAAATCTTAAAATTATGACAAATTATCTAAAATGACTGTTTTTGTAATTTCCAGTTACACCTTTGTATAAAAAATAATAGACTGTTAAAATGTGTTGCAAAATATAATGAATATAAAAAATGAACCTGTTAAATAATTTGTCATTTGAATTTTAATTTAGTATTTTCAACTCATGGACAATTAAAAATTCACCAACAGTGATTTGCATTTTGTACTGATTTCACACCATGATTGACTAGCTCTCCTGGAAAATATTAAGAGTTCAGTTGTGGATTTTGTTCTTTTCAGCCCTGGTACATTTCATGCTTTTAAGCTTGTTATTACATTACTTCAAAATCTATTTGCTTGTGAAGTCTGAAATATCCAACTGTCAAGAAGAAAAGGCATTTGGTAATTAATTTAATGCATAACAGGACATCTGCCATGTCAGTGGAAAAAGATAATTGCCAATGTCTCTTACAACGTTCATTATACATCAGTGGAGGATAATAGAATATTTTTCAAATGATTGATAATTTTTATGACATAAAACTATTTTCATGCATAAATATAGAGTATATAACATTTACTGTTTAATTAATCGGGGTGCCGTGTACTTGTATTTACATGTTTGAGTGTGAAAACATAGGGTGGGTGGGTAACCATGAAAATGCCACAGATCAATACTTCATTGCCCTAGCCAATCTTTTTCAGAAAGGTTCTCTCACTGAAAGTAGAGCTCAGGGACCTGTCAGCATGTCCCTTGGGCTGTTGTACACCAGCCTCTCCCAAACTGATATGACTGGGATACACTGCAGTGACTGGTGTTTCATTTCTAGAAACTTGAGCTTGGGTCTTGTTTTCATAGCAATCACTTTACGAACTGAGCCAACTCTCTAGCTGCTGCTTTACTCTTTTGAAGTGGCCATTTACACTGTGCTACTGGAAACTGTTATATCTAATTCTTATGTCCATAGCAAACTTAACCCCAGAGTGATTTGGGAGAGAAGAGAAAAATGGCTAAACTTTGGAAGTCACCTGTCTTACTCTCTGCCTTATGT
This sequence comes from Rhombomys opimus, assembly GCA_010120015.1. Classification (NCBI taxonomy): domain Eukaryota; kingdom Metazoa; phylum Chordata; class Mammalia; order Rodentia; family Muridae; genus Rhombomys; species Rhombomys opimus. The sequence goes on along the minus strand of REGO01000468.1, from coordinate 705,204 downwards.
ACAGTCTTAGGTATTCATATGCCAGAAGGCAACTTAAAGTGACAAGGATGTGGTTGTGTTTGTTTATTAGGTATGCCATGAACCATGGCACTGTTCAAAGAAGGCGAGTATTTAAAATGTCTCATAAAATTATATCCTTTTCTTATGATAACTGAACAATGTATGAAAACTTGATCTAATGACAACATTTTTTTTTAATTTTCAGTTTCTTGTTCAGCAGGAAAAAAAATTTAAAAAATCTGCTCTGAAGAAATATACACAAGTTACTGGTTTACTGTTTATATATAACTGACAAGCTATACATACTAAAAATTTGTAGACAGTTTAAAAGTAAAACGTGCTGAGAAAATGGTATCTTCTATTAATCATTATCTTCAAAAAACGAGAACTTTCTGTATGATGTTATACTCTTTCTGGATATTAAAATGAACTACCAGTACCTCCAATTTTCTGTTTAAGACAAATAAAATTTTCTTCCAAAAGGCTCTGCCCTGCAGACTATCAAAGCAGACGGTGAGACTTATGGCCAACTGTTGGGCAGAGTGCATGGAATCTCATGTAAGAAGTGGGAAATAGCAAAATCTGGAGAGGACAGGAACCCCACAAGGATAGCAACAGAACCAGAAAATTTGAACACAGGAGTCTTTCCAGAGACTCATACTGCAACCAAATATGCATGGAGGTAACTTAGAACCCCTGCACAGATGTAGCCCATGGCAGTTCAGTGTCCAAGTGGATTCCATAGTAATGGGAAGAGGGACTGCCTCTGACATAATCTGATTGGCCTGCTCTTTGATCACCACCCCCTGAGGGGGGAACAGCCTTACCAGGCCACAGAAGATGACAATGCAGCCACTCCTGATGAGATCTGATAGACTAAGATCAGAAGGAAGGAGAGGAGGGCCTCCCTTATCAGTGGACTTGGGGAGGGGCATGCATGATGAAGGGGGAAGGAGGCTGGGATAGGGAGGGGAGGAGAGAGGGGCTTATGAGGGGATACAAAGTGAATAAAGTGTAATTAATAAAATAAAATAAAATTTAAAAAATTTTGGTGTTAAAAAAATTAAAATTATATTAATTTAATTCAAACAAGCTAATAGAAACCAGATAACGTGATTACATATAAGCAACACAATTTCAAGTTATTGATAAATGTTATAGATAAGGTAATAAAACTTTGAAGAGGAGTTGGTATGTTCTTTTTTTTTTTTTTTTTTTTTTTTTTTTTTTTTTTTTTTTTTTTTTTTTTTTTTTTTTTTTTTTTTTTTTTTTTTGTATGTTCTTAATTACCAAAGAATCTGGTTTTCAAACACCAAAGTAATTTGATTTATACTTTGTTTGAGATGATTTTTTTTAAAGATGTTGCTCTAAATATCGACCCACCATGTTTCATTTTTTTCTGGTTATTGACCAATGTAATTGATAAATTAATATGATATGAATCTATATTTCTTTTTCTCTGACTCTGAGCTTAAAGACCTTAGAAAACTCCTTGGTGTCTCTAAATCTCCCTTATCTATGAAATAAAGTTAATAGTTATCATAGTGAATTTCACAATCCAAAATTCCCTGTAATCTTTAAGCAATCTCTTTCTCTTTAATGTGTGCTATATTTATTTTCTACAAATTTACAACATTCAATTTATGCATCTCTATTTTCATATTAAACATATTTTAGGCATACTATATTTTAAACAACATTTCTACAATGTAACTATGTCTTTTCATAGTACCCCGGATTTCCTGGATGTTTTCTGCCAGGAAATTTTTAGCTTTAGCATTTTCTTTAACTGATGTATCAATTTCTTCTATTATATCTTCTACTCCTGAGATTCTTGCTTCCATCTCTTGGATTCTAGTGGAGATGTTTGAGTCTCTTATTCCTCCTCTCTTTCCTAGGTTATTCACATTCAGGATTTCTTCAGATTGTGTTTTCTTTATTACTTCTACTTCCATTTTCAGTTCCTGGACAGTTTTATTCATTTCCTTTGCCTGTCTAGTTGTGTTTTTCTATAATTCCTTAATTGATTCATTTATTTCTTCTTTAAAGGCCTCTATCTTCTTCATCAGACCAGATTTAAGGTTATTTTCTTATTCCTTGGTTGGGTTAAAATATCCGGAGCTTGCTGTAGTATGATATTTGATCTCTGGGTTGATCAGATCAATCTGACAGAGACATTTTCTCAACTGAGAATCCTCCCTCATAGAAGGAATCTCAGACAACAGATTCTATAAAAAATTGATTGAAAGAAAGAAAGAAAGAAAGAAAGAAAGAAAGAAAGAAAGAAAGAAAGAAAGAAAGAAAGAGACCAGTATAAATGAAGTTCATCCTCTCAACACTCACCAAGGTCCAAACTTCACAATCTCATATAAAATTAATTCCTTCTTAAAGGTCCAATTTAGAATTACATAGTAGGACCTGATGAGGGAGCACAATATGGGACAAGCCATATTGAAAAATTTCCCTCGGATATAATAATCCTCATTTGTAGAATCAAATTCAACTGTTAGAATTGTTATGGTTTTCACTTTAAATAGGCCAAGAAATTAAGTACTGCTTTATATGATTTTAAGTTCAGATGTCTTTATTCTATCATATGTCCAAATTTCTAAACAATTACAACAAAAGTTTATTATAATCTTATATCTTCTAACTGTAAATAAAAGTATTGCATTTTAGTCTACTTTAAAGTATTATGTTTACTGCTTCTGTCTAGTGCATTGACAGAGAAATTCTTTGAAAAATGTTAGGCCATATTATTTTTTTTCTTCTAATCAGAATAATATAAACAATCCATTATGTTTCATTAGTCAAACAAGAATAAATTTGTTTGACCTTGCTGTCTATAAATATACCGTTATAAACACAGAATAATTAAAGATATTACGTGCTCTTAACCAATCTATGCACAAGGATTTTATACTAATGTCAGAGACTTTTAAAGTTTCTGACATATTTTAAATTAAAGCTGAACTGCATTACTTTCCTTCTTTTGTTTTCTCCCTCAAAAGTTCTCCCACCTGCCTTCCGCACAACCTGTTTGATGACACCACACTTTCAAACTGATGTCTCTTCTTTCTTGATTATTATTGTTTTACACACACATATGCATACATATGGATACGAATTCACAAATATATAAAAAGTAGCTGATGATGAGTCTGGTTTTGATGCTTCTGTATTTATGATTTCAGGGCTGACCTCTTTGTACCAGCTGTTCAATAAAGGAGCCTCATCCCTGGCAGAGGCTTCGTCTTTCTGGTCAAGCTCTCATTAGTTCTTTGTCTAAGGGTGAAACAACATCTCCTTCCATGTCAGCATGTCTCTTCATAATGACATTGTTCTGGACATATCTTTTTGACCCTTTCAAATCTTGAGATGTAGAATCCCATTATTAAGGGTTCTTTATTCATTAGAAATAATAAAAATTGAATGCACAGTTAACATAGGAATGTAAACAAAGGGATTTATTGAGTGTCTTCAACATCCAGGATAGTTTTTTTATTTAAATTTACATACAACGTATTTTGAATATCTTTTTTCCCTTCCCTGTTGTGGATTATTAATATTTATTATTGATTTATCTTTTAGTTAAACAGAGCTTATTTCTAAACTGTCTGCATACCCAAAATCCCCACACAGACACTAGCATTTATTTAATTAACTTAGAGCACAATGCTGGGCAATAGTTATTCTATCCTAAACGTCCAATCCGTATAGTTTCCTACCATTCAGATTTCCCCCGACTTTCCCTCCCCACTTTCCTCTCTACTGAGCTTTGTTTCCTTTCTCTCTTTAAAAAATAAATTTCACAAAATCCAAAAATCAAAACAAACAAAAGACAAAACCAAAAGAAATGTTAATATAAAAAGTAGATTTTGTATTCTGTTTGCCAAATACTCTTGGACATGGGGTCTGCCTGTGAGGGAGCAGATGCTTTCATTGCTATTCCATTAGTGAAAACTGATTTTCTTTTTTACAGCAGGAATCAATTAAAATTAACTTCTTGGTTTTGGGTGAGGTGGTGGAAACTGGAAGACTGGAGCCAATAAATGAGGGACGCTAAAGTCTCACGCAATAACCAGCTTCATTCAGAACATCAGACAATGTATACCCTAAGCTGTAAGAAGAGTTACATGAGTGAAGTGACAATCACCAAGTCAAGCCGTTTATGGAAAAAAAATGTATTTCCATAGATGCATAAAAACAAATAAGAAGATCCCATTATCATTAACAATATAATAACAATGGATTAATAATCTATTAATAATCATTAATAATCTATCCATTACACCGGGGAAGGACATGGAAATATATTTGAAAAACAAGCCTGTGTTTTTGAAGAAAGTGAGGTCAAAATATACTTATCTTGTTTACACACAAAGATGTTCAAGTACACAACAAGGACATTTGCTCAACCATGTTTGTAGCAGCTTTATTCGTAAGAGCCAGAACCTGGAAACAACCCAGATATCCATCAACAGAGGAATGGATAAAGAAATTGTGGTACTCTTACACAATGGAATACTACTCAGCAATTAAAAACAAGGAAATCATGATTTTGCAGGCAAATGGTGGGATCTAGAAAAAAATCATCCTGAGTGAGATATTCCAAAAGCAGAAAGAGACACGTGGTATATACTCACTTATAACTGGGTAGTAGACCTATAAGATAGGATAAACATACTTAAATATGTACACCTAAAGAAGATAAACAAGAAAGACATCTAGAAAGACAAAGGGGATGGACATTGGTAGTAGTAGAAAACAAGTAACAGGACAGAAGCCTACCACAGAAGGCACCTGAAAGACTCTACCAAGCAGTGTATCAAAGCAGATGCTGAGACCCATAACCAAGCTTTCGGCAGAGTGTAGGGAATCATATGAAAGAAGGAGGAATTAGTATAACCTAGAGGGGACAGGGAGCCCCACAAGGTCCAAATATATCTGAGCACAGTGGTCTTCTCTGAGACTGTTGCATGGTCCAACCAAGGACCATGCATGGATATAACCTACAACCCCTGCTCAGACATAGCCCATGGTAGCTCAGTATCCAAGTGGGTTCCCTAGTAAGGGGGACGGGAATTGTTTCTGACATGAACTCAATGTCTGGCTCATTGAGCTTCCCCTCCCCCCAACCCCCAAGGGAGGCGCAGCCTTGCTAGGCCACAGATGAGGACAATGCAACATTCTGAAGATACCTGATAAGCTAGGGACAGATGGAAGGAGAGGGGAACACCCCTCTCAGTGGACTCCAGAAGGGGACAGGGAGGAGATGAGGGAGGAAGAGGAGGGTTGAGAGGGAAAGAGGGAGAGGGCTACAGCTGGATACAAGTGAATGTGTAAAATTATTTAAAAATAAAAAAAATTAAAAAAAAGAAATTTTCCATACAATATTCTAGTCTTACATGGTACTCCAACAGCCCACCAGAAAAAAGAAAAAAATGAATGGTTTTCTCTATTATATAGATGCTAGCTTGTTTATTTTATTTGTTATATTATTAGTAGTAGGAGAAGCAATAGTATTTACAATTTATTCACTTTGTATCCCAGTTGCAACCCCCTTTTTTATCTCCTCCTGGTCTCATCCTCTCTCCTTCTTCCTCCCTAATCCACTGAGAAGGGAAGCCCTGCTCCCTTACTCTCTGACCCTGGTCTATGAGGTCCCACTGCCTGGATCCTCTTCATCTTCAGACTGTTTAGGTTGTCTCACCAGGGAGAAGTGACTAAGTCAACCAAATTCATGTCAGAGACTGTCTCTTCTCCCCTCATTAAGGAACAAGCATTGAGACTGAGCTGTATATGGGCTACATCTGAGGAGGAGTCTAGGTCCTGTCTATGTGTGGTCTTTGGTTGATGCATCACTCTCTTCAGTCCCTCCTGGGCTCAGCTTTTATTGCCTTTGTTTGTCTCCTTGTAGAGCTCTGTCCTCTCTGGATCTTTTTATATCCCCTTTCTTCCCGAAGACTCCCTGCTCTCTGTCCAAATTTGGCTATGCATCTCTGAATCTGCTTCCATCTTCTGCAGGGTAAAGTTTTTTAGAGGACATATGTGAGAAACTCCATCCTGTTTCCATCCTTTTACCTCTTCTAGTATCTATAATGTTTTCCCTTCCAAATGAAAATTAAGCATCTTCCCTAGGATCCTCCTTGTTCTTTAGCTTTTATAGGTCTGTAGATTTTAGTATGCTTATTGTATATTATATGGCTAAAATCCACTTATAAGTAAGTATATACCATGCCTATCTTTCTGCTTCTAGGTTACCTCACTTTGGAAGATCTTTTATACTTCCATCCATTTGCCTGTGAATTTCATGATTTTTTTTTTGTGTTTAATAGCTGAGTAGTAACTATTGTATAAATATACCACAATTTCTGTATCCATTCTTTGCTCAAGGGACATCTAGGTATTTTTAGATTCTGGCTATTATGAATAAAGCTTCTATTAGACAACTAAGTGAGAACAAAAGGATAAAAATTGGCAAGAATGCAGATGCTGAGACTTATGGCAACCTTTGGGCAGAGTGCAGAGAATCTTATGAAGGAAGTGGGAAACAGTAAGATCTGGAGAGGATAGGAACTCCACAAGGAGAGCAACAGAACCAAAAACTCTGAGCACAGAGGTCTTTCCTGATACTGATACTCCAACCAAGGACTATGCATGGAGATAACCTAAGACCCCTGCATAGATGTAGCCCACGGCAGTTCAGTATCCAAGTGGGTTCCATTGTAATAGGAACAGGGACAGTCTCTGACATGAACTGATTGTCCTGCTCTTTAATTACCTCCCCCTGAGCATTACCAGGCCACAGAAGAAGACAATGCAGCCACTCTTGATGAGACCTAATTGACTAGAATCAGAAGGAAGGAAAAGAAGACCTCCCCTATCAGTGGACTTGGGAAGGGTATGCATGCAGAGGGTGGAGGAAGGGAGGAATTGGAACAGGAGGAGGAAGGGAAACCAAGGGGTGATACAAAGTGAATAAAGCTTAATTAATACAGAAAAAATAAAAATTAAAAATTAAAAAAATTGCAAGAAGTCAAAGTATCACTATTCACAGATGATATGATAGGTAGTATACATGAGTGACCACAAAAATTCTACCAGAGAACTCCTACAGCTGATAAATACTATCAGCAAAAATAGCAGGATAAAATATTAACTCAAAGACGCCAAAACCATACAATGGAAAAAAGACAGCATCTTTGACAAATAGTGCTGGTCTAATTGGATGTTTACATGTAGAAAAATGCAAATAGATGCACACTTATTACCCTGCACAAAATTAAAGTCCAAGTGGATCAAAGACCTGAACATAAAACCAGACACTCTAAACCTGTTAGAAGAAAAAGTGAAGAAGAGCCTTGAATTCATTGGCACAGGAGACAACTTCCTAAACAGAACACCAACAGCACAGGCTCTAAGACCAACAATCAATAAATGGGAACTCCTAAAACTGAAAAGCTTCTGTAAAGCAAAGGACACTGTCAACAGAACAAAACAACAGCCTACAAACTGGGAAAATATTTTCACCAACTCTACATCTGACAGAGGACTAATATCTGGAATATATAAAGAACTCAAGAAGTTAAACACCAACAAACCAATAATCCAAATAGAAATGGGGTACAGAGCTAAACAGAATTCTCAAAAGAAGAATATTGAATGGTGGAGGAACAGTTAAAGAAATACTAAACATTTTTAGTTATCAGGAAAATGCAGATCAAAAGACTAAGATTCCATATCCCACCCATCAGAATGGCTAATACCAAAAACTCAAGTGACAGCACATGCTGGAGAGGATGTAGAGAAAGAGGAACCCTCTGCCATTGCTGGTGGAATGTAAACTTGTATAACTACTCTGGAAATTAACCGGGCTTCTTCTAAGAAAACTGGGAGTAGTGCTTTCTCAAGACTCAACTTTACCATTCCTGGGCATATATCCAAAAGATGCTCAAACATACAACAAGTATGTTAGCTTTTAAGCTTTCTATTTGTTTGGTACAACCTGAATAATGACTGAGTTTGTGATCCTAGTTGGGGACCGGAGGTGGGGAGAGATCCCTGGTAATGCTAATACTCTTAGAGGTAGTTGTTTTTTGTTTTGTGTTGTGTTGTTTTCAAATTGAAATATAACTTGTATTTCTTCCTTTCCACTTTCACCTCAAAGTAGTGAAGTAGTGTTTGAACTATTATTGATATTATTTTCCCAATTCAAAGACATCTATGTTTTGTGTGCATATATCTAGTGCTGCGATTTTCTTTGGTATGTAGTTCTTTTTGAAGTACTACTATTTACAATTACACTGCTAGTTGTCTGGGAACCTGGGAAACAAACTAAAAGCATAATGTGCATTAATGCATAAACATAGATAAAATGATAGACAAACTACTAACTAGGTTTGTCAGACTCTTTTCTTCTGTGCCACTCAAGAAGTGTCAATACAGTCTTTTTATAATTTCAGAGATGTATGGCCTATCTGGTGATGTTTATGGATTTATTAGGTAGTAGGATTATACTTTAACATATAGTTGGCTGCTGGGCATAATGTCACACACTAATCTGAGCACTTAGTGGGCAAAGGCAAGCAGATCCCTCTGAGATCAAGACCAGCCTGCTCTACACAGCCAGAGCTACTTAGTGAGACCTTGTATCAAAAACAAACAAACAAACAAACAAACAAACAAAAAAGACATGAACAACAAACAGACATAAATATTTCTAAGTCATTTATTTGTTAAGTATGGTCTATACTTTAATGAATGTTAATTTCTTTCTATGGTATTTTAGCTGTCATTTCTTATTATGTGTCTGCATAAACGTCAGTCTCTTGTTTCAAGGACTTAATTATTGAAATCATGACTGTTTATTATCCTGTTCAATGATTCTTTAAGTACCAAATTGTCCATCAGTTTCTAAAGAAGGCTTTGGCAATTATAGGCTGTCTTAGCCTATAATTAAATGAAAATGAAAATCTAGCGTTCTCTGCAAACATACAACTTCATATACAGTAGTCAAGAAATGCCTTCATGAGTGTTTTGACTCTGCATTTTTATTTGATTAGGTCAGAGTTACACATGTTTAAAGGAAGGAGGGTGTGTCTGTCATTCATTTTGACAGCTTCAGCTGCAAAACTGATCTCTGAAGGTACAGTGACACTAGTGTGAAGAGTATTGTTTGCTGCCACTCAGCTGAAGCAGCTGAGGAGGAGCAGTGATGAATGGCCCAGCGACCTATGCGGTACACGTTTTTAAATACAGGCATATATTTCTTGGAAAAATAACAGTATTTAGGAAAGTAGTCTAGTCTTTTAGTTTTTACAGGTGTATACTTCACATTTTTCTTAAAGCACTTAACAGTCATAATTTTTCAAATATAATGAAAAACAAAGTGCACAGTTTGAAGATAGGTCATGAGTCACACAAATATGGATATTAAGAAATGTTCAGTGATGCATAAAAATGTGAACTGCTTAAACCATTTAGGCCTTTGAATTAATGCCATTGTAAAAATAGATAAATGCATAATGCTACCTATTGCATAATATTTTATTAATTATAATATGATTAATAGAAATAGTTATTTGGATATCTGAAGCAGTAGTGAAGAAAAATTTATAATATGATTTTCTCTTAAATATTACTGTGGTAGGTGTGTTTGTGTCTGAGAGAGAGAAATGGGGAAAATTTTTTATAAATTTTCTTTGCATATTGTATGTGCATGAGATGTGTTGGCTGTGTGATCATGTTCTCACTAGTGCACGTAATCAAACTTCTGTATTTTACATTTACACTTGCATCTCTTTAGCTTTTTTTTTTTGAGACAATATCTTTTACTGAACCCATACTTGTCGTTTAGGAAGAATGATTGGCCACCAAACCCATGGTATGCTCTTGTTCCTCTATCATGAACTCTGGGGACATAGCCACTTGATTTTAAACTTTATGTTTGTAATTCTTTAGTGACATAAACTAGTAAAAGCACAAGAGAGTTTGCATACTGTGACAATATGATCTCTACTGTACAATACAAAACCTTAAAACATTTGATTAGTAAGTAGTCTGCAATTTTTGACATTCAAATTTATTTCCAAACATATATCTTATATTTCCATAAAAGTAAAGTATCAACTAAAGTTTAGGTGAATTATTATTTCATGCTTTCATGATATTGAACTGAAAACTATTTGCTTGAAAAGTATATCTCAAAGAAGTTTGATCATAGAAAACTAAAATATAGAATTATTTTTTCAATAATAGAAGAAACAATTTTGAAATAGAAATGAAAGACATTTCTAAATTTAATCACTTATATTATACACTGTATATTAATAACCATAAGCTCTTGAGAGTGAGCTGTTTTTACTGAAATTGCATAAATGTAATTGACACATTAACAGTTAAAATTGAAATGTTTTACTTATTTTAGTAGCTGTGAGAGTTCTTATGTTCTAGAAATAGAGACAGGAGAATTAATTTCTGTAAAGTGACTGTAAATATGTTTTTAAAGGTGTATTGTCTTATTATTAATATCATTTAATTATGGTACTTACAATTACATAATTGTATGTATGTAACACATACTACTTATATACTACTTTTAAATAGCTGCTAAGATACAACGTAATTTGAAAACTTTGAGACTTATTCCCACTTTCACAACCAATATCTTGTAAAACTGATGCTTGAAGAGGAAGTGCTGTAATAAATGGACAGATCAATGGGACTGGAGTCATAGCTTTGGGTCTGGGAGGAGACATATTATTCTAAGCTGTCAGGAGGCCATTAATAGATAGCTATATAAACCTGATTCTGGGATCCCTAAACTTACATAATTACACTGTTGCCAAAAAGCTCTCATAAAAAAAAAAGGAACATACACACACACACACATACACACACACACTTTTCCTCTAAGTGCAAAGCAGGCCAGTCAATCACTTAAATAGACAAAAGGCTCTCACAAAAACTACGGGATCAGTCTTAATAAACATCGTGAAGCCTGACCAAAGCAAAATTTCGGGTAATCTTTCATTTGTCTCTTATTTTCCTTCCCTTCTGAAAAAAAAAAAATGTGCTGTTTTCCCATGACTCTACCTAAATTTCACACTAAAGTTTGTTATTTAGGGCTCTTTTGATGGATATTATGATGAGTGACAAAATGAGGGGCATTCAAAGTGGATTACAGTGACATCTTGTGTTTCTATTGCTTTATAATTAAATTTTCTTTATATTAATCTTAGTAAGGCATTGGACTCCCTTCTCTTGGATGAACCATATAATACTTTCTTTGTTCCTTTCCATGTGCAATGTCTCTCTATGTATTAACTCATATGCTAAAGCTATGTGGCCCTGTGTGATACATATAGAATATACTCATGTTGTTTTCCAAGTGACTGCATGATTGATCTGTTTTTTTTATTCCAAAACCTTGCCTTATTTTATTTTATTTTTAAATTTTCTTCAGTAACGATTTTTTATTATCACTTATTACAATTTATTCACTTTTTATCCTGACTGTGGCCCCTCCTTTGCCTCCTCACAATCCCATCCTACCGCCCTCTCCTCCTCCATGCCCCTCCACTAGTCCTCTGATAGGGAAGGTCCTCCTCCCCTTCTATTTGACCCTACCCTATCAAGTATCATAAGGACTGGTTAGATTGTCTTCTTCTGTGACCTGGCAAGGCTGCATCCCCCAGGGGGAGGTGAACACGATAGACATTAGAAGCAGGAGAAGAGAGGGAACAGGACAGGAGCCTATCACAGAGAGCCTCTGAAAGACTCTACTGATTGAGGTTTTGAAGCAGAAGCTGAGACACATAGCCAAATTTTGAGCAGTGGACATGGGATTTAATGAAAGGAGTGGGAGATAGGAAGACCTGAAGGAGACAGGAGCTCCAAAAGGAGACCAACAGAGCCAAAAAAGAGCTCTGAGCCCCTGGAGCCCTGCAGAGACTGATACCTCAACCAAGGACAATGCATGGAGAGGATCTGCTCATTTTTTAATAGCCTATACCAGATAGCAATTGGTGGTTTCCTCTGTTTTGGAGTTACTTATATTGCATAATGTTCCAAGTATAACCTGTAATTACTAGCCTCATAAACACAATGGCCAAGAAAAAGTAGCTCTTTATTTTGTTTTCACTATGATATCTTCAGGTACTTGCAGGACGTAAATTCAGGACAATCCCAGGAGCAGTAATTATACTTTTGTAGTCTCTCTCTCTCTCTCTCTCTCTCTCTCTCTCTCTCTCTCTCTCTCTCTCTGTGTGTGTGTGTGTGTGTGTGTGTGTGTGTGTGTGTGAAATAAAGAGAAAAGACAGAGACAGCGTAAAAAAGAAAAGACAGGGTAAGAGAGAGAGAGAGAGAAAGAATTTGATACTCTTCAGCCAAAGTAACTTCAGAATTAGGAGGCAAGGCATACTGCCCCTGACTCCTAAGCTCCCAAGCTCAAAAGACACATAGTGTTCTGTGGAATTTTTCACAATGCTCTAGTAAAATTTGTGTTGTTTTTTCTTGATTGTGTTTAAATCCACTACAATTTGTAATAATTCAGTCATCAGATAAATGATGCATAATGAGAAAAATGTTATTACAAACATTTTTTAAAAAGTGATTTTTTTTTTAGTGTGGGGATTAATACAAATGAGAGAAATTATTGTAACATAAAATAGTGCAAATTTTGTGATCATTCATCAGTTGATCCAAAAATATTATTTATAAATTTATTTTACTGTAGAGAAGACTAAGATTTGTGTCAGCATTGTAAGTTGGCTTTAGGAATTACAGCTTGCTTACATGAAAGAGAAAACACTCAACTGTGGGATGTCCCCATCTTGAATTGTTTGTCTAATTAATTAGTAGCAAAACCTTGGATACCCTCAACTTCTACGAGACAAACCAGCCTAGTACTTCCTAACCACAATTCTGTGATCATGCTGTTTCTGCTTTCACGCTGGTGAAGAGCCTTAGCTAACAAAGCTCACTAACCTCTCTATAGACATGTACTTGAGCAAATCAAGCAGGATATGGGTTGAGGCCAATTCTCTGATGACTGTGAGAAATGCAGTTCCCACACACTTCCCCAAATACACAAGTTTAATGAAAAGATTCCAATGTTAGTATGGGACAAAATGTCAGGATCACGAGAATATCAGGGTAAATGTTATGCAGATGAGTTGGACCAATTCTCATAGGACCTGAAGCAGTAAAAGGGGTTCCAGAAATGTGATTGTTTTGAAAGGAATTACAGAAAATTATATATATATATATATATATATAATTGTAACTGAAGACTACTATTAATGGCCTATTAAATTCTGGTCCTCTACCTGGAAGAAAAGAAAAGAAAAAGAAAACTGAAGTTTTTGTGGATACAAACAACAACAACAACAAAATGTGTAGAACACCTTGAATTTTATAGGCTGATTTAATATCTCCTGCCTGTACCTCACTCAGATAAATATACCTGCAAAATATGCTACCAGTAGTCAGGGAACTGAATGAAAAATTAGGCAAATATCTTGCTGTGCTACACTGACTTCAATGTGATAATTCTGGAGGAAACTGGAGAACTTACCTGGACACTGAGAGATTACTAGATCTGAGCTTTACACATTATCCATGAGATGGGAAAACTGAATGGAGGGCACTCACTCAGCCAGCACTCTCAATGGGCAGAGCCTCTGGGAATTTTCAAAACTTCCCACATGACCATAAGTTTTCATCATGGTAGTGCCCCCTACTCTGTTGCTACCTGCTGTGGTAGTTTGGATATTTGTTCCACAGTTGATAGAACTGTTTGTTAAGGATTAGCAAGTGTGATCTTGTGGGGAAGGTGTGTCAGTTGGGGGACTTGGATATAAGGGTTCCAATACCATACCATTTCCACTGATCTTTTTCAATGCTTAAGTTCTCAGCTGCTGCTCCAACACCGTACTTGCCTGTTTGCTGCAAGGTTCTTTCAGCAATAAATTTTTTTCTGAGACACTTTTTATTCTATACTATCATTCTCCAACTTTTGTTAGCTTATTATATTAATCCTATAGTCTAATATTTCATTCTATATTTTTTGTTAACAATTTATCTTTTTTACCAATGTTCTTATGGTAATACCTGAATGTGCTTTTTAATAGTAGGACAAGAACCTACAGATTAAAATAAGGATTTAGATTTACTTCAACTTCTAGTAAAATGAAATAAAAAGTGTATAATAATGACCATGGTCATGCCTCTTAAAAAAAATATGACTGAATTCTCATAAATCTCCCCAATTAAGCCACAAGCAGGTAAACAGAGCTTACATACTTGGCAGTATGTAAGCATGCAAGCTGAGCTACCACAGATACCAAATCTAAAACCAGATCAAAGGATTCTCATGATTTTTTTGACAGTAAACAATGTTTTCTCCATCCCTAAGCTCAAGTGAGATTTCAACTCATCAGCAAATCTGTCTACATGGGCTTTAAGTTTCCTATCAGTTAATCTATAATGCCCCAAAGCTACCTGTTAAAATCCTCTATATGGGTTTCAAGACACCTCTCACTTACTGGATAAGACCCCAATGCTGCCTGTTAAAGGTCTAGGACAGGAAAGAATGGTGAGATAAGCAGATTCCACAAAAGAACTTACTCTTGATTTATCTTCATCAAAATATCACTTATTGGGGCCAGAATTTCTTCAAATGGAAAACTTAATCATTTGTAATCACTGCAAAAGAGAATGACCCATTTGAGAATCAAGATGGCAAAACAATAATGCACTCTCTTTATCAATTATTTTTATAATCACCATCTATAGAATCTCATACTTTTATTAATAACACAAATTGTATATCTTTTAACTAATAGTTTTAAAATAAGAATATTCTGGAGGAGATTTTTGGAATGTTGCAAATTTTGTTTTTATATTCTTTTATCATTTTTATTATTATTAAACAGTTTATTCACTTTGTATCCCAGTTGTAGCACCCTCTCTCATCTTCTTCCAATCCTACCTTCCCTCCCTCTTCCACCCTTCTCCCTCTTCCCTGGTCCATTGACAGAGGAAGTCTTCCTGTCCCCTCTGGGGTCCCTTTATATTCCCTGTCTTTCACAAGACTCCCTGCACTATGTCCAAAGTTTGGCTGTGAGTCTCTGCATCTGCTTCCATCGCCTGCTGGATGGAGTCTTTCAGAAGACATCTGTGGTAGGCTCCAGTCCTGTTCCCTTTCTTCTACTGCTTCTGGTGTCTATCCTGTTTGTTCTTCTGAATGAGAATTCAGCATTTTCCCTAAGATCCTCCTTGTTTAGCCTCTTTAGGTCTGCAGATTTTAGTAAGTTTATTCTCTATTGTATGGCTAATATCCACTTACGAGCGAGGATGTATCATGCATGTCTCTTTACTTCTGAGATATCTCACTCAGGATGATCTTTTCTAATTCCATCCATTGCAAAATTTATTAATGTCAAAAACAAAACTGTTATTTCTGTTTACACAATGTTCCCCCATTCCTCTACTTATTAGCCAAAAAACTTCTAATGCCCAGTGTTACACAGTAAATATGCATATATACACACATCTAGGTAAACTGCTGCTTTTTGTGTTCTCATAACGCCTGAGTCTCAAAATCTTCATGCTTTCATATGGACTCATACACAAGTAGAAATGCAAACATACATTTCCCTGCTTGACAAGACTATTGTGTCTCTATGTCAAGTGATCAATCATTCACTTCAAAGTAGTATTTGGGGGTTGATATTAGGTAAGAATCATAGAGCTCTTTCAGCTGACCTACCCAAGCCATTAAAACTTCCAGATCTTAGTACGAGAAAATATGTTGTGGCCCTTAATAACTAATGTCTTTTGACTTTCATGAATAGCTACAGGACAAAAGTGACCAAGGTCACCTTTTCTTGGAACAAGAATAAAAGAAAGCTTTTTAATAAATTTCAAGCCCTTTCTTCCTTTAAGGAGCTCGTGTTTAAAATTACCCACATGATTTAAACTATATGCAGTTAAACCCCAGGGCACTGCCACAGGAGATGTACCTGTGCTCAAAATCATTTAACCATTTGACATTTGTCTCAACTGTGTGGCCATAAGGCATGACAAAAAAAAAAAAAAAAAAAAAACTACATCTATTTTTAATAAAAAGAGCCTTTGAAATATATTTTAATATCTCCTTTCCTTGTTTATATTTTACATAGCATAGCCCCCCTGTTATATAGAGAGGATCCCATTGGCTTACGGGTCCTTTTTTTCTTTTACATTATCAGTCTTTACTTCTTGACAACCTTTAAATGCTTTGGCAACATGCTTTGTACTTGTGTCTTTGCTTCTTACCCCAAAGTATAATTTACCTAGCTCAGAGTACCATGTTTGTAATTCTGTTAATGACTAGCCACACAGTATTAATCTAGTATGTTTTAGTAGAAAAGAATTAGATAAATATTTTGATAGACCAAATGGAATGTGGTTGATTTATAACAGTTTTTAGGAATTATAATCTAGTAATAAAATTATTTCATATATACAATTATCTCATTTATATGATAATGATATATATGCATATATAAGTACATATATGTATGCACATATATTATACATATATGATATATAAATAAAGATATATATCACAGATTCCTAAACTATGCCTCCTGATGGCCCAACACATATATATTACACATACATTACATATATATATATATATATATATCACAAAATCCTAAAGTATGCCTCCTATGGCCCAACACAGAATTAGAAACCTGATACCATGGTTTGGAACCTGGGACCAGAAGATGACTACATATGAGGAACAGATTATGAATGTGTTTTCTTGATTATAAATGCATATACTACCACCTGGAAAGAGTAGTTATTTTTCATTTCAGAAATGGCAGCTTTAATTATCCCACTGTGAGTCACTCTAACATTGTAACACGAAAAATTTCTAAAGTGTAGAAAAGCACTTTAGAAATGTGAATGTAGGTAGACATTCATAAATGTCCATACGTAGACTTCATTCTTCATTGTGATTGTTTTCTTATGGCACTGGCAATCAAAACAATGATTCAGACCATCCCCAGGGCTTCTGGATTGCTAGGCAAGCATTCTACCTTTGAGGTGTGTCTCCAAAAGTATTATTTATTATACTTTTGAATATGGATTGGTCCTTTATGTAGTATGGACAATTAAGCAGCACTTTTAGACCAGCCAGTCCAATTAGAACTGAGTGGCTTCAGACTTGGATAAGAAAAATTGCTGTTCTTGCAGAGACTGGGTTTGGATCTACCACCCAAGGTAGCATCTCACAAATGCCTCTAACTCTATCTCCAGGGAATCTAATGCCATCCGCTGGCCTCCACAGGCATGTGCACACACCTCCAGTGTAGTTTCCATGTATAATGTCCTGCTTTGGGTCATTGCACTTGCTTCCATCTGCTATCAGAGGAAACCTCTCTTGTGATGAATGGACAAGGCGCCAGTCTATTACTGTAGCAGAATACCATCAGGAATTATTTCACTGTTTTTTGTTTGTTTGTTTGTTTGTTCGTTTTTAACCAGTCATATTTCATTCTCCTCAAAGTCTCTGGGCTATCTAGTACCTAGTTCATGGTCATACAGGCAGTGTTTTCTTAATAACAATCAAATTCCTCTCAAGAGTATACTCAGATTCTATCTTTACCGAAGTCAAGATAGTTTTCATTCAAGGCATTGAATAATCCACGGTAAAATGTATCAAACTTTAACACAAGGAAATTCTAAGGCTTGAAAAACAAATAAAACAGCCAAAAGATCAAATGAACTTTCAAAAGTCATGTTGTTTTCAAGTGTAATGCTGTCTGCAGGATTTCAACATCCTTCTCCAATATTCAGGCCTGAAGAAATTAACTGGGCTTTGTCCAAAGGTCACAGACAGAGAGCAGACCTTAAATCAGGAACCACCTCCGCCTTCAATAGTCTATGCAGTAGAAAATCATTAAGAAATTACATGCTTATTGCTATCCCCATCTAGGACTGATTATCTAAGACTTGTAAACAGATGTTCAATGGCAAAGAACTTTATAAGAATATTGATCAAATTTCATGGCCCTGTGCTTCTTGTACTGTTAGTAATCCTGGGGGAAATAAACCTTCCCCTTACTGGCTCTAGTTTAGTCGTATTATCATTATCCAGATGAATATTGGCAAACAAGTTTTATCTAACTTCCTCCTGATCAAATATTCAAATATTTTTTTTCTTTATACATCCAAACAAACTCTCTCTAAGAAGGCTAAGGTGTCTAATCTTTCCTTCAGGAGAATGTTTTTTCAGTCTAACTATCCAAGACCACTTTAAAGCAAAAATTATATCTTTTTTATTCTAGATCAACCAGTCTGTAGCTGAGTTTCTTTTTTCTTTTTTATATTAATTACAGTTTATTCACTTTGTATACCAGCTGTAGACTCCTTTCTCATTCCCTCCTGATAATTACATGTTATCTGTGTTCTTCTCAGAGAAACATTGTAATCAAAGATTAAAATTACTTATTTAAAGTTTTTACACTGGGAGAGAGAACTGGAATGGAGGAGGCATCTCTAGGACAATCTAGAAACCTAAGATAATGGAAACTCCCAGGAATCCATGAGAGTGACCCGAGCAACGACCTGCTTCTGTAACTAGGCAAGATTTTCAATGGAGGGATGGAGAAACCAACCCAACCAAAAAACTTTGAGCCACAATTTTTTCTGCCTATAAGATGTACAGGGATAAAAACGGAACAGAAAGTTAAGTAATGGTCAATCAATGACTGGCCCAACAGGAGACCCATACCATAAGATAGAGCCCACCTCTGACACTTAGTGATATTCTGTTGTACTTGGAGACCAAAGGCTAGCTGAATTGTCATCTGAGAGGCTTCAGCCAGCAGCCAATGGAAACAGATGCAAAGAACCACAGCCAAACATTAGGCTAAGGTCAGGGAACCTTGTGGAAGAAGGGGAGGGAGGGTTGAAGGAGCCAGAGAGGTCAAATGCACCACAAGAAAACCTGCAGAATCAACTAACCTGAATCGAATAAGTCTCGCAGAGACTGAGCCCCAGACAAAAAGCATGCATGGGACAAACCTAGGCCTCCTGCACACATATAACAGAAGTGTAGCTTGGTCTTCATTTAAGACCCCTAACAGCTAGAGTAAGGCCTATCTCTCCCTCTCTCCCTCTCCCTCTCCCTCTCTCTCTCTCTCTCTCTCTCTCTCTCTCTCTCTCTCTTTTATTTATTTATTTTTTTGCCTGACTTTGTATCCCTTCCCCATACCTAGGCTGCCTTGTGTAGCCTCAATAAATGTCATGATATCCAAATTGATATACCAAGGTGGGTTGATATCCATGGGAGGTTTCCCCCTTTCGGAGATGTAAGGGAATGAGGTTTGGGGACAGAAGGTTTCAGATGGTTTATCCTTCCTCCCTATACTACCAGAGTAATGACTCGTGAGATTCAACTATTATTTTACAATTACCTCGTCCACATAGCTAGGGTCTTCTCTGGCTAGCTTATAACTTAAAATAACATATTATATTGATCTACATTCTGCATATGGCTGTTTACTTGGGCTCAGGCACCAGGAATCCATCTTCCTCACAATCTCACTTGTCTGGCTCTATCCCAGAATCCCTTCTGCCTGCTGGAAGTCTCACCTACTTCCTGCCTCATCCATAGGCCTTTTTTTTTTTAACTGGCAGGTACTGTATTCATACAATACCCAAGAGTTTCCTTTTATATTGGTTAGAGGGAGAACCTGGGAGGAGAGGAGGGAAGAGAATATCTGATTAGGAGGTAAAGTAAATAAATATACTAACTAATAAAAAGCGGGGGTTTTTTGGGGTTTTTTTGTTTGTTTGTTTGTTTTTTCCAAGAGACTTGTATAAACTGGAGAACAAAAATTGTGAAAAGTATGTAAGAAGTGGGAAATAGTAACATCTGGAGAGGATAGGAACTCCACAAGGAGAGCATCAGAACCAGAAAATTTGAACACAGGGAACTTCCCAGAGACTCATACTCCAACCAAGGACTATTCATGGAGATAACCTAGAACCCCTGCACAGATGTAGCACTTGATAGTTCAGTGTCCAAGTGGGTTACATAGTAATGGGAAGAGGGACTGCCTCTGACATAAACTGATTGGTCTGCTCTTTGATCACCTCCCCCTGAGGAGAGAGCAGCCTTACCAGGCCACAGAAGATGACAATATAGCCACTCCTGATGTGATCTGATAGACTAAGATCAGAAGGAAGGAGAAGAGAACTTCCCCTATCAGTGGACTTGGGGAGGGGCATACATGAAGATGGGGGAGGGAGGGTGGGATTAGGAAGGGAGGAGGGAGGGTCTTATAGGGGGATACAAAGTGAATAAAGTGTAATTAATAAAAATAAAAAAATTAAAAAAGAAATACAACAAAAAAGTTTAAAAAAAAAAAGAATCCATTTAACCTCACCTTGTGTCCTTATGAGCATCCTTCCCTATATTCAGTTCCTTTCATAAATGACGAAACCTAAACTTTAAAAGTCAATGTGCCTCTGAACTAAATTTAAAAATATAATTTTTAAACTGCAAAATTCATTGGAAAAACAGGATGGAAAACACACACACACACACAAACACAAGCATATGCACACCACAAACCAAACACTCAAATTTTATTCAAACAAATGTTTCATATATTATTATCAGAGTTCCTCCCATACTCCAACCATGCTCTCCACCTCCCCATCCATGTAATTCCATGTCATCTTTCTCCCCTTCTTGAGAAAACAAAGGCTAACAAAAAAGGGCAAAAAAGCAGTTTTTCTTTAAAGTTCCATTTCCTTCATCTGTTTTAATGTGGATTCCTGTCTTTCCATGATGGCATCTACTTTTTTTTTTTTGTTTCCTCTTCATGTGCCTATATTTGTGTGGGTATTTTTTTTGAAAGTTTTGTTCATTTCCTCTTTATGAGCCTCTCATAGACTCAGTCTCCATGTGGAATTCCTAGTAAGGGTAGCAAGAATTTCTCTGGCATGAACTCAGTGGCAGCCTCCCTAAACACCTCCCCCTAGGGTGTGCAGCCTTGCCAGGCCACAGAGGAAGACAATGCAGCCAGTCCTGATCAGACCTGATAGGCTAGGGTCAAATAGAAGGGAGGAGGACCTCCCCTATCAGTGGACTATAGGAGGATCATAGGGAGAGAAGAAGGAGGAAAAGGAGGTTTGGGAGGAGATGAGGGAGGAGGCCACAGCCAGGATACAAATTGAATAAATTATAATAAATGATGATAATAATTTATAATAAAAGGAAAAAGTACAATACACAAACACGTGCACACACACACACAGACACAAAAACTATACTCATTAAAACACAGAATTAGACATTATAATATACAGAACAATATTTCTGTTATTTTTTATTTATCTATTTATCTATTTATTTATTTATTTGTGAAGATCCTTTCCCCATCTGTAGATTGTCGTTTTGTTTGGGACAATTTTTTTAATTTTTTTACTATTAATTACACTTTATTCATTTTGTATTCCTTCATAAGCCCCTCCCTCCTCCTCTCTGATCCCACCCTCCCTCATGCATGCCCCTCACCAAGTCCACTGATAGGGGAGGTCCTCTTCTCCTTCCTTCTGATCTTAGTCTATCAGATCACATCAGGAGTGGCTGCATTGTCATCTTCTGTGGCCTGGTAAAGCTGCTCCCCCTTCAGGGGAAGGTGATCAAAGAGCAGACCAATCAGATTATGTCAAAGGCAGTCCCTCTTCCCTTTACTATGTAACCCACTTGGACACTGAACTATCAAGTGCTACATCTGTGCAGGGGTTCTAGGTTATCTGCATGAATGGTCCTTGGTTAGAGTATGAGTCTCTGGGAAGTTCCCTGTGTTCAAGTTTTCTGGTTCTGTTGCTCTCCTTGTGTGGTTCCTGTCCTCTCCAGCTCTTACTATTTCCCACTTCTTACATAAGATTCCATGCACTCTGCCCAACAGTTGGCCATAAGTCTCAGCGTCTGCTTTGATTGTCTGCAGGGCAGAGGCTTTCAGAGGCCCTCTGTGGCAGGTTCCTAGGTTGTTTCCTGTTTTCTTCTTCTTCTGATGTCCAGCCTCTTTGCCTTTCAGGATGGGGATTGAGCATTTTAGTCAGGGTCCTCTCTCTTGCTTAGTTTCTTTAGATGTACAGATTTTAGTAGGTGTTTCCTATGTTATGTCTATATGAGTGAGTATATACAGTGTGTGTCTTTCTGCTTCTGGGACAGGATGATCCTTTTCAGGTCTCACCATTTACCTGCAAATTTCATGATTTCCTTATTTTTCATTGCTGAGTAATACTCCATTGTGTAGATGTACCACAATTTCTGCATCCATTTTTCAGTTGAGGGGCATCTGGGCTGTTTCCAGCTTCTGGCTATTACAAATAAAGCTGCTACAAACATGGTTGAGCAAATGTCCTTATTGTGAACTTGAGCCTCTTTTGCATATATGCCTAGGAGTGGTATGGCTGGGTCTTGAGGAAGCACTATTCCTAGTTGTCTGAGAAAGAGCCAGATTGATTTCCGAAGTGGCTGTACAAGTTTACGTTCCCACCAGCAGTGGAGGAGGGTTCCCCTTTCTCCACAACCTCTCCAGCATATGTTGTCACTTGAGTTTTTCATCTTGGCCATTCTGATGGGTGTAAGGTGAAATCTCAGGGTCGTTTTGATTTGCATTTCCCTAATGGCTAATGACGTTGAGCATTTCTTTAAGTGTTTCTCTGCCATTCGATATTCCTCTACAGAGAATTCTCTGTTTAGCTCTGTTCCCCATTTTTTAATTGGATTACTTGGTTTGCTGCTTTTCAGCTTCTTTAGTTCTTTATATATACTTGATATTAGTCCTTTATCAGACAGTGGGCTGGTGAAGATTCTTTCCCAATTTGTAGGCAGTCATTTTGCAGAACAATATTTCTTACCCGAGAGTCTATTTGGTAATTACCTCTTGCCAGGGGTCAGGATGTGCAGCATCAGTGCTAACAACTCCCTTTGGAAAAAACTTTTTTCTCCAGCTCTCGAAAGGGAATTGTCAGCCGGATTCATC
The DNA here is from genome assembly GCA_010120015.1 of Rhombomys opimus. Taxonomy (NCBI): domain Eukaryota; kingdom Metazoa; phylum Chordata; class Mammalia; order Rodentia; family Muridae; genus Rhombomys; species Rhombomys opimus. The sequence goes on along the minus strand of REGO01000468.1, from coordinate 682,135 downwards.
ACTGATGAGACTCAGTCACACAATGCAGGAACTATGGAACTAGCACCCACTATAGGCTCATGGTAAACCGATATTCATTGCATCTCCAAATGAGCAGATACATAAAAGTCATCCTGGCAACTTGGTCCTTGGTGCAGTGCTATGCCTTCTCTCTGGACTAAGTTCTGACCCACCTCTAGTTCCGCCTTCATATCCCCACTCTGAAAATATAGCAATCAAGACAAATGTAGGTGTGTGGATTGAAAATTAGCAGCACTTCTAGATTCAAATGTAGGTATCTGAATCTTCAAGGGATGATTCAAATCAAATACAACAGCACTTAATGATAACGTAACTGTTTTCTTCACTGTAAGCCTGATACTTTACATTTTTCCATTGTCTTAATTCAGCACAAAATCAAAAGTAACATGACACTTACTTTTAATAAAATAGAATGAAAGTATAAAAGATAGTATAATATAAAAGAACAGAGAAATATTAAACTTTATTTTCTGGTATTCTTTCCCAACAATTAGAAAAATAACATAGTAAATGAAACACATAGATATTAAACAGATGTTTTCAAATGTAGAATAAATATGCACAGATGAATACAACAGAGGTTGCCTATGTCTGACACTGTCCTTATGTTGAGAACATCAAAACCTTCACTCTTCAATATCATCCCAATGACACTGATATTTAGATAAATATTTCATGTCTTACATCAAAACACCACTGTCTTCAATTTGTCTGAATTATGGGCTCCTGAAGAAACCTATTACACAGCTACCCAAAACTGTGTGGCAATAACTCTTGGTACTAGTTACTGCCAGGATATATTAGGAAAAGTTCTCCAGCATTTCATTTGGATGTAGCGGCAACAACTAGGAACTATAAATCACGCTGTTAACGTATCTATTACACATCTCAGTTGTCCAATAGTATAATCACAAAACTTATTTTTTCATCATAACACAGAACATCACTAATGATGTTTTTTTTTTTGCATAGTAAAATCCATATTGGCATACTCAAAATGACTCAAAATGTTATACTGTAAATGAGTTGACCAGGGAATTTTTCTTAAATCTAAATTACAAATGCTAAGAAAAAGATACATATGATTACATTACTTTAGATATATTCATAGTGAATTTTGGGATATTTGCACTATTGTGAAGGTTCAATATTATTGTATATTTCTACTAATTTTGCTAATTATGGATTTGCTTTATATGATCTAAAAACCTAGATTCAAAACATTCCTGACAACACAATTTCTCTTAGCTAATAGCTTTAGAATTGGAATTATATTTTCTTGGTGGAAATGAATTGTATCTATTATAAACTTAGGAATTCCATTAGGTTTTGGACCTTCCATGCATAACTGATGCCTTAATTTAAGCTCCTTTGCAGTTTAAACTAGTTGGTCCCATGAGAAGTATTCCAGATGATTGTTCTCTGTAAAACCTGTGCATTTATTTAACCATTGTCAATTAGTTATGGACACTTATAGGTCATGTAATATATCACAGTTTCTAATAGTTAATCATAGTGACCACTTCTGAATGATCATACTGCATATTCTGAGTGCAATCAAGATTTATATAAAAGGAAGGCATCTGCTTAATTTCTTATTCAGATATTTTATATATGAAAAAGCTCTGATGTTTGAGGCATCCATTGCAAAGAAATTCTCATCATTCTAGCCTCACTGCACACTTTGTACAGAACTTCAATTTTTCTGTTATCCAACAGTAAAATAAAAGGTGTGTTATTAAAAATATGTGCTGTCAATTTTTATTCCCAACTTTTCACAAAATAGTTTATCAGAAAAAACTTTGTGTTTTCAATGGAGACAAAGAGAAAATGGAGTGCCAGTTCAGAGACACAAGCATCACTGTTTGAAATCCAGCAAGATCAAAGTCATATTATTGACAATGTATGACAGTCCTGCCTTTTCTTCTATACAAGACACTGTTCTATGAAAACATAAAGTAGAGAATACTTGATTGAAATGTAAAGAGATGACATGGATATTTAGAGGAGATATAGACATGTGTCTACTCACAAGTAAATAAAGCTCCAATGGTATCGTTTTTAACAAAACCCCAGTCATCTGATTTTACCAATGAAGGCTCCGGAGGAGCCAGATGCCGCTAGCCTGCTAGCTCAGAGAAGCAGAGAGAGCACCCAGCAGAGACCTTGCTCCTCAGCTGACTTTCCAAAAGGGAAAGTCCCTTCCCCCATAGTCTCAAAAACCCTTCAAACTCAATGTCTCTCCCTTCTATTTCCTGTGTGTCTGTCTATCCACCTTCCTGACTTCCTCCTACTCTTCCTTTTTCCTATGTCTGCTTCCTGTTAACTGGTTTCTTGCTCTGCCTCTTGATCTAATGCTGACTTTATTTAATTCAAGCAGAAAGCTCGTGGTATAAATGTGTATGTTAGGTTTAAGTATAATGTCTCAGAAATGATCAAGAACAAGTTTCAATGCAGGTAAAGAACATTTTTGGAAGCCTATGAGAAATTCATGTTTTTATAAGATCCATGGAAACATTAATAATTACTCATTTATTCTTTGTAATTTTTTTAACATTTTAGGTTCTATTTTCCTTTTACCTGCTTATGGATCTAATAGGACGTTTCTGTGTACTTAAAATGTGTAATGATCAAATCTGGCTACTTAGAATCACTGTCTCCTTAAACACCTTTTAATATTTTAATGACAAAGCACAACTTTGTTAACAAAAACATTTCATACATATGTAAGGAATCATGTGTAATTCAGTGTATGAATACAGTGACAGGACTGAAATAAAAGTCATTACTAATTATCTACCTAAATACTTTATATTTGTATTCTTAGAACTCTATTCTTTAGGTATGCAGAAAAGGCACAAATTTTATGTAAAGATGAAAATTTAATATTTGTGTATTAAAAATAAATGCACACAGCCATGACTATCATTACAGTATTGACAATAAGTAAAGGCTACAGTTAATCCTTTTATTGGATGGAAGAATACATAGAATACTTGTATAAGGGTGAAATGTGTGTGTGTGTGTGTGTGTGTGTGTGTGTGTGTGTTTTATGAGTATGTGAGTGTTAAATGTATAGTATTAATTTCTTGAGTACTTTCCCCAGAGAAAACCCCTTTCTGGTATTAGTGTTATGACTAATACATGGCTGGGACTTATACAGTAGACTATAATTCAGATATAAAAATAAAATTATCATTTCATTTGCAGAAATATAGATGGAACCAGTGCTATTAAGTGAAAAACATGCAGGGAATGAGAGAAGGATGGGTTATATCTTACGTCTTACGTAGAGGCTAGAAAATGCACTGGGCACAGGCACCTGCATTCTGAGTTGAGTGAGGTTATTGAGTGCCCAGTGCCTAGTTGTGGAGCAGAACATTGGCCAATGAAGTGATACCAGTTAGAATGCCCATTGCTGTGGCAGGATTTGCTAGTCATTATGTTTTACAAACCTAAAATTATGTGAAACCTCAAGTAAAACCAATTTTTCATAGTTTCCAAAGTTTGACAAAATTGAACTGAACTCCACTAGGAAAAAATAGAAGGCAGGTGTAATATTAGGCAGGAGCCTTACTTCCCACAGAATATTTAAGATGTTCACTGATAAATTATACTGTTATGCATATATTGCAGCCAGAATCAATGTTGTTAAAGATTTACCAAAATTTCAAGCTAAAAAAAACTGTATGATCAATTTTAAGCCCATATTTGAAGCAGAAATTTCTAGTTTCCCTGAAGACTGAGTTTTGTCATGTGATGTTTGCAGCAAGCTGGGCATGAGATGTTTTGCCAGGATGGCTTGTTATGTTTTCTGGTGAGCTCTCATGTGTGAGGGGCATGACATTTGCCAGCTGAGAATATCTGTGGATAGATTCTGAGGAGAGGAGATATAGAGGCCCATGCATAGTGAGACATTGCTTTTTTGACTTACATCACTGTGCTGATCTTCATGCTTTGACACTTGACATAAAGAGACATTCCAGAGAACGTCTCAGGGCAATCAAACTGAGTCTTGCTGCTTTGGCTGACCTCCTGTAGATGACTGGACTGCTGGTATTCTGAGGACTGAGTTTGGTAATGCCCTAATGACCCATTGCCCCTAATCAGCAGGAAGTAGACAAAAGAGGACTACCACAGCCCTTTTTTCCCTACTAATCTCCTATCTAAGGTCTGGTTGGAAGGGAGGTAAAGGTGTTTAAGAACCCAGAATAAAGTATATTTAGTGGAAAATCTAAGCCTACAGATATTAGTCTACATGGTAAGACATGTCTTTGAAGCAAGCACTAGGGAAACAGAGGCAGGAGGCAGATTTCTGAGTTCAAGGCTAGCCTAATCTAGAGAGAGAGAGGTCCAGGAGAGTCAGAGCTGAGTGAAACCTTGTCTTGTAAAACAGAAAAGAGAGAGAGAGGGAGACCGACAGAGAAAGAGAAAGAGGGAGAGACACTAACTTTTTCCTGTTCATTGTTCATGGTGTACAAATTGAAAAATGAACCAAAACATTGTGGGTTTATGGGCACTCAAAGTTACTAACTGTTTTCTCAGAGCTATACACACAAAATATATAAACTTGCAATTTACCGAGAGAGCTGAGAAATCAGGATATCAATTATCAAGTTGATCATTAAGTGAAGTAATGACTGTGTTCACAGGTGGCTGCAGAAGTGAATAGGGAAAATTCAGTTTCCTGGTGTGTTTTGCTCCTGGCCACAAGATGCTCTGTGCAACAAGATCACAAGCATTGCAGAACCTGATTTTATTACCCGTGGGCCTCAGCAATTCTATAAACCTAACTGCTGAGAGCTGGAGTTAACATTTGGACCTTATTATGTACCTTACGTTATTTGCAGCATGACGGGCACAAGAAAAGTCCCAGTGTAATTTTTCAGATTGCACTTGATTTAGAATACATATGCTTCAAGACCTACAATGCTAAGAATAAGGTAAGGAATCAAAAAATAATTTTTCTATCATTTAATTATTTTCACACTCTTCTTTTATGATAAGGGCTGAGGTTTTGGCATAATTACCCAAATCACAGTATTCTATCAAACTTTGTTGATTGATTGATCGATTGAATTACATACCTTGAATTTTCTTGGTATATTTTCGTTCTTGGAACTGAAGACCAAGGATGAAAGTAATTACCTGTAATGAGACTTTATGTCTTACATTTTCTTCCCAGTGCCAAAAGCTTACCACACTTTGTATCACCCAGTATTTTAAAACATTTTACAGGATCAATTTTAATTCTTCATAGACAAGCAACAGCCGTCAAATCAATGGAGACTTCTAGGGTTTGCACATATGTCCATATCAGTTTGATTAAAGGTTAGAGCTGATTTGTACTAAATCAATTGTGTCTACCTGCAAAGACTAAAAGTAATCTTTTATTTAGCAATTTTCAGCATGTTTTTCTTCTAAAACCACTTGGATTTGTTCATAAAATTTCACTTAGGTAATTGCTCCCCAAGGTTTAACACCATCTAACATCACATTCCTTAGTGACTTAGCTGGAAAGAATTTTACTAAAAACAGGCCACCCCTCACTGGGCAGGCCCATCATCTCTTGCAAAACAGTGCTTTTACCTCCCAGCTCTCATACATGATATTGGAGACTGCCTTCACTTAACCAGAAATACTGAAAAAGAACTTGTTACTTCCTACAACAAGTTTAAATCACATACTCACAGATTTCTTTTATAATTCCCAATGTGAATTCACATTTTATTCAGATTGGAGTCAAGAATCCTATAAACGGAAAGTTTTCATTTGTCGGGCCCCATTTTGTTGTTGTTGTTTTGTTTTGTTTTCATTCATTGTTTTCATTGTCTTTGTCATCTTCAAAGACAAATAATATAAAATCAAGTTAGAATTTCTGACTTTTTTTTTGAGTGGAAAATATTTTTTCAGAATAAAACTTAAAACTATTAACAACAGAAACCATTAACGCTGACGGGTTGATGCCTCCAGCCTCCGTTGTCTAGTCCTGCCTGGTGAGGAGGCGGCCTCTTCAGTATCCATGACCTCCGCAGCTAGGAGCCTCAGCTACACTCACATCCAATAAAACAAGTGGCAGGTCTCCAGCTTGTCTCAGAGATGCCCCCCTCAGTTTCCCTTCTCTCTTCTAAGCCTACTCCTCTGCACACATTGTCTATGATGTGGACTCTGTTGCCTGCTCTTGGGTCACTTTTCCCTAGCTGGGCTGCCTTGTCTTGCCTCAGTGGAACAGGAAGCATTTATTCCTGATGTGACTTGATGTGCCATGGTGGGCTTGAAGGGTGACTTGCCTTCTCTGAGAGGGAAAGGAAAGGGAGGAAAGGGGGAAGAAGATGGGACTGTGTGGAGAGAAGGGAGTGGACTGCAATTGGAATGTAAAACAAATAAACAAATAAATGTAATAAAAATAAATAAATAAAAATAACATTGCTAAATACTATTTAATTATTAAAACAAATATATTTAAAACTATAAGTAGTATACCTTAATCTAGACTAATAAAGAAAAATAAGAATTATGTGAAGACATTGATAGTTGCAGAATTAAAAAGTGCATCTTCTATAGGAATTATAGACAATGAAATGATAATAAAAGACTTCTGCCAAACTTTTATGAAAATATATTTTTCATTTTAATAAGATAAATTATTTTGAAGAAACAAGTGACTCATGAAAAATAAGTATAAATAGCTCAGTATTTAAGAAAATATTCACAATAATTAATTTCTTTTAAAATATTTACCCCAAAAATTTATTGACCTAATTGATTCTTTAAGAAATTGAGAAAGAGAAATTCATCTGCTAAGAGATATGCTGAAGGCTAAAGACCTGCATGAAGAAACAATGATAAGGGAAACAAATTCATAGTAAAACTGAATAGATATTCTCTTCGATATTATTTAAAAATCTAACAGATTGTTTTTAAATATGAATGACTTTAATCTATACCACCTTTGCATTTTAGAAGGCAAATAAAAAGTAGGAAATAGAACGTAAAATTTTAAAAATAATATTAATGAAAACATAATTACATCATTTTGATTATTCCTTTTCCTCCTTTAAAATCTTTCCAATGTAACACCTTTTTTTTTTTTTTGCTTTCTCTCAAATATCAAATCATGGCCTCTCTTTAATTGCTATTACACACACATGTATGTAACCAAGAACTATTGAGGCTTAAAACATAAGCAACAAGAAGAAAATCATGCCTGGTTCTAGAAACCTAGGCAGCAACTCAGAACTAGTGAAAACTATGGAGGTTAGAGGACAACTTAAAACTTTATTAAAAAAAAAAACATACGTGGTAAGTATATTTTAAATATAGGTAAACCCAGAAGAGCCGAGCCAAGAAATTATCCATTCATATTTAAATAACTGAACATTGACAAAAGGGAAATGACTTCAATGGGGAGAAACACATTTTTTTTCCAGATGTTGAAACTGAAGATTGGTTAGGAAAATCCACAAACAAGTATGCCTGCAGAAACACACACACAAGTATATATATATATATATATATATATATATATATATATATATATATATATATAAACATATAGGACACAAAACATTATCCTTTCCAACATTTCAGAGAAATTAAAACAAAATTAACCTTGTATTTAATTTGTAATGTAATAATTAAAACTACTACCAGAAAATCAAGGAAAAAATCTAACCAAACATTGGTGTTTAAATATGTATAAGATAAAATATAAGAACTCAGCAATCAAAAAGGATGAAATCATGAAATTTGCAGGCAAGTGGTGGGATCTAGAAAAGATCATTCTGAGTGAAATATCTGAGGAGAAAGACAAACACAGTATATACTCACTTATATAGACCTATAAGATATGATAAACATAATGAAATCTATACACCTAAAAAAGACAGTCAAGAGAGCAGACATGGGGTAAGATGATCAATCTTCGTTTAGAAAGACAGATGGGATGTGCATTGAACTTATGACAGGAGTCTACTGAATGCATCTGAAAGACTCTAACTAGCAGTGTTTTCAAAGCAGATACAAAGACTCATAACCAAACCTTCGTCAGAGTACAGGGAATCATATGAAAGAAGGGGAGTTAGTATAATGGGGAAAGGATAGGAGCTCCACAAGGACCAAATATATCTGGGCACAGGGTCTTTTCTGAGACTGACATTCAACCAAGGACCATGTATGGATATAACCTAGAACCGTTGCTCAGATGTATCAGTGGTAGCTCAGTAACCAATTGGTTTCCCATAGTAAGGGGAACAAAGACTATTTCTAACAGGAACTCAATGGCTGGCTCTTTGACCTCCCCACCCCCCAAGGGAGGAGCAATCCTGTTAGGCCACAGAGGAGGACTTTGCAGCCAGTCCTGAAGATACCTGATAAAACAGGATCAGATGAAAGGGGAGGAGGTCCCCCCCATCAGTGGACTCGGAAAGGGGCAGGGTGGAGATGAGGGAGGGAGGGTGAGATTGGGAGGAAATGAGGGAGCGGGATACAGCTGGGATACAGAGTTAATAAAATGTAACTGATAAGAAAAAAATAAAATTTAAATTAAAAAAGTAAATTAAAAAAGAATAAATGAAAGAAAATAAAATTATATTCAATTTAAAGCAAATGCTTAGATACATACATATGTATGCACAGATGGACACACACGTGTACACACACACTCATACAGAGACATGCTCATACTACAGGACAAAATATGTATATTCAGCAACATCTAAATATTAAAGTTTACGAATACTGAATGTCCCCAAATTTTTAGTATGTAAGCATATTTCACTCTAACCATTGTTAGAGGGAATGCAAAAATATATAACCACTGTAGTAGTCCATTTGGGGGGCTTCTCAAAACTTAAAAATTGGATTTGATCATGTGATATCATGTCACACTTCTAGGTACTTTGACAACTGAGTTGAAAATTCATTTACATCAAAACAATTGCTTGATATCATTAATTAAAATGTACACAAATTTGAAGTGTACAAAATGTGCTTCAGTTATGTCTTCAATTTCTTTCTATAGCTGAGATAAAGCATTAAATAAAACCAAGTTGGGGAGAAAGAGTTGATTTTAGTGTACAAGTTATAGAAGGAACACAAGGCAGTTCTTGCTAAATGTTTGGTATACAGGAGGGATGGCTGTGAGAAATGTAAGATTTTCACGACATTGAAATTATTCTATATGATAGTGTAACCAGGCCACAGAAAGTTTTACATTTATTAAAACCCAAATCTCAATATAAACTGTTAAGTTAGCTTCACTGTTATAGGCAATACAAGTTCAGTTCATCAGTTGAAAATTCTAAGAACAATATGCACTGTAATGATAACAAGGAAATTAGGTGAGTATGTGAAAACTGTTTTTACTATCTTATTTCAGATAGTCATAAATCAGTTTAAAATATTAATCTTGAAGAAAATATTACAAAAACACAAGATAATTTTAAAACATTCAAGATAACATCACAGGAAACAAACATGATTATCTTATTTACTACAAAGAGAAAGCTTCTATAAATGCAAATTTTAGCTGACTTGTAAAGGAGTTTTAATCCAGAAATATCGCTGCTCTGATCACATCAAAAGACTTTTTAGGTCTGTCTGAGTGATCTGGCTGGAATGCAGACTTAGTATATACTTTTATTCGCTAACAATTAATTTAAGGTTAGTTTGTAGAAGGAAGCACCTGAGCTTGAAAGTGATGTCTAATTGAGGGATAGAGAAAGTAGCAAATCAGGGAAAGATTTGACAGAGTGAGTGGAGACAGGATAAACTCAACTGTCACTAGAATAGACATGAGAGAGACAGGTGACTTAAGAGCAATGTGGGGGGAGGGCAGTTGTACTGAGAGAGTTTTATAGAAACAGGTTGAAGAGAGAATAAGCTAGACACAGCTATAAACAGAACAAGTCAGGAAATGAGGAGCCAGAAGATTAGAACATATTGCAAAAGATAGTATGAGAGCAAGCAGAACAATTCAATCAAAAGCTGAGATAAGTCAGTTTGAATCAGTCAGCATGGAGAGAAACTTTTACCAGAAAATCTGAAAAAAATTTCCAGCCAGCCAGAGTTCAAGAGTTAAAATCGGTGAGTTAATTCAGCAGTAAGTCTTGGAGGCTGAAAATCTTGGATAAGACTATACAAAGGCTAGACCTAAATTAGCAGACAGAAGCAGTAAGCCTCAGAGACAACAATTACACCAGGCAAATAAAAGATACTTTTAAACAGACTAAAAATAAAATTGAGATTGCTCTATATTGAATGAATAACACTTTCTGAAGAAAATCTCGAGTAAGAGAAAAACACAAGTTTTTATCATGGCTTCTACTTTTTGTACTTTTATTAGTGATATTAGGCTGATAACTTAAAAATATGATGACAAGAATAACATAGATACATTTAAAATTAAAAAAGTATTTTTTGCACATGATATTATCTATACTTGGATTAGAAGGAAAACAATAAATTACTATAACTCAAAAATTTATTTGAGAATAAGATAACTATTAGTTTGTAAATTGCACTTGAGTGAATGGTAAAACACAGAATATTAGTAAGTAAAATTTATAAAATTAATAATGTTAAAATCTGTTTAACCATTTATCATAGTTTATAAAGTGCATGTGTTTAAACCTGAAATGATACAGCCAGCCTTGATGAGACCTGATAGGCTAGGGTCAGATAGAAGAGGAGGAGGCCCTCCCCTATCAGGGGACTAGGGAAGGGGCACAGGGGGAGAAGAGAGAGGGTGCAGGGTGTACAGGATTGGGAGGAGACAAGGGAGGGGGCTTAGTGGGGATGCAAAGTGAATAAAGTGTAATGAATAGATATATGAATAAGATTAAATTTAAAAATTAAAAAATAAAAAGGAAAACAAAAAACAAATGAACAAAAACACTAAGAAAAACAAATCTTGAGAAGGTTAAAGATTGATTTCAAAATTAGGGATCAAAAATAGAATTCTTCCAATTTATAGAGATTAGATGAAATCCTTTTTAGAATTCTAGCAGGATTCTTTTTCACTAAGTAAGCAGCTGAATGTGAAGCATACTTTGATAGGAAAGTATCATTGATCGTTAATAATGCAGTGTCTGTTACCAGAAGTTCATATGTAAAAGTGTTACTGAGTAAAAAAATCTGCCAAAATACAAACTTTATGACCTTGGCAATAGAGATTTAAAATACTGGAGTCTACATTACTAAAAGAAAAGTAAACAAGCAAATAGACAAAAGCAGGACATGAAATTGGGAATATAGATGTGGGGCAGTTGAAGAGGAGAAGTTGAAGCTATATTCAAAATACATTATATGAAAATCTCAAATAATTAAAATAATTTAAAATTCAACGTGTGTTTCTTTTATATTTTTTATCTCCTAAGAATATTTTGTTATTTCAGGATTATGTCCTCAGATTGACATTTATATCATTGGAAAATTAATAACGATGATGTGAATAAGGACACAGATCAGTTGATAAAGTGTTTGATCTGAGCAGGTGAGTATCTGGGCTTCGTCCCAAGCACACACATAAAAATTTGAGCATGGTGGCATGCATCTCAGCCTAGGGTTCAGGAAAGAGAAAAAGATGAATATCTGAAGCTTACTGGCCAGCTAATCTTGCCCTATTGGTATAGTGCAAGTTCAGGGAAAGACCCTCTTTCAAAAGCTAAGAAGAGTAATAAGCATGACTTCCACCTGTGGTGCACATTCACGCACACGTCCTTATCACATATAGCATATGTATAACAAATAAATATATATATGAATAATAAAACATGTTTCTGAAAATATTAAATGACCAAGTATAGATTATGTATCTAAATATTTTATCAAATCTATGCTAGCGGTTTCATGGAAATTCTTTACTAAAATAGGTGTTTTCTATTCTCCTTTTCCCAGCCAAAACATGTGGGGCAGGTGGACTGTGCGACCAAGAAACAGACCAAGAGCAAGAGTGAGATCTAGACATGTCCAAACTCTGAAAATCTCAATCTCCAGACCTGCACGAGTAAGGATCACTCCCTGCATGGCCCAGCACACATCATCTTGGATGACTAGGACTTGTCAAGCTAGCACCTAGAATTCCTCTCTGTGCAAAGGAAGCATTCCAGCACAACAGCCCCAGGAAAAGATGTACACTCACCACTACTCCCTACCCACTTCCCCAGGGCTTATACAACCCTTATGACTAACAGTTAAATTAACTTTCATATTAAAGCTTTTTCCTATAACTTGATACTTGTTTACCTTCCAGTTATATGTGCTGGTCATCCTATTAAATCCCACAGCTAGAACTCTAACCTGTACACCCTGAACATATCTCTCCAGGAGTGACCCTCACTCGTGTAGATAAAATTCAGACTCATGTGTTGATATATTCACTTAAAGTAAAGTAAAAGCTGAAACAGCAGTTACACTCTCATCAAACAGTTCAGTGCTAAGTTCATCATATGACAATATCCATGAAAACCTGTTTTCCAACTTCCTTGGTATGGAATGATCTATAAATAGAACATGAAATATTATCTACATTTCACTTTAGAAAAAGATAAGCTGTTCTTAATTTGAGATAGTTCTTGGTTGGAGATGAGGTTCGTGTTTATTTACCTAGCTCAGTCTTATTTGGGTCTGTGCTGGCCCTTTGCATGCTGTTCCAGTCCCTGTGAGTACATACATACATCAATTCTGTTTTATCTGGAAGACATTGTTTCCTTAGAATCATCCATGCTTGGGTCTTACAATCTTTTGTCTTCCTTTTCAGCACAATTCTTACCATCCCAAGGTCTCACCCTCTCTGCACGTTTTCTTCTCTATTATATTTCCCATCTCCTGGAGGAGGAAGCTTCTCTGATAATGGCTGAAGGAGACATTGAAATATGGCTGTTGCAGAATATCTGTGATTAGGCATCACAGATGCCTAATTTATTTCTGTTTCTTTAGAAGAACAATAATATTTGGCTTTCAACTATGCCTGTGTCCTATCTAGTCTCAAATTCTTGGCCACTATGGGGTCTGATGGGTTATATCTCATGGAGTTGCCATCAAGTCTAAGCAGGTTGTGATTGGTCACCCCCCAACATGGGCCATTATTGCACCAGCTTATTATGAGACAATATGGAGTGTGGATAGGGGGTTAACACTGTCTATTTTAAGTCCAACTTTGGTGGGATCATATTTCAAATAAAGCCTTGATATCCCTTATACAGCTACCAATAAGTCCTTTTGAACTTTTTTCTTAGCATTGTGATTGTTGTAACTGGTGTTCTTGGACTGTCTTCTATTCCCACACTGAATTAACCTTTAATTTGTTCTAGATAAACCTCCTGAAGAAGTAGATCACCATAGCTATCAATATTCTAGATACTTCTTTCTGCACGTTGTCCTATAGCTTAAATCAACTTCCTCTTCGCTTCCTTGCTTGCCTATGGCCACCACATTCTCCATACTTGCCTTTCTAAAGTCAACATATTCCTCACTCATGATAAGGAAAGCAAAATTTCTGCATCATTAAATCAGAAAAGAAAACACAAGTCACAAAAATATAAAATCTGTTAATGAAAAACACATCAAATATATGAAAGGCTAGAGAGTGACAGGTGATAACATGAATAATTTCTACACATATAATTCTTCATTTTGAGTCCTAATGCTATGATACATAAAACCCCAAAGGCAACAAATATGATTCTGGAGTATAGAAAATTTCTTGGTTTTAAGAGCTTTGGTAAATAAGATGCCACTTCACAATTTTCTCCACTATTCATTCATATTCTATTGACTTATATTCAGATTCACTTTAAATGTACTGAAGAAATATATCCACATATTAAAATCACATTCACCTATGTAAAGGCTACATGCATAGTGGTTTATTGAGTTTATATCTTAGATCACACCTTTTTCATGGCTTGATGCAATTACTAACTGAAATGATTCAAATACTTCTACATACTACTGTATGTAGTACGTATTTCACTTAAAGTGGTAGTCAGTTTCCTTAAAATATACTGCAACACTAATTGCAGTGAATAGTAGAAAGAGCATGGTATTTGACATCAGAATCAATACATGCTGCATGCATCTATAAAAATTTCTTAGAAAATGTGAACAGTTAATACTTATTATCAGAAAAAGGCAAGCTAAAATGGGATTAGAACTTCCATTTGGAAATGGGCTTAGTTTGAGTATGAACTAGTTGTGCTTCTTGATTTTCTTCACAGAAATTTAGGATTATGGTGCTTTCTGGGTAGAAATAAATGTTTCCTTCCAGAAACTTTGCATAATTTATGTTTTTAATTTTGTAGGTAGCATTTATGTTGCAATAAGTACTACTAGGAAAATAATTAAAAAGATGTTTCTTATGCTGTCTTAGCATCTTGAGACTGGCCCAGTGTTTTGTACTTTCAGCATTTGCAGAACTGTCAGTTCACTGACAAAATTCTGTCAACACTGGATAAGTGGTCCCAAATGGCTTAATGGAAAACCAATAATTCATCAGAATTCATGAATTACCATGTATTTCATTATTACTGAAAACAGTAATCGCTTATTTTTTTAATTTTTAAATACATGTTTCTGTAATCTAAATATATATCAGAATCAATAAGTGCAAACATCAATGTTAATCATTCAGTAATCATTTTAATTCTCATAGGTTTTGAGTCATGATGACATTTGAGAGCACAGATAGTGATAATTAAATAACTCACAAAAAACCCCACAAATTCTTAAATAAGATAAATACCTTGAAATACATATATCAGGAGCTGTAATGCATAATTTTGGATATTTAGTAGTCTGAGAAGACTCTCAAAAAAGTAGAATTGATTTGAGAACTGTAAGTTTATTGATTTGTTTAATTAAGTTCTCTTGTGATGTGGAAGTTGTAAAGAGAGAGAACAAAAGAAAGGATATCAATAATTATTATTTGTTGTGAGTTTAAAATCATTTCTTCACATATTTGATTAACTCACCACCAAAATAAATATAAACACATGACCTTCACCACTTAATTATTTTTCTAATCTATACTTTGATTACAAATATATTTTTTCTCAAACTAGTACACTATAGTAAAAATATCAAGCAACATCAATAAATTGACTTGAATGAAATTCATCTTTCAAGTTCTGGTATCAAAAATATGTTAGATAAAATATATAGATAAAATATAAGAAGCATCATTATTTGTGATAGTCCACTTCTACAAAAACAAAGCGGGCTTCAAATAATTCTAAGAGAAAAGTTTTAAAAGTTTATGACTATTTAACATTTGTAAACATTTCATTCCCTTCACAAGAAAATTAATTTAGATAAATTCTGGATTTAATTTTCAAATTAGGGGAATATTTTTTATGTAGGTAGGTCAATTGATTTTAACTAAATAAAAATATTTCCACTAAAATATCTTTCTAAAATAAGAATCTTTCTACATATATTTATTTTCTGTCCTCAAAATCTTCATCATGTGATGTAACATCAATTAAGAGAATATCAATGGTTATTATATTTAAATTTGAGATACTAAAAAAGTTTCCCTCATTTTCATTTTCATTGTTATGAACTTCAAATGCTTCCTTGATTTTTGTCTTTTTTGAACATTTCTCAGGTGTTACACCTGGCTCATCTCTGAGCTTTTCCCCCAAACCATATTTCATTCTATTATTCTTATCTGCAATTGTGGTGCATACATTCTCTAATAACCCATGTATTATGGTGATTATTAATTCATTTACCCCCAAAATATTAACTAGAATGTCATAATTAATGAAATGAATTACATTATCACATTATTATTATTTTCTAATATTTTGTAATGTATCTGCACTTATGTATGTGTAAGTACATTTGCAGGGATGTATGAGAATGTATGACAAAATACATGTTTAAAGGTCAGTGGATGGAATAGCTCTTCTGGTTTTACTATGTAGATTCATGTGATTGAGCTTAAGCTGTCAGACTTTGGAGCGAACACCTTTACCTAATGGTGTATACTTTGTTTGCAAGGATTATGATTTATATTTTAGTAAAACCAGTAGCTCAATCTCTATAACTTTGTGATATTTTGTTTTCTATCAGGTGTCACGAACTTCACACTCTGTTTAGAGTTAAGCAGCCTTATGTTAAGGAATAAAAGGCAGAAATACTTTCTTGCTTACCTGTACAGAGCCTTATTGGCAACAAGTAACTTGTCAAATTTGTGGTTACACGGTGCACGCTCTCCTGAATCCTGTCAGCCTCAAATGCAGTTCAAAGTTTACACCCACCAATGGTTTGTTTGGCATTCCCTAGGCACTGTACTCAGGTTCTGATATTGAGCTGAATTCTGTTAATTTGTAGTATTTAAGTTAAAGAAGGAATGATACTTTCATGATAATAATGTAAGAAGATAATAATGTAACAATTTCATGTTATTTTGGTCATGTACTATAGAATATGTTCATTGAGTTCAGTACAATTCTAACCATATCTGTCTACTTAGATATACTTTTATATATTTCCATAAAGGTTTCCAAGTATTTCCTAAATTATACCTCATGTATATTTTTTATTTTTATCATTTACTACAATGTATTCAGTTTGTACCCAAGCTATGGTCCCCTCCCTCTTTTCCTCACAATCCCACTCTCCCCCCCCTTCCCTTTTCTCCCTCTATAATCCTCCCCTAGTCCACTGATAGGAAAAGACCTCCTCCCCTTCTATTTAACCCGAGCCTATCAGGTCTCATCAGGACTGGTAGCATTGTCTTCCTCTGTGGCCTTCCAAGGCTGCACTCTTCAGGGAGCAGTAGTCAGAGAGACTGCCACTGAGTTCATAGTAGAGAAAGCTCCTGCTCCCCTTACTAAGGACCCCACTTGGAGACTGAATCTATGGGATTACATTCTGAGCCAGGTTTTTAGGTCCTCTACATGCCTTGACCTTGGTTGGAGTATAATTTTCTTTAGGGCCCCCAGGGCTCTGTGTTTTTATTTCTGTTGGTCTCCTTTTGGAGATCCTCTCCCCTCCAGGTCTTTCTATCTTCCCCTTCTTTCATAAGATTCCCTGTGCTCTGCCCAAAGTTTGGCTAGAAGGCTCAGCCTCTGCCTTGATACCTCAATCAGTAGAGTCTTTCAGAGTCTTTCCTGTCTTGTTCCCTATCTTCTCCTGCTTCCGATGTCTATCACAACTGTCCTTGTTAATGTGAACTGAGCCTCTTCCCTAGGGTCTTCCTTATTTAGCTTCTTTAGTAGTATACACTTTAGTATGTTTATCCTATATTACATGTCTAATGGCTACTTATGAGTGATTATATACCATGTGTGTCTTTCTTCCTCTGGGTTACCTCACTCAAGATGATCATTTCTAGTTCCCAACATTTGCCTGAAATTTTCATGGTTTCCTTGTTTTTAATAGCTGAGTAGTATTCCCTTGTGTAAATATACCACAATTTCTGTATCCATTCCTCCATCAGGGACCTCTGGTTGGTTTCAATATTCTAGCTATTACAAATAACGCTGTTATAGACATGGTTGAGCAAATGTTCTTGAAAATATTTTGGATATATTCCTAGGAGTGGTATAGCTGGATCTTAACATAGAACTATTCCTAATTGTCTGAGAAAGCACAACATTGATTTCCAAAGTGGTTGTACATGCTTACACTCCTGCCAACAATGTAGGAGGGTTCCCCTTTCTACACATTCTCTCCAGCATGTGTTCTCACTTGAGTTTTTTATCTCAGGGTTGTTTTGATTTGCATCTCCCTGATGCCTCTTGTATATTTTAATATACATTATCTGCTTAAGAGTATTTATGATAGACATTGTATAGTCACTATACAAATATATAAATGTGATTTTTATAAATTTGATCAAAATATATCCAATATTTTAAAAATGCATAAAAATTATTTTTCAATAATATGTCAAATTTATGCTTTATTTTCTTGAATTCATTATATTTTTATGTTTTATTTTACATATTTTATTTGAATGGTATTAAAAAATTCAACTTTAATTTTATTCAAGTCTGAAACTATAATATAGTATTTCATACCATAAATCTAAGTAAGCATCATGTGTCAAAATATACTAATTTGTTAAGAGCACATTGTTTTTAATTATGCAAGTTGTTTTCTTAAGTAAAAGCAGAGACAATTTAACATGACAGATTGTGGGTGGGTGTAATCCATATCAGCACAGATGAACTTGGAAAAATAGATGCATAAAAGAGAAATTTAAGATATGTTGATAATCGTCTGGATTATGCTTAAGTGGGTAAAATAGCTCATGTAGCCAGTGTTTGTAATCCAATATAATGGGCACCAGATACCGTTTCTTAGAAATGTACTATTACTGATTCCAAAAAAGTAATTGAAGCACATACTTTAAAATAATGCATTTACTGTCTCTGCTTCTGTGGTGTCTCCTCTCCTTTAGAAATCAAAGTCAGGGCTGAAATTAATCAATTAGAAACAAATAAAACTATTCAAAGAATTAATGAAACAAAAAGCTGGTTCTTCGAGAAAATGAACAAGATAGACAAACCCTTAGCCAAACTAACTAAAAAGCAGAGAGAATCTGTCCAAATCAGCAAAATCAGAAATGAAAAGGGGGACAAAACAAGAGACACTGAGGAAATCCAAACAATCATTAGGTCATACTACAAAAGCCTATACACCACAAAATTTGAAAATCTAAATGAAATGGACAATTTTCTTGATAGTTTCCATCTACCAACATTAAGTCAACATCAGGTAGAAAGACTTAATAGCCCTATATACCCCAAGGAAATTGAAGCAGTCATTAACAGTCTCCCCTCCAAAAAAGCCCTGGGCCAGATGGATTCAGTGCAGAATTCTACCAGACCTTCAAAGAAGTACTAACACCAATTCTCCTCAAACTATTCCACAAAATAGAAACAGAAGGAACACTACCAAACTCATTCTATGAAGCAACAGTCACCTTGATACCTAAACCACACAAAGACCCAACAAAAAAAGAGGACTTCAGACCTATCTCTCTTATGAACATTGACGCAAAAGTACTCAATAAAATACTTGAAAACCGAATCCAAGAACACATCAAAGATATCATCCACCTTGACCAAGCAGGCTTCATCCCAGGCATGCAAGGGTGGTTCAACATACAAAAATCTATCAGTGTAATCTACCACATAAACAAACTGAAGGAGAAAAACCACATGATCATCTCTTAGATGCTGAAAAAGCATTTGACAAAGTCCAACACCCATTCATGTTTAAAGTCTTGGAGAGGGGGCTGGAGAGATGGCTCAAAGATTAAGAGGATTGGCTGTTCTGCCAAAGGTCCTGAGTTCAATTCCCAGCAACCACATGGTGGCTCACAACCATCCATAATGAGATCTGGCGTTCTCTGGCATATGCAGGCAGAACACTGTATATGTAATAAAAAAAATAAGTCTAAAGTCTTGGAGAGATCAGGGATACAGGGCACATATTTAAACATAGTAAAGGCAATATACAGCAAGCCTATAGCTAACGTTAAACTCAATGGAGAGAAACTTAAATCAATCCCACTGAAATCAGGGACAAGAAAAGGCTGCCCCCTCTCTCCATGTCTCTTCAACATAGTACTTGAAGTCCTAACCAGAGCAATAAGACAACTGAAGGAGATCAAGGGGATACAAATCAGAAAGGAAGAGGTCAAAGTGTCACTTTTCGCAGATGATATGATAGTATACATGAGCAACCCCAAAAATTTAACCAGAGAACTCCTTCAGCTGATAAACACCTTCAGCAAAGTGGCAGGATACAAAATTAACTCAAAAAAATCAGAAGCCCTCTTGTATACCAAAGACAAAAGGGCAGAGAAAGAAATCAAAGAAATGACATCCTTCACAATAACCACAAGTAACATACTGTAACTTGGGGTGACTCTAACCAAGCAGGTGAAAGACCCATTTGAAAAAAACAAAACAAAAAAAAAAAAAAAAAACCTTCAAGTTCTGAAGAAAGAAATTGAAGAAGATATCAGAAGATGGAAAGATCTCCCGTGCTCATAGATTGGTAGGATTAACATTGTGAAAATGGCCATCCTGCCAAAAGCAATATAAAGATTTAACACAGTTCTCATCAAAATACCAACTCAATTCTTTACAGAACTTGAAAAAAAGATTCTCAGCTTCATATGGAGAAACAAAAAACCCAGAATCTCCAAAACAATCCTGTACAACAACAGATCATCTGGAGGTATCACCTTCCCCGATCTCAAGCTGTACTACAGAGCAATAGTAATAAAAACTGCATGGTATTGACATAGAAACAGAAGGGAGGATCAATGGAACTGAATAGAAGACCCAGAAATAAATCCACACACCAATGAATACTCGACTTTTTACAAAAAAGCCAAAACCATTCAGTGGAAAAAAAGACAGCATCTTCAACAAATGGTGCTGACCTACTGGATGTCTATATGCAGAAAAAGGAAGATAGATCCATATTTATCGCCCTGCACAAAACTAAAGTCCAAGTGGATCAAAGACCTAGAACTCACTGGCACAGGAGACAACTGCCTGAACAGAACACCAACAGCACAAGCTCCAAGAGCAGCAATCAATAAATGGGACCTCATGAAACTGAAAATCTTCTGTAAAGCAAAGAACACCATCATCAAAACAGATTGGGAAAGAATCTTCACCAACCCTATATCTAACAGAGGACTAATATCCACTATATATAAAGAACTAAAGAAGTTGAAAAGAAAAAAAAAAGTAATCTAATTAAAAAGTGGGGAACAGAGCTAAACAGAGAATTCTCGATAGAGGAATATCGAATGGCAGAGAAACACTTAAAGAAATGTTCAACCTCATTAGCCATTAGGGAAATGCAAATCAAAACGACCCTGAGATTTCACATTACACCCATCAGAATGGCCAAGATGAAAAACTCAAGTGACAACACATGCTGGAGAAGTTGTGGAGAAAGGGGAACCCTCCTCCACTGCTGGGAATGTAAACTGGTACAACCACTTTGGAAGTCAATCTGGTGCTTTCTCAGACAATTAGAAATACTGCTTCCTCGAGACCCAGTTATACCACTGCTAGGCATATACCCAAAATTTGCTCAAGTACACAACAAGGACATTTTCTCAACCATGTTTGTAGCAGCTTTATTTGTAATAGCCAGAACCTGGAAACAAGCCAGATGTCCATCATAGGAGGAATGGATACAGAAATTGTGGTATTTTTACACAATGGAATACTACTCAGCAATCAAAAAATCATGAAATTTGCATGCAAATGGTGGGATCTAGAAAAGATCATTTTTAGTGAACTATCCCAGAAGGAGAAAGACAAACATGGTATATACTTGCTTATAAAGACCTACAAGATAAGATAAACATAATGAAGTCTATACACCTGCAAAAGATAATCAAGAAAAAGGACACAGTCTAAGATGATCAATCCTCACTTAGAAAGACAAATGACAAATGGGATGTGCATTGGATGTATGACAGGAGTCTACTGCAGAAGGCATCTGAAAGACTCTACCTAACAGTGTTTCAAAGCAGATACTAAGACTCATAATCAATCTTCAGGCAGAGTACAGGGAATCATATGAAAGAAGAGGAGTTAGAATGATGTGGAAAGGATAGGAGCTCCACAAGGACCAAATATATCTGGGCACAGGGGTCTTTTCTGAGACTGACACTCAACAAAAGACCATGAGTGGATATAATCAAGAACCTCTGCTCAGATGTGGCCCGTGGTAGTGCAGTAACCAATTGGTTTCCCATAGTAAGGAGAACAAGGACTATTTCTAACAAGATCTCAATGGCAGGCTCTTTGATCTCCCCACCCCCCAAGGAAGGAGCAGTACTGATAGGGCACAGAGGAGGACTTTGCAGCCAGTCCTGAAGATACCTGATAAAACAGGGTCAGATGAAAGGGGAACTCAATGAAGATACCTGATAAAACAGGATCAGATAAATGGGGGGAGGTCCCCCCCTATCAGTGGACTTGGAAAGGGCACAGTAGTGATGAGTGAGGGAGGGAGGGACTGGGAGGGAATGAGGGTTCGGAGCATGGCTGGGATACAGAATTAATAAAATGTAACTGATAAAAATAAAAATTTAAAAAATAAATAAATAAAAATATGACCT
>REGO01000468.1:647876-659622 GCA_010120015.1 Rhombomys opimus | reverse complement strand
AAAAAAAAAGAAAAAAAAAAAAAGAAAGGGGAGGAGGTCCTCCCCAATCAGTGGACTTTGAAAGAGGCAGGGAGGAGATGAGGGAGGGAGGTTAGGATTGGGGAGGAAAAGAGGGAGTGGATACAGCTGGGATACAGAGTTAACAAAATGTAACTAATAAGAAAAATAAAATCAAATAATAAAAAAATAATGTATTTACTATATATTTAAATTTCTGTGTATTTCATATCTAAGAAATAATTATATGACATATATTATGCAATGCTTTTTTTAGAGGAATGCTTAAATATTGCAAAGATGCTGCATTAGAATAGATTACATGATATGATACAGTCTGAGTAGTCCAACCATGACTGCCTGAATATGGGAAAGGCTAAAAAATCAGAGACTTCTCAGTTGGTCACCCAGATGCCTCAGCCGTTCCAATTCAGCACTAAAGACCTGAAGGAGAGAAGGCAGTCTTCTTTCCATCTTAGAAATCTGAAGAATCTGGGTTCTCATGCCAATAATGGAAGGAGAGAGTAATAGTGGCAACAGGGTAGAAATATTCATTAGCTAGGAGTAAATGCAGGGCCCAGCATTATTTGGCTTTTTTGGTCATCTTATGTGGCTCATGTCCCCTCCTGGTCCTTCTATATCCCCATTCTTCCATAAAAGTCCTGATCCTTTGTCCAAATTTGGCTGTGGGTCTCTGCATCAAACCGCTGTGCTTTGAGAGAACACGCAAACAAAAGTTGTTTCAGTATTTATAAAAAGACAGTACAAAGGCATATATGAACATATAAACATATCATCTGTGTATTATTTATATAGATAATAATAGACATACTTGTGTTTCAGCTAATCTGCATATAATCTCAAAAAGAATTTGGTTCTTGAATAAACGTCTTGTAATATTTGTTTGTTAATTTTTTTTAAATTTTGACATAATTGATTTCTTGGCATAATTGCTTATAAGAAGATGATACATACATTACATACATCATAAGAATAAATAAGTTTCTCTCCATTAAGTTTGATGTTGGCTATAGGCTTGCTGTATATTGCCTTTACTATGTTTAGATATGTGCCTTGTATCCCTGATCTCTCCAAGACTTTAAACGTGAATGGATGTTGATTTTATCAAATGCTTCTTTAGCATCTAAGGAGATGATCATGTGTTTTTTTTTTCTCCTTCAGTTTGTTTATATGGTGGATTACATTGATGGATTTCTGTATACTAAACCCCCCTTGCATGCCTGGGATGAAGCCTACTTGGTCATGGTAGATGATATCTTTGATATGTTCTTGGATTCAGTTTGCAAATATTTTACTGAGTATTTTTACATCAATGTTCATAAGAGAGATAGGTCTGAAGTTCTTTTTTTGTGGTTCTATGTGTGGTTTAGGCATCAAGGTGACTGTGGCTTCATAGAATGAGTTTGATAATGTGCCTTCTGTTTCTATTTTGTGGATTAGTTTGAAGAGAATTGGAGTTAGCACTTCTCTGAAGGTCCTGTAGAATTTTGTGCTGAAACCATCTGGCCCAGGGCTTTTTTTGGAAGGAAGACTGTTGATGACTGCATCTATTTCCTTGGGAGATATAAGGCTATTCAGTCATTTTAACTGATCTTGACTTCATTTTGAGAGATGGAATTTATAATGAAATTGTCCATTTCTTTTAGATTTTCAAATTCTGTGGCTTATAAGCTTTTGTTATATGACCTAATGATTGTTTGGATTTCCTCAATATCTGTAGTTTTGTTCCTGTTTTCACTTCTGATTTTGCTGATTTGGATAGTTTTTCTCTGCCTTTTAGTTAGTTTGGCTAAGGGTTTTTCTATCTTGTTGATTGTCTCAAAGACTAAGCTCTTGGTTTCATTGATTCTTTGAATTGTTTTATTTGCTTCTAATTGATGGATTTCCACCCAGAGTTTGATTATTTCCAGCTCTCTGCCCCTTTTGGGGTGTATCAGCTTCTTTTTTTCCTAGGGCTTTCAGTTGGGACATTAAGTAGCTTGTTTGAGATGTTATAAATTTCTTCTTGCAGGCACTTAGTGCTATATATTTTCCTCTGAGCACTGCTTTCATTGTGTCCCATAAATTAGGGTATGTTGTACCTTATTGTCATTAAATTCTAGGAAGTCTTTAATTTCTTTCTTTATTTCTTCTTTAACCCAGCATTGAGTAGAAAGTTGTTCAGTTTCCATGTGTGTGTAAGCATTTTGTTATTTCCATTGTTTTTGAGGTGTAGCTTTAGTCCAATGTGATCAAATAGAATACAGGGAATAATTTCAATCTTCTTGTATCTGTTAGCTTGCTTTGTGACCAACTCTATAGATGTTAACATACAACCAGATACTCTAAATTGGTTAGAAGAAAAAGTAGAGAACAGCCTAGAACTCATTGGCACAGGAGACAACTTTCTGAACAGAAGACCAATAGCACAGGCTCTAAGAGCAACAATCAATAAATGGGAACTCATGAAACTGAAAAGCTTCTGTAAAGCAAAGGACACTGTTGTCAGATAAAAACAGCTGCCTACAGACTGGGAAAGGATCTTCAACAACCCTATATCTGACAGAGGGCTAATATCCAGAATATATAAAGAAACAAGTTAAAAAGCAATAAATCAAGCAATTCAATTTAAAAATGGGGTATGGAGCTAAACAGAGAATTCTCTGTAGAGGAATATAGAATGGCAGAGAAACACTTAAAGAGATGCTCAGTGTCCTTAGCCATCAGGGAGATGCAAATCAAAATGACCCTGAGATTTCACCTTACACCCATCAGAATGGCTAAGATCAAAAATTCAAGTGACAACACATGGTGGAGAGGTTGTGGAGAATTGGGAACCCTCCTCCATTGCCAGTGGGAGTGTAAATTTGTACAACCACTTTGGAAATCAACCTGGCGTGTTCTCAGACAATTAGGAATGGTGCTTCTTCAAGATCCAGCTATACCATTCCTAGGCATATATCCAAAAGATGTTCAAGTACACAAGGACATTTGCTCAACCATGTTTGTGCCAGCAACCATGTTTGCAGCACCATTTGCAGGCAAATGGTGGAACCTAGAAAAGATCATCCTGAGTGAGATATCCCAGAAGCAGAAAGACATACATGGTATATACTCCCTTATAAATGGGTACTAGACCTACCAAAGAAGATAAACAAGAAAGAGGACCCGGGGTAAGACGATCAATCCTCACTTAGAAAGACAAATGGGATGGACATGAGAAGTGGGAGAATCAGGACAGAAGCCTACCACAGAGGACCTCTGAAAGACTTTATGTAACAGTGTATCAAAGCAGATGTTGAAACTCATAACCAAACCTTTGGCAGAGTAACAGGAATCATATGAAAGAAGGGGGAGTTAGTATTACCTGGGAGGACAGGAACTCCACAAGGATCAAATATATCTGGGCTCAGGGGTCTTATATGAGACTGATTCTTCAACCAAGGACCATGTATGGATACAAACTAGAACCCCTGCTCGGATGTAGTCCATGGTAGCTCAGTCTCCAAGTGGGTACCTTAGTAAGAGGAACTGGCGCTATTTCTAACATGAACTCAGTGGCTGGCTCTTTCACCTCCTCTCCAACCCCCCCAAGGGAGGAGCAGCCTTGCTAGGCCACAGAGGAGGACATGGTAGCCAGTCCTGGAGATACCTATAAGCTAGGGTCAGCTGGAAGGGGAGGAGTTCCTCCCTTATCAGTGGACTTGGAAAGGGGCAGGGAGGAGATGAGGGAGGGAGGGTAGAATTGGGAGGGAATGTGGGAGTAGCCAAGTCTGAGATTCAAAGTAAATAATCTGTGATTAATATAAGAAATAAAAATTGTAAAAAAGAATAGATAATTAACTTCAATAAAATAATATATGTAAAACTGATCATTCAGTGATTTTCTATGACACATATTCAACTAGTTAATCATAATTATCAGTAGTTTAAAGAATTAAATTAAAGGTTATGCTTAGTTTTATCTGTTTACAGGGCCTTAAGTATAAATATTCTTATATTAAACATGAATTATTGTATTTAATATTGCTTTAGAATACTACAAGCAAAATTTCAAACATTAAACCCTAATCACCCAAATATTAATAATTCTTTTTGCTTTTATAAATTATTATTTTCAGTAGTATATAATTTTAGTCTAGAGCCCTTATGTAACATTAATAAATTTATATTATACAAGCTAATTCCTTTCTGAATTGCTGATCATTTATCTCAAAAGTAAAGTGCTAATAAGTACAAGAAATATCCTATTAGTATGTCATTACATAATCATAGGTCATCTTTTTTTGTAGAATTTTTCTATTTTTTCTTTTTTAAATATTTTTTTCACAATTTACTCATTATATATCCAATTGAACCCTCCCTCCCTCAACTCTCCCAAGTGTACCCTCCTTCCCTCTTCCCCCATCCTCTTCCCCTACTCCACTGGAAGAGTGAGTTCTCCACTATTGCCATTTTCCCATCGCTAGTTAAGTCTCATCAGAACTGCCTGGATCCTCTTCCTCAGTTGGCCTGGCAAGGCTGCATCATCAGGTGATCAAAGATCTGTCAAATGAGTTCATGAGAGAGGCATGAGCTGCCAATCAGCCACATCAGAGAAAGGGGTATAGGTCCTCTCCATCCATGGTCCTCCATTGGTGCATCAGTCTCTGCAGAACTCCCTGGGATCTTTCAGGTTTTTTTTTTTTTTTTTGTCTCTTTTTGGTCTCCTTGTGTTACACCAACAAATCAAATTATCCAAATAAAAAATGGGGTACAGAGCTAAGCAAAGAATTCTCAATAGGGAAATATCGAATGGCAGAGAAACCCTTAAAGAAATGCTCAGCATCCTTAAATCATCAGGGAAATGAAAATCAAAATCAAAACAACTCTGAGATTCCATCTTACACCCATCAGAATGGCTTAGGTCAAAAACTCAAGAGACAACACATGCTGGAGAGGATGTGGAGAAAGTGGAACCCTCCTTCATTGTTGGTGGGAGCAATTTGTACAGCCACTTTGGAAAACAATCTGCATACATCAGATAACTGGAAATAGCACTACCTTAAGATCCAACTATACAACTCCTGGGAATATATCCAAAATGACTCACCATTCTATAAGGACATTTGTTCAGCTATGTTCATAGCAGTGTTATTTGTAATAGCCAGAGTCTGGAAACGACCTAGATGTCCTTCAGTGGAGAAATGTAAACAGAAATTGTGGTACATCTACACAACAGAATACTACACAGCTATTAAAAACAAAGAAATCATGAAATATGTCATCATTTTATAGATGGATTCATTGGAAAAATATAAAAAGACCTTTTTTAGGAAATTTCATTGATTTTTTTTCTTTTTTAATTTTTAATTTTCCTTTTTTATATTAATTACTGTTTATTCACCTTGTATCCCAGCTGTAGCCCCTTCCCTCATTCCCTCCTAATCCCATGCTCCCTCTCTCATCTCCTCCTAAGCCCCTCTGATAAGCTAGGGTCAGACAGAAGGGGACCAGGACCTCCCCTATCAGTGGACTTGGAGAGGGATATATTTAGCCACAGTATTGGAGTTACAATCAGTTCTGAGTTGCAATATTGGTGCTAGAAATCAAACCTGGGCTCTTTGGGAAACCAAGTTGTTCTCTTTTTGCTGAGCCATCTCTCCAGCCATAAGCTTTCCTTATTTTGTTTTTGTTTGTTTGTTTGTTTTTAATATGGTTGAAGAATTAAAAAAATTATGGAGATGGCCTGGAAGCCTTTCATGGAGGTAGGTTATGGCAGTTCAGTATACAAGTGTCCTCCATTGTAATGGGGACAGGGACTGTCTCTGACATGAACTGATTGGACTGCTCTTTGATCACCTTTCCCTGAGCTGGGAGCAGCCTAACCAGGTCACAGAAGAAGACAATGCAGCTACTCCTGATGAGACCTGATAGACTAGGATCAGAGGGAAGGGGAGGAGGACCTCTCATATCACTGGACTGGGAGAGAAACAGGGGTGGGAAAGAGGAAGGGTGGGATTGGGAGGGGAGAAGAGAGGGAGGTACAGGGAGGGATACAAAGTGAATAAACTATAATTAATAAAAAAAGACACTCAGTGAAAGGTCACAGATTTTCTTTATGGTGTTAAAAAGGGAAAATGCAAAGTCTATACTGTACAGTCTCAACTATAGAAATTACATGTATAAATAGTAATTATAACTTACCAAAAATTAACCTTAAGATGACAGAGTTGTGATTTTTATTACATTTTCTTTCATTTTTATTATTTTTGTATTTTATTGTATACTTTATGTTTTCTAATATACCTTTTTTAATAGTGAGAAGATATTTCTAAGGAGAATAACAAATACATACAGACACTTAGAACTGAAAACCAATCATACTGTGCTATACTCTAAATCTTGTCCCAATCCCTTCTCTTTATTTCCTTCTCTGTCTCCCCACCAGTGTTGGTTTCAATCCCTCCATTGTTGCCAGCATGTATACGGCTGCAGGGCAATGGAATAGAAACAGCCTAGATGTCCATAAACCAATGAAATTATAATCAAAATATGGTGCTTTTATACATTGGTTTTTTTTAGCTGTTAAGAAACACAAAATTATGAAAATTTCAGAAAAGTGATAGAGCTGGAAATAATTAGTTATGTAACCAAGTTCCAGAAAGATAAAGGTACTTGCATTGTTTTATATATGAACTTTAGTTTTGTACTTTTAGAGCTGTATATTTAAATCGGAGTTGCCACGGAGGTCTGAAAATTTCTTTAATACTATGCTTAAGTAGTGAAACTCAATAGTTAATAAGTCACTTCCTAGTAAAGAAGCAATTTCAAGATACTTAAAGTCAAGGTTGTAAGATTATCTCCTCTTAATAGCCCTTCTTATATACTCACATCATACCAGAAGCCATGAAATATCAAAGGCTGCATGTCTAGAAATATCTGTCCTCTCAAATCCTTCAATTAGATAATGTTACATCATGTTATATATATATATATATATATATATATATATATATATATATATATATAATACATACACCTTTTCTAAGATTGACCTCATAATTTCATAGAACAGATCCTTTGTGGTTCATTGCTTACTTGAAAAAAAAATAGTAAAACAGACCACAAGGCATTCGACAAGATTCAAATGCAAACAGCACAGACCAAGTAATTAATCAGGGAGGAATACGACTATTTGAAAATTATTGTTTCAAAGGCAATGCAAGTAAGAACAAGAGAAAAATATGTACATAATTTTCCTACTCTGAGAAGAATGCTCATAGCCTTGTCTCTTGACTCTTGAAACTATTTATGAGATGGATGTGATAGTGCACTTTCATCTGTCTGGTGGGTTGTTGTACACAGCTCTAACTTATCAAACGCCAGGCACCAGCTTACAGCTACAAATGTCTGCTAACAAATGCTGTGCGTGCTTCGCTTCCAGAAAATAGTGAACAGTTTGTTAGATTTGTATTTTGAGTTTCAGCATATGTATAACATGTTGGGAAAAGAGGAACACGATCAGTTTGAGTCTGTCTCAAGACTTTATATACTCCATAAATGCATGGGCAAACTGAGGGAGGCAGCAGAGATCTAAACGATAGACTCTGAAACATTCCAGGAATATGATCGTAGAGTGACTTTTTTTCTTAATTTCATTGCTATGGTTTGAGGTATAAATATATCCTAGGGGTTCCAGTGTGGGGTTTCATCTCCACGAATGCAGCACTCAGATGTAAGTCCTTTTGATGTTGGTGCCTTATCATGAGCACAACATGTTTCTTTTCTGCCCGAATTTAATTTTTAATATCTTTTAAAATAAATTTTGATTTTATTAATAATACGGAATTACTCTTCACTTGAAATCTAACCAATATATAATGTTGCTACAAAGCTAGCACAGAAAAAAAGGAAAGAAAGAAAATTTTCCCATTTCTGTGAACCATAAAAATAAAAAAAATGTCTTCTCAAATTCATTCTTCCCTATATAGATGACAAATTAAAAGGAGATAGATGAGAAAACAAAAGTGAGCTCTCTGGAATAGTGGCCTCTTCTTAGAGGCCATTCTAGAGATAAAAATTAAGAATGCTTGGGGACAGGAACCTAAACAGGACCAATCCTTATAACTTGGGGATCCTAAACATCAGCTAGCACAGAGTCTCTTTAGTGAATTCTAGCATTAGGGTCTGTCTCTCTGACGGGAATCTGCTGTTAGTTTCACTCTGTCTTCATTTTTGCTTCTGTAATTACTGGCATTTCAATTATTTCTCAGTCCCAGGCAACAAGTTCAGAAATCTCCTAAATAACCACCCACATTCACTCTTGGTTCATTTTTTGGAATTTCTTTATGATTCGAGACTGCCACAGTCATAATTATTAATTTCTTCCTATAAGAGCTCCTCTCTACTTCCTCTATTTTATTTTAGTAATCTCCAGTAAATTTGATTCCTCAAGAGGGTAGTTTCCTATAAGAAAATGCTTGGTTAAAAATTGTTTGATTATTACATGAGCTAAATTGAGAAATAGCACATTAATTTTAAATTTATTTTAGTTATGAATTATATTTAATATGAAGTCTGAAGTTTGATATTGATATGTCTATATGTAATATAAGTATGGATTTTAGGTGTGTTTGATTATATCTGAATCTGAAGCAACCTCAGATTCAAAAGTAATCTCAGATGCCACCATTATAATTATAATTGTGGGTCATGTCATACAATGTGAGCTATTGATACAACTATTCTGTTGTTTAATCTTACAGGTGTTGTAATCTATTTGACATTTCAACACTGCAGCCATGGGACTGGACTTACTTCTATAGAACACATCTTTTACATTTAAAACAACAACAACAAAAAGACTGAGATAAATGTATTAGAAAAAAATGCTATCCATTGGGAGCACATTGCAAAAATATAAGGGAATGTAATGAGATGAAAACACAATAATATTAGTTATAAAATTGGAAGTAATAAAGTATAAAACGATGGCATTCGTAATGTTTATAATGTAACTCTGAAAGGTGATTGAGTTTTCTCTGTTTTTCTTAACATTTAATTATGAAAGCAAAAACATTTTGGGCGGAGAATCTGAAGAAACTCTGAAGACAGTACTACAATGTTATTTCATCCTTGTTTTTGGAAGATTTTTAGGTTTATGAAATAGTTTTATATGAGCACTCATCCTTAAATAACTTTTTCTAAACTATATGATACAAAAATGTCTTTACAGACTATATGCTTGAGACTCCTCAGTGGTTCAGTACATAATGATGTTTTCTGTGCAAGTATGAAGATCTTGCTCCCAATATCCATTACTCTTTACAAAATATCAAGCATGTGTGACTTTCTGCTTCTGGGATACCTCACTCAGGCTTATCTTTTCTAGTTCCCACCACTTGCCTGCAAATTTCATGATTTCCTGGTTTTTAATAGCTGAGTAGTATGTCATTGTGTATATACTTACTAATAAGTGGATATTAGATATATAATATAGGCCAAACATACTAAAATCTGTAGACCTAAGGAAGCTGGGCAAGAAAGAGCACCTTAGGTAAGATCATCAATCCACACTCAGATAAGCAAACTGGATGGACATTGGAAGAGGGAAAAAATAGGGAACAGGACAGGAGCCTACCACAGAGGACCTCTGAAAGACTCTACCAGCAGAGTTTCGAAGCAGATGCTGAGACTCATAGTCAAACTTTCGACAGAGTTCAGGGAATCTTATGAAAGAAGGAAATATAGAAAGACTTGGAGAGGACAGAACCTCCACAAGGAGAGAAACAGAACCAAAAAATTCTGGGTCCAAGGGTCTTTTCTGTGACTGATACTCCAACCAAGGACCATGCATGGAGATAACCTAGAACCACTGCAGAGATGTAGCTAGCAGCAGCTCAGTCTCCAAGTGGATTCCCTAGTAAGAGGAACAGGGACTGTCTCTGACATGAACTCAGTGGACTGCTCTTTGATCACTTCCCCCTGAAGGGCTCTGCAGCTTTAGCAGACCACAGAAGAAGATAGTGCAGCCAGTCTTGATGAGACCTGATAGACTAGGATTAGATGGAAAGGGAGGAGGACCTCCCCTATCAGTAGACTGGGGGAGTGGCTTCAGAGAAGAAGAGGGAAGAAGGGTGGGGTTGGGATAAAGGAGGGGGGCTACAGCTGAGTGAATAAAAAGAAAGAAAGAAAGAAAGAAAGAAAGAAAGAAAGAAAGAAAGAAAGAAAGAAAGAAAGAAAGATAGAAAGATAGAAATATCTTATTTTAAAAATAAAATAAGAAATAAACAATTCCATGCTAAAAATTTTCCTATGCAAACTGAATGAAGAGCACATCAAAAAATAATTAATCACAGTCAAGTAATCTATTAAGAGATAGTAAAATATTTGAATATATGTTCATAAATATGTTATAAATTACTTAAATGAACTCAAGGGCAGAAAACACATGGTAATAGCAATAGAAACAAAAATAAGCTTTTGACAAGATCCAAAATACTCATATTAAAAGTTCTGAAAATGTTTGAAACAGAAAAAAGATGTTATCTCTCACATAATGCAGGTTATATATGGTATGACTATGACCTATATTACATCAAATTGGGGAAATCTCAAAGCATTTCCTCTAAAAGCTGGAACAAGGCAAGCATATCTACTTTGTCCACTTTTATTTAATACTATGCTAATGTCTTCACTAAAGAAATAAGAAAACAGAAAAATAAAAGGAAGGCAAATAAGAAACCAAAAATCAGAAGTAACTGCTGATTGAATCATTCTATGTGGGCTCCTTGAAGACTCAACCAAAGGGCACATGAAACTCATACATACTTTCAGTGAAGTGGACAAATGCAAAGTTATCACTCCTGTGATATATATGTGCTAAATATACATGTGCACCCATGCAGACACATAAATAAATAAGCCAACATTAAAATCCCTCTTTACAGGGACAAACATACTGAAAAAGATATGTAGCAAACAATTCCATTCATAACAATCTCAAACAAAAGCAACAAAAGCAAACAATATCTTGGAATAAACCTAACCAGGACATAAAATATCTCTACAATGACAACTTTAAAACATTCAAAAATATGAGAATATGAAATTTCTCATATGCTAATGGGTAGGAAGAATAAATATTGTGAAAATGTCCATCCCACCAAAGCAATCTACCAATACAATGCAATGCTAGTAAAATTCAAATGACATGCTTCTCAGAAATGGGAAACAAAGTTTTAAAATTCATATAGGAACACAAAAGTCCCCAGAAAGCAAAAGCAATCACGAGCACAAAGAATACTGTGGTAGCTATCACCATAACTGATTTAAGGTTATATTAGAAAGACAAGAATAAATGGGACATGTTACTGTCACAAAAACAGACACATAGATAGATGGAATGGAATAGACGGAATGGAATAGAGGATCCAGATATAGGGTCACACAGCTATAGGCAACTGATTTCTGGCAAAAACACAAAAGCTACACATTGGAGGAAAGACATCTTAGGTAAAAGATGCTGGGACATCTTGGTATCTAAAAGTGGGAGAAGGTACAAAAACTTTCTCCTTTTGTACAAAAACCAACTGCAAATAGATGGAGGAGTTCAATATAAGACTTAAAACTAATCTTTACCAACCCTTTATCTGACAGAGGGCTAATACCCAGTATATATAAAGAACTAAAGAAGCAGAAAAGCAACAAACCAAGTAATCCCATTAAAAAATGGGAAACGGAGCTAAACAGAGAATTCTCGAAAGAG
>REGO01000468.1:631739-647011 GCA_010120015.1 Rhombomys opimus | reverse complement strand
CAGGATCTCAAGGTCAGGCTCCTTGACCCCCCCCCCCAGGGGAGGAGCAGTTCTGTTAGGCCACAGAGGAGGACTCTACAGCCAGCCCTGAAGATACCTGATAAAACAGGGTCAAATGAAAGGGGAGGAGGTCCTCCCCTATCAGTGGACTTGGAAAGGGGCAGGGAGGAGACCAGGGAGGGAGTGTGGGGTTGGGGAGGGAATGAGGGAGGGGGATAGAGCTGGGACACAGAGTTAACAAAATGTAACTAAAAAGAAAAATAAAATTAAAAAAAGACGTAAAACCCTGACATTTTTGAAAGAGAAATTCAATACATATCAGCATACAAGGGTAGTTAGTGAGTTTCTGAGAGGGCTCTGAAGGCTTAGGAATTCAAGCTAAGACCTGGAGAACATGACCTCATAACAGCAGAGTATTTCTGTACAGCAGAAGAGATTGTCAGTCAGTTAAAAGGGACAGCTTATAGATCTGAATAAATTTCCGGTAGCCTATCCAGGAGATAATTAGAATGCAGAATAAATAAGATACTAAATTACAAAAAAGAGGAAAATAGAAATCCCAATGATAAAAATGGTCTAGGAACAGATCTTGAGAAAAAAAAGTACAATCATCATTAAACACAGCAACTACTATCCAATATCATTAGCCTTTAGGAAAATATCAATTAAAGCTAATTTGAAATACCAAGTCATCCTGGTCATAATAATTGACAGCATTGACAATAGTTGTGAGTAAGATATTAGCTATTGGTGTGATTGAAACTTGGGAATTTAGCATTGGAATTTAGTGTGCACATTTATTAACAATTACAATTATACCAAGCATAGGAACCAGCTGTTCTCCTAGCATGCTACCAGAAGCACTCCACATCTTACCACAGATACATTAGCGCTTCTACTGCAACTCTAAATACAGTAGCTAGGATATGGAATCAGCTTAGATGGCCTTCAATTCTGAGTGTATAAAGACTGTCATATCAGTAAAAATGGAATTTTATTCAGTTATAAATAAATTAAAATTTTTGTTTAATGAAAAGATGGAACGGTGAAATATTATACCAAGTCAGATATCCCAGGCCCAGCAAGCTGAATTCTGTGTTCTTTCTTGTATATCTATATTAATGTTGAATTTTTTATATTTGTGTGCTTAATTTGGAATTTTTAAATAAATTAGGAATCTCAAATTGGCCCATGGTTAGATAGTAAGGCTCTCATAGACAGAAGTGAATTACAGGACACATGGAAGATTAAAGTATGAGTAACTTATGCTGGTGTTAAAAGCTTACAAGGAATATGAGAAAACAAGGAGAGGAGAAACATGGTTGGGAAGTGGCTTAAATCCCTCAATGGAGGAATGGATATAAAAAAATTGTGGTATATTTACACAATGGAATACTACTCAGCAATTAAAAATCAGGAAATCATGAAATTTGCAGGCAAATGGTGGGATCTAGAAAAGATTATCCTGAGTGAGGTTTCCCAGAAGCAGAAAGAAACACATGGTATATATTCACCTATAAGTGGATGCTAGACTTATAATAAATATACTAAAATCTGTACACATAAAGAAGCTAAACAAGAAAGAGGAGCCATGGATAAGATTATCAATCTTCACTTAGAAAGACAAATGGGATGGTCATTGAAGTAGGAGAAAACAAGAAACAGGTCAGGAGCCTACCATAGAGGGCCTCTGAAAGACTCTACTGAGTAGTGTATCAAAGCAGATGCTGAGACTCATAATGAAACCTTGGGCAGAGTGCAGGGAATCATATGAAAGAAGGGGGAGTTAATAAGACCTGGAGAGGAAAGGAGCTTCACAAGGACCAAATATATCTGGGCACAGGGGTCTTATATGAGACTGATTCTCCAACCAAGGACCATGCATGGATATAACCTAGAACCCCTGCTCATATGTAGCCCATGGCAGCTCAGTTTCCATGTAGGTACCCTAGTAAGGAGAACAGGGACTGTCTCTGACATGAACACAGTGACTGGCTGTTTCACCTTTCCCCCTTCCCCCTAGGAAGGAGCAGCATTGCTAGGCTACAAAGGAGGACATTGCACCCAGTCTTGATAAGACCTGATAAACTAGGGTCAGATGGAAGGAGAGGAGGTCCTCCCCTATCATTGGACTTAGAGAGGGGCAGGGAGGAAATGAGGGAGGGGATGGGATTGGGAGGAAATGAGAGAGGGGTCTACATCTTGGATACAAAGTAAATAACCTATAATTAATATAAAAAATAAAAATTGATGGATTTCCATATATTGAACACCATTGCATGCCTGGGATGAAGCCTACTTGGTCATAGTAGATGATATTTTTTTATGTGTTCTTGGATTCAGTTTGCAAGTATTTTATTCAGTTTTTTTTGCATCAATGTTCATAAGAGAGATAGGTCTGAAGTTCTCTTTTTTGTTGGGTCTTTGTGTGGTTTAGGTATCAAGGTGACTGTCCCTTCATAGAATGAGTTTGATAATGTTCCTTCTGTTTCTATTTTGTATACAACATTGTCCAGTTTACAAATGGAATTTACCCATTTAGTGTTAATAAAGTAATTATGAAGACAGATTTTTTCTATTTTTAATGTTACAAGACTCCAAACCCTTCCTATTCTTCAAAAAAATTGATGCTGTAATGTTATCATACCTTATAGCACGTGAATATATAAACTGCAATTTAACTAAGATGTTAAAGTAAATTCCTAATACATAAATACCTGAAATAGGTAATGTAAATAAATGATAACTGTGGTCCAAGGGTATAAGTTTAGACAAAGTACACAAAGAAAGGCAAGTTGAGACAGACCCACCCTGCTGCAGAGAAGTGACCAGACCTGCCTTTGAGAGATACGGTTGCCTGGCAACCATCCAGACAGGCCCCAGCTGGTGACTGAGGTCACATAGCCCTACTACAAAGAACAAACCACAAGACCCTAACAGAACACAAAACACTAATAGGAGCAGATACCCTCCAGATGGATGGGCCAGGACCATTATGGCCTTGGTGCCTAAAATAAACCAAGGTGCCTAAAATAAACCAAGGCTTGGAAATTCCCCACTTGCTGTTTTGCCCTTTAAAAACCCTGTTCCCCTAGACCTGGGGCCGCATACCTGTCTGTTTTCATAGGTAAATTGTGGCCTGAGCTTGAGCTTATATTAAATGAACCCTTATGTGTTTGCAGTGGAGTGGATTCCTGGTGGTCTTTGGGGGTCTCAAGAACTGGGCATAACATTTTACATCACTGGAAATTTTAAAGATATTGTCATGAACATTATTCACAGAAAACTTAATCTAATATTTTTGTATACCTAGTGTTTATGAAATTTAAAAAATCATTTTTGGCCTTCTGTTTATTGCCCTCTTTGCAACAAAATTAAACAAAAAATGTTTTTATTATTCCTGAAAGGAGTGTCTCACTCAGTCCTATTTTTACTTATCAAATGTCTTAAAATGGGTTTCTTTATCTTCCTACATTCTGGACTCAGTGTTTTATTATATTTACATAATTTATTTAAAATTTAAATTGATTCATCATTCAGATTCAATTACCACTTTAAAATAATACACTTGATGCTAAAGTAGAGGATGAAGAAGGAGACACTTCATTTTCACTGAATCCTAGGACATCTTTCTTATTTTGTTCCTGACCCAGCTGTACCTGTTCATGTTAAAGTCCTTTAGAGATCAGGGATACAAAGCACATACCTAAAGATAGTAAAGGCAATATACAGCAAGTCTGTAGCCAACATCTAAACAGAGAGAAACTTAAATCAATCCCACTGAAATGAGGACAATAGCCACAAATAACATAAAGTACCTTGGTGTGACTCTAACCAAACAAGTGAAAGACCTGTATAAAAGAAAACTTTGAATCTCTGAAGAAAGAAATAGAAGAATATATCCCCATCCCTGATCTCAAGCTATACTATACAGCAACAGTAATAAAAATGGCATAGAAACAGACTGGAGGATCAACCACTGGAATCAAATCAAAGACCCCAAAATCAACTCATACACATTAGTACACCTGATCTTTGACAGAGAAGCCGAAACAATACAATGGACAAAAGAGAGCAAATGCAGCAAATGGTGCTGATGTAACTGGATATTTACATATATAAAAATGTATGTAGATCCATAGTAGTCACCCTGTCCAAAAGTAAAGTCCAAGTGGATCAAAGACCTCAACATAAAGCTGGACACACCAAATCTATTAGAAGAAAAAGTGGGGAAGAACCTTGAACAACTTGGCACAGGAGACAACTACCAGGACAGAACTTCAAGAACATGGGCTCTAAATTCAACAATAAATAAATGGGGCCTCCAGAGGCTGAAAAGCTTCTGTAAAGCAAATGACACAGGCAACAGAACAAAACAACAACCTACAGACTCGAAAAAGAACGTCACCAATTCTACATCTCATAGAGGGCCGATACCCAGAATATATAAAGAAATCAATAAATTAAATGCCAACAAACCAAATAATCAAAATTTAAAAATGGGGTAGAGAGTTAAATAGATAATTCTCAACAAAGAATATCTAATGGCATAGAAACACTTGAAGAAGTGCTCACATTCTTAGTCTTCAGGGAAATGCAAATCAGAACGACTCTGAGAGTCCACATCACATGCATCAGAATCAAAACCTCAGTGACAACACATGCTGGAGAGGAAGAAGAAGGGAGAATCCTCCTCCATTGCTGGTGGGAATGTAAACTTGCACAATCAGTTTGAAAAATCAATTTGGAGCTTTCTCAAAAAAGTGGGAATAGTACTACCACAAGATCCAGCTATAATACTCCTGGTAATATACCTGAAAGATGTCCCACCATACACCAAGGACATTTGCTTAACAATTTTCATAGCAGCTTTAGTCATAATAGCCAAAATGTGGAAACAATCTATAAGACCCTCAACTGAAAAATGGATACAAAAATTTTGAGACATTTACAAAATAGAATACTACTCAGCTATTAAAAATAAGGAAATCATGAAATTACAGCCAAATGGATGGAACTAGAAAAGATCACCCTGAGTGAGGTAACCCAGGAGCAGAAAACCGTGCATGGTATATACTCACTTTTGTGTAGATATTAGACATATAATATAAACATACTAAAATCTACAAACCTAAAGAAGCTAAACAACAAGTGGGACCCTAGGAAAGATGCATAATTCTCATTCAGAAAGAAAACAGGTAGAAGAGAGAGAAAAAGACTGGAGCCTACCCCAAATATCCTCTAAAGACTCTACCCAGCATAATATTGAAGCAGATGCAGAGACTCACAGCCAAACTTTGGACAGAGCACAGGGAGTCTTAATGGAAGAAGAGGGATATAAAAAGACTTGGAGGGAACAGGAGCCACCCATGGTGACCAACAAAGGCAAAAAGAAAAAAGCTCCCCTATCATTGGCTGGGGGAGGGGCATGGGAGGAGAAAAGGGAGAGAGGCTAGATTGGGAGTGGACAAGGGAAGTGGCTACAGCTGGGATACAGAGTGAATAAATTATAATAAATAAAAAAATTAAAAATAATTAAGAAGAAGCTGGCCCCAGGGGGACTGCAGAGACTGATGTATCAACCAAAGACCATGCCCAAAGAGGACCTAGAACCTCTGCTCAGATACAGCCCATAGACAATTCAGTCTCCATGTTGGTCCTTTAGTAACCGGTTAAGAGACAGTCTCAGACATGAACTTGGTTGCCTGCTCCTTTATCACTCCTCCCTAATGGGGTCACCTAGCCAGCCCACCGAGGAAAAGGATCCAGTCAGTGCTGCTGGGACTTGATAAGCTAGGGTCAGACAGTAGGGAAGGTGGACTTCCCTTATCAGTGGACTTGAGAAGAAGGATAAAGGAGGAAAAGAAAGGGAGGGATTTGAGGACAGGGAGGAGATGAGGGAGGGGGCTACAGTTGGGATAAAAAGGACCAAACATATCTGGGCACAGGGTCTTTTCTGAGATGGACACTCAACCAAAGACAATGAGTGGATATAACCTAAAACCTCTGCTCGGATGTGACCCGTGATAGCTCAGTAACCAATTGGTTTCCCATAGTAAAGGGAACAGGGACTATTTCTGGCAGGAACTCAATGGCAGGCTCTTTGACCTCCCCACCTCGCAAGGGAGGAGCAGTACTGTTAGGCCACAGAGGAGGACTTTGCAGCCAGTCCTGAAGATACCTGACAAAACAGAGTCATATGAAAGGGGAGGAGGTCCTCCCCTTTCAGTGGACTTGGAAAGGGGCAGGGAAGAGATGAGGGAGAGAGGGTGGGATTGGGGAGGGGATGAGGGAGCAGGATACAGCTGGAGTACAGAGTTAACAAGATGTAACTAATAAGAAAAATAAAATTAAAAAAAGAAAAAAGAGAACAAATTGTAAATAGTAATAACAATAATAAAACAACAGCCACAAAAAGAGTTGGTGCTTATGATGGCAGTCATAGCTATCAACCTGACACACCACAGATGAGGAAGCCTAAAAAGAAATAAAAGAAAAGAAATGGCTCTTGACAAAGTCTTAGGTACTTCACCCATATCTATTAGCATGACAAACACAGGACACACATAGAAAAACATGGTGTCACACAAGTCTAAGCCTACCTGTAAATTACACTTTTAAATTCGGAAAAATTTAGTGGTGACCTAGAAATCTAAACCTTAGTATTTATTGTGAGGTAAAATATGCTCTCATCCTCATGCAAATTCTCCTACCTGAAATCAACCAGTGTTACTCAACTAATGAGCTTGAAAGGTGCAGATTGTTACCAAAGTTAATAGAGAAGAGTTGATCTTTTTAAAGTGCCTATCTTCTTATGTCTCAACATCATAAGTGTATATATTCCAAAGGAAGGTAGTTGTGTGTGTATATGTGTGTACATGCATGTGTTTGTGTGTGTGTGTGTGTGTGTACAAGAAAGAGATGAGAAAAGAAGGAAGAGAAAGTAAATCTTTGCTATGGGTATTTAGAAAAATTTGTATGAACAGTAAATTTTATGGAAAATCTTTTTCATTTGTATAAAATTATATGTAATAATAAATCTTAACTGGTCAAAAATATAATGAGAGTAAAGGCTTAATGATAAATAGTAATTGTCACATCACAGATCAAGTGGAAGTTGCTGGAAGGATGAAAGCTTTTGGTTACCAAATAAGAATTATTTATCAATTATAATCACAAAGGACATGAGTAAGGTTAGAAGTCTCAGTTTCTGAAAGGCTTAAGAAATTTAGTTACAGTCTAAATTAAATTCATTTAGATTAAAAAAATACACAATTGCAATTTTTCTTTTTCTTTTTTTATTATTAGTTACATTTTATTAACTTTGTATCCCAGCTGTACCCCCCATTCCCTCCCAATCCCTTCCACCCTTCCTCCCTTCCTCCCTCATCTCCTCCCTACCCCTTTCCAAGGCCACTGATGGGGGGACCTCCTCACTTCTCATCTGACCCTGTTTTATCAGGTATCTTCAGGGCTGGTTGCAAAGTCCTCTTCTGTGGCCTAGCAGAGCTGCTCCTCCTTTGGGGAGTGGGGAGGTCAAAGAGCCCACCATTCAGTTCATGTCAGAAATAGTCCCTGTTTCCCTTACTAGGGTACCCACTTGGAAACTGAGCTACCATGGGTTACATCCAAGCAGAGGTTCTAGGTTATATCCATACATCATCCTTGGTTGGAGAAACCATCTCATATAAGACCCCTGTGCCTAGATATATTTGGTCCTTGTGAAGCTCCTGTC
The DNA here is from genome assembly GCA_010120015.1 of Rhombomys opimus. Classification (NCBI taxonomy): domain Eukaryota; kingdom Metazoa; phylum Chordata; class Mammalia; order Rodentia; family Muridae; genus Rhombomys; species Rhombomys opimus. The sequence continues at coordinate 639,276 of REGO01000468.1, read as the reverse complement.
CTCTCCAGGTCATATTAACTCCCCCTTCTTTCATATGATTCCCTGCACTCCGCTGAAGGTTTGGTTATGAGTCTCAGTATCTGCTTTAAACAAGTAACAGGACAGGAGCTTACCACAGAGGGTCGCTGAAGGACTCTACCTAGCAGTGTATCAAAGCAGATACTGAGACTCAGAAGATAGTTTTAATTAAAAAAATAAATCTTAACTATCACTGAATGTAGAAAAGAATGTGTTCATTGTATCTTAATTGTGAGGAAGTTTTGGAAGGGATGAGGCAGATGGAAGACAAATTTGGCTGAAGCAGAAAAGACTGTGATTTAGTTCCTTGAAAAGAGGAACACCGGGAGAAAGAAATGAGCAGGTTTTCCATGCATTTCAGTGGGTACCACCGAGGCAAAAGGAGATAGAAACAAGGAATCCTGGGTAATAAGGCAGAAAGTGTAGGAATTTAAATTCTTACATTTTTATCCCCACATAAAAAGGCTTGTAAAATCTTCCTTTCCAAGGATTATTTAGATGTAGCATTGAAATATAAGCACAAAGACAAACAGAAGATATTCATGAAGGAAAAGCTGGCACCATTAATGATGCACAAAAGAAAAACAATAAAGTACCATAAAACAGTAGGTATATTTTCCCTTCTGGCAAATAATACAGTAACTGTACACTAAAATTCCTAACCTATCATAGAGTTCAAAAGATTAAGAAATCTGTGTGAGAATAAGTGGGAACAATGATACAATAGTAAGGATATCTTCCAATGACAACCAATTAAGCTGTGAGCTCAGCATAATGCTGAATGAAAGAATGAGTAGATAAATAGTAAATAAGCATAGTATACAAACAAAAAGCTAGCAATATTTTTTTAAAGTGCCCAGACAAAAGGAAGAGAACCCACTCTGCACACTGTCAAGTTTTGGATCTGTGTTCATTCACACCTTCTGCAAAAGGCAGCTTCTCTTACTACGGCTCAGTGAGGAAGCAACATATAGGTGCTGAGTGCATATCGTTTCCAATTCGTGTTTAAGGTGCTCATTGTTAACTTGAGCCCCTTCTGACTTGTCACAGCAACATAATGACTTATTGAACCTGATAGCAATCATTGCCTCAGATTGATGATAAAGACTGAAATGATAAAACTGCATAAAAATGACTATGTGGGACAGAGAGATGGCTCAGCTATTAAAGCCTAGGCTTAAAACAAGAAAAAAGTGTTCATGAAAGATGAGTTGAAAACAAAAAGTAGATATATATTCAAATATATCTAATATATACTTTCATATAGGTTATTTTGAAATTGTGTTTTGAGAAGATGAGCATTGTGCTAGAGAAAAACACTCCCAACACTGATATGGAGGGAAGGTGAACTTTCCACTTCGCAATTTACAAATTTATAAACTCTCAGGCTATCAGCACTGAATGCATGCTAGAATACAGAATCTATGCCAGACATTTTTACTTTTACAATTCTGAATTCTGTTTGTTACACAAGAAAAATCTCCAAATCTGTCTTCTGTAAATAACTTTATTATTGATGATGCTATTAATATTATTGAATACACACTAAATGGCTTCCAGAAAAGGTAATTTTAACAAAATTATCACTGAGTTTTAAAGTAAGGCAAAACAACCTAATTCAAATCTATGAAGTTGTAATAATAAATGTCCATTTAGACATCTATTAAAATAAACACACCTTTCATATAATTTCAATAGTAAAATAGCAATTGAGATTAACTGAAATCTTCCTCAGGAGAAAAAAAGAACTGAATATAGTAAAATGTGCTGTGTGCATTCCAAAAAGTGTCTAATTTCAAATCATCTACTAAGAAATATTTATTTTCAGGTCATTTCACATGTTATTGCTATTTCCTGGGTGTTTATAGCTATAGAATGTTTTAACTTTGCTCCAGGCAAAATATTGCCTTACGGAAACACAAAATCTAAATCAGGAAACAGATTTTTTAATGCCTACCAAAGTGAAAATATTTGAAGAAAATTTAATCCAAAACACAATAAAAAGTTCATTGCAGAATCCTGTCCTTTATGTAGAAATAAAATGATGTTATCTATCTTAAGAATTTTTATTATTAAAATATTTAAATTACTAAATGCCCCAAAAGCACATTTCCTCCCATAATGGTTAGTTTGTTTTCTTAAAATATTTTATTTTTATTTGGTATTTTGACTGTCTATGTCTGTGTACCAGTTACAAAGCTGATACTTCAGGAGTCCGGAAGAGTACATTTGATCTCCTGGAACTGGAGTTACTAAAGATTATGATCCATTTTATGGGTTTTGAGAATCAAACCCCAGTCATCTGGAAGAGCAGCCTATTCTTTTCACAGTGGAGTCATCTCTCCACCCCCCACTCTCCTGTATTGCTTATTTTTATTTATTATTAATTAATAAGTGACCTATGGAAGAAAGTATTGTGGCTTGTGGTTCTGGAAGGGGTACCATAATGGTGAGGACTGTATGGCGTCTGGCAGGTAGAACAGGAAACGTAGAGATCACAGCTCAATAGCACTAGTAGGGAACAGAGAATGCGAGCTGGGAGGGTGTGAGGCAACAGGCTGTAACTCTCAAAACCCACACCCAATGGAATACTGGTTTTTCTTTCTTTCTTTTTTCTTTCTTTTTTTTCTGTCTTTTTTCTTTCTTTTTTCTTCTTATTTATTTATTTATTTATTTATTTATTTATTTTGCAAAGGCTTCACCTGTCAAAGAATTTAAAAACTTCTCCAAACAACTCTACCAACTGGGAACAAGTATTCAAATGCACAAACCTGTGGGGGACATCTATCTCCTCAAAGTAAAGGAAAACCATACTACAATCCATAGACTCAAAGAAGATAAGTAAACAAGAGGACAGAAGAAGGATACTTAAATATCACTCAGAAGTAGAAATAGACTAGAGAGCAGGAGTGGTTGAATAGAGGGAACAGGGTTGAAGAACGAGCGTGGAGAGTATTGAGGATGTAGATCAGATATGGCGAGAGGGATCAGGAGGACAGAGGACTTGCAAAGAGAAGAGAGACCATGAGCAGGGGCATCTCTGAGACAAGGTGGAGAGCTAAGACAGGGTAGGTGACTCTAGCTGAGACGTCAAGTGACAGGGGTCATGGAGAGAACACCCTCTAACTAGACTGGACTCCTAGTGGAGGGAGGGCAACCCCAACCCACCCACAGAAACTTTGACCCAAAATTTACATGCCCACAAGATGTACAAGGATAAAGACAGAGCAGACACTGAGGTAATATCAAACCAATGCCTGGCTCTAGCTGAGAGCCACACCAAGGGAGAAAGCCAACCCATGACACTATACTCTGTTATGCTTGCAGACAGGAGACTAGTATAGCTGTCCTCTGAAAGGCTCCACCCAGAAGTGAATCAAAACAGATGGTGACTCACATCCAAACATTGGGCAGAGCGTAGCAATTCTTGTAGAAGAGTGGAGGAAGAATAGAGGGATCCAGGGGGAACAGGAACTCCACAAGGAGACCAACAGAGCCAACTAACCTGGGCTCAGGGCTCTTATGGAGCATGAAACAAGGAGTGACTGGGAAGCTGGATACCCAACTTGGCCAACATGTGGATATGGTAGAAAGCAGAGGTTGACATGGACTCTGTTGCCTGTCAGTTCCCCCTGACAAGGATGCCTGGCCAGGCCACAGGGGAAGATGAGCTCAGTCCTGATATGACTTGATGTGCTGGTCAGAATTGGTAGGGGAAAGGCTCTTCTTATCTGAGGAACAGTGGAAGAGAGATAGGAGAAAGTGGGAGGAAAAATGGAAATGGGTGGAGAGAAGTGAGGGCCTATAATGGGCATGTAAGTTAACTAATACATAAATAATTGTTAGAAAAGATAAAGAAAAAATCTCAAAACAATCTGTAATCAGGACTTTTTTCTCAAGAGTAACTTTCACATGAAACTACAAATATGCAATATTTGAGAAAACTACAAAGGAATTTTATAGACACTACAATATTTTTATTCCCCATATATAGATGGAAAAACCTATTCCTATAAACACTTATTATTATTATTAATTATTTACAATTTATTCACTTTGTATCCCAGTTGTAGGCCCCTCCCTCATCTCCTCCCTGTCTCACCCTTCTCTCTCTTCCTCCACTATTCCTTTCTCCTAGTCCACTGAGAGGGGAAGTCTTCCTACCTTACTATCTGATCCTAGCCTATCAGATCTCATCAAAACTGCCTAGATTCTCTTACTTTGTGGGCTAGCTAGGTCATCCCATCAGGAAGAAGTGATCAAGGAGCAGAAAACCAAGTTCATGTCAGAGACTTTCTCTTCTCCCTTTACCAGAGGACCCACATGGAGACTGAGCTGTGTTTAGGCAATATCTAAGCAGGGGGTCTAGGTCCTCCCTATGCATAGTAGCATAGTATTTGGTTGATGTATCAATCTCTGCAGTCCCTTCTGGGCGCAACTTTTTTTTTTTTTTTTTTTTTTTTTTTTTTTTTTTTTTTTTTTTTTTTTTTTTTTTTTTTTTTTTTTTTTTTTTTTTTTTTTTTTTTTTTTTTTTTTTTTTTGGCTTGTTGGTCTTCTTGGGTGACTTCTGTACCCTCCAGGTCCTTTTTTATTTTCCTTCCTTCATAAGGCTCCCTGTGCTCTGTCCAAAATTTGGCTGTGAGTCTCTGTATCTGCTTTGATCCCCTGCTGGATGGAGTCTTTGAGAGGACATCTGTGGAAGGCTCCAGTCCTGTTGCCTCTCTTCTGCATATTCTGGTGTCTATCCTGTTTGCCATTCTGAATGAGATTTAAGCATCTTCTCTAGGGCCCTCCTTGTTATTTAGCTCCTTTATATCTGTAGATTTTAGTATGTTTATCCTATATTATATGGCTAATATCCAGATATAAGTAAGTATACACCATGTGTGTCATTTTTGCTTCTGGGTTACCTCACTCAGGATGATCTTTTCTAGTTCCATACATTTGCATGCAAATTTCAAGATTTTCTTGTTTTTAATAGCTAAGTAGTAGTCCATTGTGTAAATGTAACACAAATTCTGTATCTTTGCTTGAAGGACATCTAAGTTGATTCCAGATTCTGGCTCTTGTAATGAAATCTCATTGCTGACTCTATTTGCAAATTCAAGTTACAAAAGATGTGAGATATTATTTTCTTTAATAATATTTTCATTTCCATGTTTAAATTTGTAAAGTGTCATTTAAAATCTATTCCCTAAATTTTATTTTTTATTAATTTTGTAGTTTGTATATTTATGACAGATTTTATACTATACCAGTACTGTTTATGTAAGTAACTCCTTGATCATATATTTAAGATCAAACCCAGAAAACACAATTAATTCACAAATTCAGGCTTGATAGAATCTTTTCTTTGAATTGTATTCAGGACTCTACCTGGAGTGAAAAGACATTTGTTCATGTCTTCCTGAACAAAAAGCATCACAATACAACAAAAGTCAACCTAAGGAATGGGGGAACACATTTGGTTAACAAATGCAAGTTACTTCCTTACGACTACAAATTTTAGTAAGTTTACCACTTGCAAACAGGATAGACATCTGACGGAGGAAAAGACAAGGAACAGGAACAGGTGGTTCAGGAACCTTCCACAGGGGGCCTCTGAAAGACTCTGCTCATCAAGGTGTCAAAGGAGATACTGAGACTCATAGCCATACTTTGGGCAGAGTGCAGGAAACCTTATGGGATACAAAGTGAATACATTATAATAGATAAATTAATTAAATAAACTAAAATGCAAATTACAACCATGTATTTCACAGAAGGCAAGGCACCTAGGCACTCAGTCAGTCAGTCACACATGCCCTGTTATTATAGCATGGACATAGTATATGCATCCATGCTTCTTTGTTTTCAACTACTTCTCTGGACCATCCTCTAGATAACATTGCTCCCAAAATGGAGTGAATCCTCTCACATCAATTACCAATTAAGACTGTCTCCTAGAGGCAAGTTCATAGGCATGGTGTGGATAAAGTCCTTATTAAGACTCTCCATAATTTTCCAGCTTGTTTCAAGCTGATGGTTAAAATTATCTAGCTCACTTAATGGAGCCATATTCATTTTAACACCATAGGACAATGAAGCTCATATAATGCGTTTTGGTGATGTTCCTACAAGCAATTCTTCTTTATTTCCAGTCACATGAAATTAAACATGAAATTACATACAGCATAAAAGAAATTGACTGTGATAATGACTATGCTACTTCTTTTCTTTACTTTTCTTTCTACATTTGGAACCCAATCCCCTGCCCATATCTCCATTCTTCCATATCACCATCCCTCTGGGCTCACTCCTCCTCCATTTCTCTCCTGAAAAGGGCAGGCCTTCCACAGATAACAACCAAATGTGGCATATCAAATTGCAGTAAAACTAGGCATTGCAGTAAAACATAGGGTAAGATGATCAATCCTCACTTAGAAAGACAAATGGGAGGTGCATTGGACGTATTACAGGAGTCTACCGCAGAAGGCATCTGAAAGACTCTACCAAGCAGCGTTTGAAAACAGATACTAAGACTCATAACCAAACCTTCGGCAGAAGGGGAGTTGGTATGACGTGGAAAGGATAGGAGCCCCACAAGGACCCAATATATCTGGGCACAGGGTTTTTTTTCTGAAACTGTTTCTCCAACCAAGGACCATGTATGGATATAACCTAGAACCTCTGCTCAGATGTAGCCTGTGGTAGCTCAATAACCAATTGGTTTCCCATAGTAAGGGGAACAAGGGACTATTTCTGACAGGAACTCAATGGCAGGCTCTTTGACTCCCCACCCCCCAAGGGAGGAGCAGTCCTGCTAAGCCAGAGAGGAGGACTATGTAGCCAGTCCTGAAGATACCTGATAAAACAAGGCCAGACGAACGGGGAGGAGGTCCTCCCCAATCAGTGGACTTGGAAAGGGGCAGGGAGAAGCTGAGGGAGGGAGGGTGGGGTTGGGAGGGAATAAGGGATACAGCTGGGTTACAGAGTTAATAAAATGTAACTAATAATAATAAACAATAAAAAAATAAAAAAAAGAAACAAGAAAAAAAAAAAAGAAGACTAGTTGAGGCAACCCAGTAGGAGGAAAGGGTCCAAAAAGGCAAGAGTCAGTGACACCTGAACCCCCTTGTCAGGAGTCCCACAAGAAAACCAAGCTGTACCACTGTAACACATGTGCAGAGGTTAGTACCATTCAGGCTTCCCCTCGGTGGTTCAGTCTTTGTGAACCACTATGTGCCCAAGTTAGTGGATTGTGTGTTTTCTTGTGGTGTTTTTGACCTCTCTGGCTCCTACAACCCTTCTTCCCTCTCTTCCACAGGACTCCTAAAACTCAGCCCAAAGTTTGGCTGTGAATCTCTGCATTTGTTTCCAACTTTTGCTCTGTGAAGCCGCCCTGATAATAATTGAGCTAGGCACCAATTTATGGCAGCATAACATCATTAGAGTTGTACTTTTTCTGAAATAAATTTAGCTACTCCATTTTGTTACCTTTGTAAAAAATATCCTTTTCTATACCTTCACTTTCAGCAAA
>REGO01000468.1:567724-631665 GCA_010120015.1 Rhombomys opimus | reverse complement strand
TGACATTTTTGCCGTTACTATTTTGTTTTATTATGTGTTCTGGGCTATCAAGTCTCTGGGTCCTAACCATCCAGAGAGTCAAGTGTTGGAGCACTGTCATGGCAGGGGTCTCAAACTGGACCGGTCATTGTTTGACCATTCCCACAGCTTCTTCAACAGCTGTACTCCAGCACATCTTGTATTTAGGACAAATTGTAAGCCGAAGGTTTTGTCGCCGGGTTGGTGTCTCAATACATCCACTGGAACTTTTTGCCTGGTTACAGGAGATGGATAGTTCAGGCTCTGTATCCCCCAGTGCTAGGAGTCCTAGATAAGGTCACACTCATGGGTTCTTCTGATTTTCCATTGCATTAGTTTTCTTGCTCGTCTCAGAACTGCCCCTAATCTGGTTACTTGTCCCAATACTCTCTCCCTTCTTCCACCCCCACATGACCGCCCATGTCCACCCATGGTATCTATTTTATTTACCCTTCACAGTAAGAGTCATGTGACTGCTTTGGACCTTCCTCTTAAGCAGCTTCTTTGAGTCTGTGGTTTGTAACATGGTTATCCTATATTTCTTGACTAATATCCACTTATAAGTGATGACATACCATGTTCATCTTTAGAGGTCAAGATTACCTCATTCAGGATGATCTTTTCAAGTTCCATCCATTTGCTGACAAATTTAATAATGTTATTGCTTTGAATAGCCAAGTAAGACTCGGTTGTGTAAATGAACCATATTTTCTTTATCCAGTCTTCATTTGAGGTACATGTAAGTTTTTTCTAGTTTCTGATCATTATAAAGCTGCTGTGAACACAGTTGAGCAAGTTTCATTGTGGTGTGATGGAGTGTCCTTTCAGTATACTGTCAGGAATGGTGTAGCTGGGTCTTGAGGTAGATCTTTTCCCAGTTTTCTGTGAAACTATCATTTTTTTTCTGAAGTGGTTATATAAGTTTGCACTCTCACAGATTATGCTGCTTCTTAAGTATTTATTATGTTGTACTTCAATTTATACATTATACTATAGTTTATTTATTTTTATGGAAATCTTATTGAAAATGGGATACAATATTTCCCTGGAAGCAGTCTCAGATCTCGCTCAATTTCAGAGTCTTTATTCCATAAAGTGGTCAAGCTAAGTGATGGCCTTTCTCAACATTTCTGTCAGTATATTATGTATCTTCCACTTCATAAAAGAGTTGGATAAGAATGCATCCCACAGAGTTGTCTTTCTGAGTCTGAGTCTGTATCATTTAGACACTTGCTAAATAAATATTTGAAATAATCATGTGGATTTTTGATATTTTTTATTTTTGGTTATTCTGCGATGTTCAACCTTGTGTTTAGCTGTTTGTCTTTTTTTGTGTAATATATGCTACCAGATATTTCTTCCTATAAATAACATAGGTTGGATTTTTTTTTAAGTTTTCTGTATTAAAATTTGAGTTAATTTAGTTTCAATTTTTGTAATAAATCAATTGATTAATTTCTATACGTATTTATTCTGGAGTTGATTCTAAGCTACAGAAGTTAAAAGTTGTTACCATACTCATCAAAAAATGCCTACAGTGTTTTTTGCTTTACAGAATATTTTCAGTTTCCTGAGGTCCCATTTATTGGCCCCATGGGGGCCTGCAGAGTCTGATGAAGAAACCAAGGATCATGCATGGAGAGGATCTAGCCCCCTGCTCAAAAGAAGCAGATAGGCATTTCAGTCTCCATGTGGGTCCCCTAGCAAAGAGAGCAGGGGCTGTCTCTGGCAAGGGCTCTGTTGCCTACCCCTAGATAACTTCTCCCAGGTGGTGTGGCCTTGTCATGCCACAGAGAATGATGAGACCTGTTAGGCTGGGGTCAGGGAGCAGGTGAGGAGTGCTCCCTCTTTTAATGACCAGGGGAGGAAGATAGATGGAGAAGAAAGAGGGTGGGACAAGGGGCTACAGTCAGATGTAAAGTGAATAAAGTCTAAAAATAAATTTAAATTTAAAACAACACCACCAACAGCAAAGATGCCATATTGCCTATGGTAATTCTATAGTCTACAATCTTCTGTTGGCAGGAAAATCATGTCTAGGTATTTCCTCCCATCTTCATTGTAGTCTGTTGAAGAGGCTGCACTGCAAACCTCCCTGAAGCAATTAGCCTTCCAAGGCCATACTGATTCTTTCTGTGCTGTTTCATTGTCAATAGGATTGACTCTCTTATTCTGAGTTATGGAAGAGTGTGCTCCTGTGTTTTCTCTCTCAGTACTTGAAGAATCTGTAAAAGAATGGAGAACCTTACTTACTGTGCTGTGCAAGCCCTGCCATGAGTTTTCTTTTCCAGGAGGTCAGATTTCAAGTACTTGTTTACATTTGTGTTTTGAGGAGACTCTATTTTGAAAACTTGAAATAAGGGATACTTTTGTATTAAAATTACACAAACTATTCAGCATGGTGTTATAAGAGTTCTGTAAAATTTCTCCACTTAAACATGTGAACCGATGAATGGCTAATAGTTTAGACTTTTGGGGATGACTTGAAAGCAAACTACAGTAGTTGTTTAACTGATAAAAGTTTCTGATCTTGAAATAATTAATTTAGCTTTTAGTGCATTCATTTATAAAACTTAGCATACTAAATAAATCATATTAAGTTCTATCATGGATATTTAGAAATATGAGTTTATACTTTGTTTTGGCAAAATTCTGTTGACCATAATATATATTATGGTTAGTCTAGAACAATAGCATGATTTACAAGTATTTCTATACTTTATTAATATTGAGATATTTTATTAGAACCACTTATCAGAAGTTTCTCAAAGACTTATACAAGATTGTTGATAATTGAACCATGTTCATAGCAGCTTTATTCATAATAGCCAGAACCTAGAAACAACCCAGATGTCCCTCAATGAAGAAATGGATACAGAAATTGTTGTACATTTACACAATGGAATACATCTCAGCAATTAAAAACAAGGAAATCATGAAATTTGCAGGCAAATGGTTGGATCTAGAAAAGATCATCATGAGTGAGGTATCCCAGAAGCAGAAAGACACACACGGTTTACGTTTGCTTATACAGGGATATTAGGCATGTAATATAGGATAAACATAGTAAAATCTGTACACCGAAAGAACCTAAACAAGGGTTGCAAGTTATATTCATGCATCGACCCTGGCTGGAGAATCAGTCTCAGAAAAGCTCCTGTGCCCAGATATATTTTGGTCCTTGTGGTGCTCCTGTTCTCTCCAGGTCTTACTAACTCTCGCTTCTTTCATATGATTCCCTGCACTCTGCCCAAAGTTTGACCATGAGTCTCACCATCGGCTATGATACACTGCTAGGTAGAGTCTTTCAGAGGCCCTCTATGGTAGGCTCCTATGCAGCTCAGTAGCCAAGTGGGTGCCCTAGTAAGGGGAACAGAGACTGTCTTTGGCATGAATTCTGGGGCTAGCTCTTTGACCTCTCCAGCCCCTGTGGGAGGAGCAGCCAAGCTAGGCCACAGAGGAGAACATGGCAGCCTGTCTTGGTGAGACCTGATAAGCTAGGGTCAGATGGAAGGAGAGGAGGACCTCCCCAATCAGTGGACTTGGAGAGGGGCAGGGAGAAGATGAGAGAGGGAGGGTGGGATTGGGAGAGAATGAGGGAGGGGGCTACAGCTGGGATACAAAGTAAATGAACTATAATTAATATAAAATTTAGTAAAAAGGAATAATAATAAAAAAGAAGCTACGCAAGGAGGACCCTGGGTAAGATGACCAGTCCTCACTCAGAAAGACAAATGGGATGGACATTGGAAGAAGGAGAAAACAGGAAACAGGATAAGAGCCTACCACAGAGGGCCTCTGAAAAACTACCCAGCAGTGTATCAAAGCAGATGCTGAGACTCATAACCAAACTTTGGGCAGAGTGCAGGGAATCTTATGAAAGAAGGGGAGATAATAAGACCTGGAGAGTACAGGAGCTCTATAAGGAGAGGAACAGGATCAACATATCTTGGCCCAGAGGTCTTTTCTGTGACTGATACTCCAACCAAGGACCATGCATGGATATAACCTAGATAAGCTAGAACCCCTGCTCAGATGTAGCCCATGGCAGCTCAGTAATCAAATGAGTTCCCTAGTATAGGCAACAGGGACTAACTCTGACATGAACTCAGTGACTAGGTCTTTGATAACCTCTCCCTGAGGGAGGAGCAGCCTTGCCAGGCCACAGAGGAAGACAGTGCAGCCAGTCCTGATGAGACCTGATAAGCTAGGGTCAGATGGAAGGGGAGGAGGACCTCCCTAATCAGTGGACTTGGAGAGGAGCATGGGAGGACATGAGGGAGGGATGATGGGACTTGGAGGGAGTAAGGGTAAGGGAGGGAGCTACATCTGGGATACAAAAGTGATAAACTGTAATTAATATAAAATAAAAATTTAATAAAAATAGTTGAGAAATAAAGATTATTGATAATTTATGAATATATACTCACTAAAGTTTATATAGAAAACATTGAAATATATTTATGGCTAAACTGAGAGAAAGTTATCTCTGACTTATAGGTTTACACAGCATTCCTGCAGAAGCTGAGACTTTATGGCCAACTGTTAGGCAGAGTGCATGGAATCTTATGTAAGAAGTGGGAAATAATAGGTTATGGAGAGGAGAGGAACCCCACAAAGAGAGCAACAGAACCAGAAGACTTGAACACAGGGAACTTCCCAGAGACTCATACTCCAACCAAGGACTATTCATGGAGATAACCTAGGACCCCTGCGCAGATGTAATCCATGGCAGTTTAGTGTCTAAGTGGGTTACATAGTAATGGGAAAAGGGACTGCTTCTGACACAATCTGATAGGCCTGCTCTTTGAACACCTCCCCCTGAGGGGAAAGCAGTCTTACCAGGCCACAGAAGATGACAAAGCAGCCACTCCGGATGTGATCTGATAGACTAAGATCAAAAAGAAGGAGAGGAGGACCTCCCCTATTAGTGGACTTGGGGAGGGGCATGAATGAAGAAGGGAGAGGAAGGGTGGGCTGGGAGGGAAGGAGGGAAGGGCTTATGGGGTGATACAAAGTGAATAAAGTGTAAAAAAATAATAAAATAATAAAAAATAAAAATAAAAAATATAATAACTAAAAAAAAAAAAAAAGAAATATTCTCAGTAGGATTTAGCAACCGACTCTCAGGTAGTGCAGTAACAGAATGCTCCTAGCCACTGTCTGGATGCTGAGAATCAAACCTGGGACCTCTGGAAGAGCTGCCACTGGCCTTAACTGCTAAGCTATCTCTTCTGCTTCCTGCTTCACAGTTGTGGGGTGTTTTTTTTTTCTTTTTCTTTTTCTTTTTTTTTTTTTTTTTTTTTTGGTTTTGAGAAAAATAACTCTTCGATTTCATTAGTAAAAAGTGTCTTGGTTTATTTAAGAATGTATACATAAATAAACAAAAATAGTTATACTGCTTTCATAATATTATTTGATACTATCATTTCTTTATTGTTTGTTTTCAATTCAGCTGACTACAGCTTCTTCTCTCTCCCCTTCTCCCATTCCCTCCACACAACACTCTCTTTTTCCCAGATTCATTCTTCCCTGTTTCTCTTTATAAAAGAGCAGGCCTACCAGAAATAGCCACAGACCATGACCTAACAAGATCGAATCTGATTGCCCACAAACCTTCATATAAAGGCTAGGTGAGGCAACCCAACAGGAAGAAAAGGGACCCAAAAGAAGACAAAAATGTTAGAGTTATCCCAACTCCACTGTTAGGAGTCCCACAAGAACAGTAGATTAGCAACCATAACACATCTGCAGAAGACTAGTGCAGACCCATGGATGCTTGGTGATTGCTTCTTCAATGTCTGTGAGTCCCCATGAGACCTATTTAGTGGAAGTCTGTGGATCTTGTTCTGGTATATTCCACCCTTCTGGCTCCTACATTTCTATATCACCCTCTTCTTTGGCATTCCCTGAACTCCCAGAAGAAGAAACTGGTGAAGATCTCCAATTTGGACTCTCTCTACCCAAATGTTTGGCTCTACAAAATGTTGTGGGTCTCTGCATCAGCTCCCACCAACTGCCAGTGTCAGTCTCTTTGACGACAATTTTGCCAGGCACAAATCTATGAGGATGAAAGGTTATCATTAGGAATCATTTTCTTGATTTTTCTTTTGTAGTCCTCTTCATTTGTCTTATTGGTCTAGCTAGAACTTCAAGTATTATATTGAATAGATATGGAGAGAGTCACCAACAGCCTTGTCTTGATCCTGATTTTAGGGAAATTGCTCTGAGTTTCTTTCCATTTCATTTGATGTTGGCTATAGGCTTGCGATAAATTCTCTTTATTATGTTGAGGTATGTTTCTTTCAATTTGTTTATATGATGGATTGCATTGACTTATTTTTGTATTTTGAACCTTCCTTATACCTCTACTTGGTGATGGTAGATGATATTTTTGATTCAGTCTTCAAACATCCTTTTGAGTATTTTTTATGCATACTCAGAAGGAAAATTTGTCTGTAATTCTCTCTGTTGAATCTTTGTTTGGTTTGGGTATCACGGTGTCTCTAGCCTCATAAAATATATCTTCCAATATTCCTTTCATTTCCATTTGTGGCATAATTTGAGTAGCATGGGAGTTAATTCTCTTTTTAAAGTCTAGTAGATTTCTGTGCTACTGGCTGTGGGCTTTTTTGGTTTCGTGCTTTTAATTACTGCTTCTATTTCCTTAGAGATGATAGTCTATTTAAATTGCTCATTTTAATTTTGATAAGTGGTATCTATAGAAAAAGTTATCTATTTCTTTTACATTTTTCAATTGTGTGGAGTACAGGTTTTTTTTATTTTTTTAATATTTGTACTAAAGACATTTTATTTTATTTTATTTTATTTTATTTTGAATTTTATTTTTTTTATCAGTTACATTTTATTAACTCTGTATCCCAGCCGTGTCCCAATCCCTCATTCCCTCCCAGTCCCTCTTCCTCCCTCATCTCCACCATGCCCCTTTCCAAGTCCACTGATAGGGGGGGACCTCCTCCCCATTCATCTGATCCTGTTTTATCAGGTATCTTCAGGACTGCCTGCAAAGCCCTCCTCTGTGGCCTAACAGGACTGCTCCTCCCTTGGGGGGTGGCGAGGCCAAAGAGCCAGTCATTGAGTTCCTGTTAGAAATAGTCCTTGTTCCCCTCACTGAGTACAGGTTTTTAAAGTATAACCTAATGATTTTTATGATTCTTTGGAATGTCTTGTTTTCTATTGTCATATCCTGGTTATTTCTAATTTTGTTAATTTGTCTTTTCACTCTTTGTCTTTTAGTTAATTTGGATAACAGTTTATCTTGTTTATTTTCTGAAGAAAAAAAAAAACACCACTGTTTCATTGACTCTATTGGTCTCTTTGTTTCTATTTTATGGATTTCAGTCCTCCATTGATTTCCTGCTATTTCTCAGGGGTGTGTTTGTTGCTTTTTTTCCTAGAACTTTTGGCTGTTTTGATGAATTATTCTGTAAATATTTGGTCCATTAGGTTTATAATGTCTGTTTGCTCTAGTACTTCTGTTTAGTTTTTGTTTTGATGATCTGTCTGTTGGTGAGAGTGACGTATTGAAACCTTCTACTATCAATGTCTATGGTTTAATATACAAGTTATGCTTCTGTACTGTTTCTTTTACAAATGTGGGTAGCCTTGTGCTTGGGACAGAATTTGAGAATTGAAAGCTCATATAGGTGTTTTGGTTTTTTTTTCCTTTCATGAATATAAAATGTCTTTCTACATCTCTCTTGATTAATTTTGATTTGAAGCTCGTTTCTTAGGTACTAGAATGGCTATACCAACTTGTTTCTTATGTCCATTTGCTTGAAAAATATTTTACCAACACTTTAAGCTGAGGTATTATTTTTGATATGGAGGTGTGTTTCTCGTATGCAACAGAAGGACAAATCCTATTCTCAATTCACTCTGTTAGTCTGTGTCTGTTTATTGGGGAATTGATTCCACTGATATGAGAAACACCAATGACCAATAATTTTTAATTTCTTTTCTTTTTACTGTTATTGGTGGTTACTGTGTGTGTGTGTGTGTGTGTGCCTGTATGTGAGTTTGTGTGCCTGTATGTGAGTTTGTGTGTTTGTGAGTGTGTGTTTTTGAGTGTGAGTATGTGTAAGTCGGTCTGTGTGGTATGTATTTGTGTGTGTGCGCGCAGGCATGAATGAGTGTGTTGTTGTTTATATGCTTTTCTTCTTTTGGTTTTGCTGGTGTGAGATTATTAATCTCCTGTGCTTTCACGGGTTTAGCTAACAACATACTTGAATTGGAGTTTTTCTTCTAGTATCTTCTGTAGGACTGGATTCTATTAGTGGATAGATATTTAAATTTGACTTTATTATGAAATATCTTGTTAACCTCCTCTGTGGTTATTGAATGAATTACTAGATATAGTAGTCTGGCCTGGAATCTGTAGTCTCTGGGAATCTTCAGGACATCTGTCCAAGTACTTCTGGCCTCAAGAGTCTCCAGCAAGAATTCAGGTGTGATCTAATAGGTCTGCCTCTATATGTATCTTGGTATTCTTTTAGCTTTTAATATTCTTTCTTGTCTGTATATTTAGTGTTGTAAGTATTGTGTGGTAGGGAAATTTTTTATTGTCCTACCTACTTAGTGTTCTAGAAGATACTTTTACTTTTATAGGCATTTCCTTTTTTAGGCTAGAAAAATTCTATGATTTTTTTTTAATATTTTCTGGGTCTTTGAGCTGGTATCAGAGACAGTCCCTGCTCCCCTTACTAGGGAACCCATTTAGAGACTGAGCTGCCATGGACTATATCTGAGTATCCAAACCAAGTAAAAGTGAAATATTCAAACTAACAAAATCAGAAATGAAAAATGGGACATAACAATAGAAGCCCCCCCAAAAAATATAAAAAGTCATTAGAACATCTGCTAAAAGTTTTTACTCCACAAAATTAAAAAATATAAAAGAAATGAACAATTTTCTTGTTTGATGTAACTTACAAAAGTTACATCAAGTGGACTGTATATAATATTATATATAAATGTAAAATAATATAATGACCTAGTTTTGCCAAACATCTCTAGTTTTATTTCTCCTCCCTCTTCTGTATTGTCCTCCTTCATTCTTCCCAATCACAGAGCCCCATTCTTTCCTTTTAAGATTACCTATGTCCTTCCGTAGAGTTCTACAGACCCTTCTTCCGCAGTCCCTGTTGACTCTCATGATTGTTTACATCCGTTTACATACTTACTCCTGAAGATTTGCAGCTAGGTGTTGATGAGTGGGTTATGAAGATGTACATTTATACAACCGAATATTAATCAGCTATTAAGAAAACTGTAAAATTCACATACAAATGGAAGGAATTGTTGAAAATCTGAGTGGGATAAATTAGACTCTGAAAAACTATGATTGCAGCTTTCCTTGCTTTTGTGTGTATTAGCTTTGTATCCTTAGATATTTGTGTTCCATTTGGCATATTTATAGAGGTCAGGAACTAAGGAAGGAACTAGCAGGTTGAGGGTTCAAAGAGAAGATATACCACAATGTGTAAACAATTCAAGGGGAAAGACGTAGTAAGAGGTGCTAAATGAAGGGGAGGGTAAGAGGAAAGGCAATAAGAGAAGTATATGCCTTGATAACAAACACTAAAGGCATTTGAAGAACACCTACCAGCTTCTGAAATTAAGCATACAGATGTATGTGGAAGCTTTTCCACAAGTATATTTTCTGCAGATCCTAATAGTTATGATTTAGGTAGTTCATATTA
This sequence comes from Rhombomys opimus, assembly GCA_010120015.1. NCBI lineage: Eukaryota > Metazoa > Chordata > Mammalia > Rodentia > Muridae > Rhombomys > Rhombomys opimus. Next base: position 621,925 of record REGO01000468.1, on the reverse strand, counting down.
AAGTGAATGGTTTAGTTTGTATCATGAAAAAAATTTATATTTGCATTGTTATATTGTTAGATGCCAAAATGTTAATGTTTTGCCCTAAGAATTACATCTCATTGCTAATCTTATTTATTTATTTATTTATTTATTTATTTATTTACTTACTTAACTTACTTACTTACTTATAAGTATTTACACACATAAATAAATTCATTTTAAAAATAAACTGATTGGCCTGCTCTTTGATCACCTCCCTCTAAGGGGGGAGCAGCCTTACCAGGCCACAGAAGATGACAATGCAGCCACTCCTGATGAGATGTGAAAGACTAAGATCAGAAGGAAGGAGAGGGGAACCTTCCCTATCAGTGGACTTGGGGAGGGGCATGCATGGAGAAGGGGAGGGAGGGTGTGATCAGGAAGGGAGGAGGAAGGAGTTTATGGGGGGATACAAAGTGAATAAAGTATAATAAAAGTTAAAAAAATTGGGATATGAAATTTTGTCTATTTGTATATGTACATATATTTATATATGCATACCTTGGTCACTATAAATTAACTGTAGGTAAAATTGTATGTTACAGCCTTTCAATAATTACAAAAAGTAAACGCCCGCCCATGTTTTCTAAAACATAACCTTTCCAGTTTTTAGCAACAAGATGGAAGCATTCATTGTCACTGAAATCTAGTTTTCCATTAGATTTTATCTTCCATGTCTTGTTTCTTCTGTCTGCAGAGAGCTTTCAGCTTATTGGCTAATCAATACCTACTACTCACTCCTAGAAAAGGTCTTTACTGTCTGAGATGAGAAAACGTAAATAAAGTTGGGTAAGTTGTACAATGTCAGTGTGAATTGTGTCTAAGCAAAGGTTAACAGATAAATTGGTTATTCCCATAGACGTTGGCTTAACTCCATAACCATTCCAGAGAGTCCACTGCAGAAGCCTTCCTTAGTGATGGAACTTCACTGTTGTGTTTCACATGTAAAAATATTTAGTGTTGCATGTTTCTGCATATATTTTTCCAACATTGTTTTACAGGAAAAATTATCGAGACGAAAAAAATCCATTTCACTTGTGCATTTATATACACACAGGCACAAACAAGTGTGTGCACGCACACACACTCCATGTTTACATAAATTGATTTTTTTATAGGACAAATTGTATTGAGATGAAAGGTACATTTTATTGCGCATTCTCTCTCTCACACACAGAAGTGTTTATATAAATTACTGAGTTTGATTCAGATTTTTAAATACCACATATTTTATGTGAAATTTAGAACTGTTTCTTTCAATCCCTAAGACTTAGACCTTTGTATTATTATTATGAGAATGATTTATGTTAAAATTATAACTAAACTTATTTTCTACTGCTGGAACACTTATACTCAAGTTAACAAGTTCCATAAGCCAACATACAATCATTGATAGTTTTTTATAGTATTCAGTCATTTCATATTTTCACACACAACTTCTTTACTGTTGTATAAGTTTTTCTAATTACCATTTTCCCTTATATGTTACTAAAGCATCCCACAACTTCTGAAAAATTATATTCCTAATGATACTTAAGGGAGATATCTTCAATAGTCTTCATCTGACACTTGTTAATCTCTCATTACTTAAAGAAGACTTAGATATATCACATCATGCAGTGGGATAGCCCTAAAAGAGTGTGTGCATGCTGTCTCTGCTTCCTTGTTCTCTATCTTAGTGGTGTTACAGTCTAATCAAGTCAATATTCTGTTCCATGAAATTTCTTTTATTCTGGAGACAAAACTTATTACTCCCTAAATTACTTTATCATGATTTCATTACTATTTACACACTTCAAAAATGTGAATTTCATGGGGCAAGATTATATTCTTCCTTGCTGTCGGAACATTCATTTATTTTTCTTGGTTCTTCTAAACAATCCTTTTTTTTCACTCATATTCACCGAACTTTACTATGCAGTGTAAATTACTAAAGTTTTTATTCATTTCCTTTAAATCTTTTAATATACTACATTCTGATCTTATTTTACATCTCCCTTCTTCTGCCATGGAACCACTTCTCATGAAACCCAGGTTTGTATTTTTTTCCTTTCTTAAATATTTATAATAAACAAAAAGCAGACAAAGCATACTAAATAAAAACAATAGTAAGAAGAAGCAACACAGGGGCGGTTTTGTGTTGCACAACTATTTCTGAGCATGTAACCTGCCCTGGGGTATAGAGAACATACTCAGCATTGCTACATGAAAAGCACTGAATTTCCCTCTCCCAGAAGTTATCATTTTTACATAGATTCTTGGTTAACTGCACTATTTTTTACCGACGCCTTTTCTGTATTGAGATTTTAGTCTAGGTAAAACTTATGTAGGCCTTATCCATTCTGTTACATTTTCTGAGTTAGTAGGTGATTATGCCTGGAAAATGTTATTTTTGAGTCATCTATTACCTTGCGATTTTACAATCTTTCTGGTCCTCTTTTACAAACATCCCTGGGCCATAAATGGGAGGTGTGATGAAGACATCCCATGTTAGGCTAAGTTCTACAAAGTCGTTCATTCTCTGCAAGTTTCCCGTTGTGGGTCTCGGTGTTAATTAACATCTGCTTCAAGAAGGAACTTCTTTGATGAGAGTTCAGAGTTGTCATGATTATACTTATAAAAATATTTGATTAGAAGTCATTTTATTGTTATTGTTTTTATTAAAATAAATATAAGGGCTTTTCCCCTTAGTGCCCATGGCTTTTCTAGTATTGGGCTCTTGGCCTGATTATCAGTGACAACTGTGGGTTGTATTTAAGCAGGCAGGCCTTTAAACCAAACAATGTTACTCCTATAACATTTATGTAATTATTACACTATATCATATAGGCAGGTTACTACGGTAGCTCATAGGTTTCACAGCTAAGTGAAATTCATGCTTACTTTTCTCCTCTGGTCACATGAATTGCATCTTTCAGCACTATTAATGTTGGTCATTAAAAAGAAAGTTTTATTTTAACATGAGGTTTATTTCTCCATGATTCACCACATAGATAAGTATTATCCTCAGTAACTGAGCCTTAGGTTACGATAGGTTGTTGAGGATAACCAACAATATTGAAAATGATCTGTAATATTTAGAGGGGTCATCCATAAGGTCTCTTTGACTAACAACTCAGTAAAATGTGAATGATTTCTTGTACTGGACACACTGGTCGCATTTCTGATTGCCAGTGTAGGCTGAGTAGTATTAACAGCTTTGCTGAGGGTTTAAAGATAAAGGGTGAACACACCTGGAACAGCTATTAGAAAGCAATGTGCATCTGGTGCATAGAGACTGAGACAGAATGCACAGGACTTCCCTGATCTATGTCAGGTGGGCAGCCAGTGCTGAGCATGGAAAAGCCGTAGCCCGTCAGTAGACGGACGACAAAAAACAACTCAATAGTATTCTGATTTTTTGTCTCATATCTAAGCACTTTTCCCTTTCTTTTAAAGCTACAGGTATCTTGCTTATATATTATGGTTTCCAATTTTGTGTGTTTATGGGATTTCTGTGTGCGTGAATGTGTACATCTCTGTGTCTATATGTGTTTCCTGTTTTTGTTTTTTTTCTTGGCTCTTCTATTTTCTGTTGTTTCTTTGCCTTATTCAGGTTTGTTTGTTTTTATATTTATTATTATTATTATTATTAACTTGTTTATTTAGATGATGCTTTTATGACTAACAGCAAGATCACGTGGATTTGTGGTGGGGATCTGGAAGGATGTATGGGAGCAGAAACCATAATCAGAATATTCTGTATGAAAAAAAAAACTATTTTCAATTAAGAAGTAGTAGTGAAGCATTACACATAAAATGTGTATCAACTTTTAGACATTAGAAAAAATGGCCTGCTAGATGAATCAGTAGACTAAGAGAATTTTTGACAAACCTGGTTCCCAGAGTTTGAGTCATGAAACAATGTTAAGGTATGACAGAATCAACTCCTTCACATGCATGCAAACGCATAAACAAATAAAAACACATGAAATAAAAATACAGATGAATTAAAAGTAAAGAGTAACAAACTGTGAGGAAATACATAGAATGCAAATAAAAATCAGTTTGACAGAAATTATGTAAATATTCAAAATAATATCTTCTGTTAGCTGTGTATCATAGTAAAGAGATAAATGTTTTATTTTATATAAAAATCATCCTAATAAATTTATCTTAATATAATTTACTTTATCACTGGCCTCTCTAACATAATCGTTTACATTCAAATGTAAAATTAAAAGATCAATAGCTGCTAGATTTGAGCTTAAATGCCTTTGAAAAATATTGAGTACGTTTAATTAATTATGTGAAAAGACTAGTGCAATGCAATCATATTTTTTATTGATTGATAATTCTTTTAATAATTTTAACAAAATTTTAAACATAATATTCAAAGGGACCTATAGGTGAAACCTGATATTAAATATAATACATGTAAGATTGAAAACTCCCTGATTTCTAAGAACTTTTACATTATTGAAAGTCTTGATAAAAAAATGATATGGATTTCGGCTTTTCAAGTCCAAGCTGAGTGAGATAACAACTTATTAGTAAGCATTGAAGGCTCCCTACAGACAAACAATTTATTTACCACAGAGAAAACAACATAGGAACAGAAAGCTCACTAAGGAGGCAGTCTGCTCTAAGAACAGATGCTGGTCAATAATTCAGTACTAAAAACAATTGATCAGAGAGCAATGGCAAACATTTATTCATGAAGTAATAAATTATATATTTGCTTTTCTTGCCTAAGTATAGAAGTATTCTACACCATAAACTGTGCTTCTACTTTTCTATTTGAATTTTTAATTTTTAATCTTTTATATTAACTACAGTTTATTTGCTTTGTATCCCAGCTGTAACCCCCTCCCTCATTTCCTCCCAATCCCATCCTCCCTCCCTCATCTCCTCCCATGCCCCTCTCAAAGTCCACTGTTAGGGGAGGTCCTCCTCACCTTCCCTCTGATCATAGTCTATCAAGTCTCCTCAGGACTGGTTGTGTTGCCTTCCTCTGTGGCCTGGTAACGCTGCTCCCTGCTCAGGGGGAGGTGATCAAAGAGCCAGGCATTGAGTGCTTCTACTTTTTAAATACAAAGTATATGTGTAGAAAGCTATATAAAGGTCAACAAAAGGATGTTATTTTGATAACTATCATTTATTGCTTGAGGAATTTTTATTAAGTAGAATCCTATTCATTATTTCTGACTTTTACATATTCTTCATAATAAAACTGATTATGAGAAAAATCCAGTATATAAGAGAGCAAAAGCAAAAATCTGTAGAGATGAGCAGAACATTTTATCTGTCTAGAAATTTAGCTACTATAAAGCATTGATTATGTTGGTTATTTATTTTTAAGAGTTTATTTTTTTTTATGCATGAGTATTTTTCCTTCGTGTACATACGTGCAACACATGTGCCTGGTATCAGTGAAGGCCCGAGGACATAAGATTTCCTAGAAATTGGAGGTCATAGGTGGTTTTTAACTTCAGGGTTGCTTCTGGGAAACCAAAGCAAAGCTTCTACAGGAGCTATGCACATCTGCTGTCTTCTTGTCTGAAAAGGCAACTACCCAGGATGGATGTTTTGCTACAAAAGGTTTCCACTTTCATATCAACTTATATACTATAATTGAATAAAATGATTTAAAGTTGTATAGGGTTATACACACCTTTAATTTCAGCACTTGAAAAGAAGAGACAAGGTGGATCTGCGGATTTTGAGACAAGTCTGGTTTACAAAGTGACTTACAGAAAAGCCAGGTTTAAATAGTGAGAGCCTTTCTCAAAAATGAATAAATTAATTAGTTAATAAACCAGAAATCATAAAATGATTCAGAGTCATAATACTGGATATTATCATTATGAGTGATTTTCAAATATTCCTTTAAGTATTTCCAGCTGAAAACTGGAATATTTTATCTCATAAAAATGCATGTTAAACTGCCTTATATTTAGCCCATGTATACAGCATGCTGCAACTCTGCTTAGTTGCACATTCCCTCCTCTGTTCTCCATGTTAATGATTTATTCAACTGCAGATAAATTACATTTTCTTAATATGTTGCCCACTAGTATAGAGCCTGCAGAGAGTAGTAACAATAATCACCAAAATGTAGATTTTCCTTCGAACATATGATATTATGAGATAACTTGTAATCATTACTGCTTTTGAATAGTGACAAGTAGTCAAAAAAAAACTATAAGTTTCTTGGCTAAATTTTTATGCTACAATTACAATTTCCTGATTCTGTTTTACATATGGAAAAAACACAAGAAGACCTTTTATTGAGAAATAAATGTTAATTCTGTTAGGTTGTAAATATTTAGGATTCCTTGTTATTATAATATTGTTTTATTATTTCTAAACATTTAATTAAAATAGTTAATATTTATTTTTCTTTGAATAGTCATTTAATATTTTATCATTAGTTTTATTATTTTTAAATGTGTGTGTGTGTGTGTGTGTGTGTGTGTGTGTGTGTGTAAGAGTACAGATGTTCACAGTTCAGAAATGATGTCAGATGGCCTGGACCCAGAGTTACAGGTGGTTATGAGGCTTCTCTCAGAATTGGTGGGCACCTGACTTGTATCCTCAGTATCTCTGCAACAGAGTACCTGTGCTTAACAACTGAGCCATGTCAGGACCCATTCTGTTAAAGGAGCTCATGAGGCAGGTGGGTCTTCGGGAAAGAAATCCAGCATTTTGCAGGATCTGTACTATGATACACCACAGAACTGCTCCAGTCTCAAGACACTCATTCTTTGTGTATTGCTGAATCTCTCTATACTCTGGTATGATGTGAATAATCACTTTCCAGGGATTTACAGACTCTGAGTAAACTTCCTATAGGATCTTAACGAAGATGTATTGCTGTTCAGATGAATTAATGCATGATTATGGAATTCCTGCTCCAATTCAAGCAATTTCAAAAATTCAATTGTTTTAGAACTTCTAAAACAGCTTTAGAACACTTATGGCTGCAATAAATACTTCTGTAGACTTCCATATACCTCACTAAGAGACAGGCTTGAGACAGATTTGTGTCTTCAAGATGAGCCTTCATTCACAAATCCTGGTATATACCATAGTACTGGCAAGATGGTTTAAACTTGCTGTGAACCCAAATTATAATGAAACTACAAAGCAAAGTCTAATAAAATACAAACCTTAATGTCAAAATATATACAAACTGTTCTTTTGTAACTCCTTATATCTTGCCACTGTATGGCATTATTTAGTGCCATTTTAAATTTACTTTGTTTCTTTGAATGAAAGACCAAGAAAGTTATTGTCCTGAGCTCACTATAAACTTAGAGATAGCTGAAAATGTGTAGCCAGGTCAGTCCTGATTGAAAAACAAGCAAACGTACATACAAAAAAACACATTTTTTTCACGAGTTTTAGACCCTGTCAAGCTTTAGACATTTTAAAAGTTTTTCACTCAAAATTCTGTGAACTTATATAATAGATACTTAAATATGAAAATGTAACCTGTTTTATTTTAGAATTCATCTGTTTTTGTGATTAATTGCCTTTTTACTATAAGGTAGTTCCTTTTCTGGGAGGTTTGTCTTAGAGGTATAAAGACCATACAATAAATGGTGGCAGAACACCCTATTGGCAGAAGCCTGGTAGTGGAAGCCTGCTGGAAATTGCTTCATTCATGAGTTGTAAATATGTATATAGATATGCTTGCATGTAAGTATGTCTGTTTTTTGTACATATGTTACATGAGTGTAGGTCAGTTGTCTATCTTTATGTAAGGAGCTCCTTTGTTATTGTCCATTGACAGTGTGTATGAATATATATAGGTCTATATGCATGATGATTTGTCTATTTGTACATTTGGGCTTGTGCTGTGGAACTGGTAGAAACTTACTTACTGCAGAAACTTACTTCAGTTTCTGCAACAGGGATTCTAGCAGAAATCAACATGATCATCATATGTAAACTTGTTGGAATTTGGAAATTCATTGAAATTAAAGTTCTAGATTTTTTATTTATTTATTCATTTATTCATTCAGTATGGACACAGAACAAGTCACTTTATTGATCTTTGAATCCTTCTCTGATCCTCTTTATCTTTAAATGTTAGAGTGGTTCTGGGTTCCAGGTTCCTAGGTTCTTTATTCTCTATTTGTACGAAACATTCTTAAATGCTTTTGTACTACAGAATTCCTTGGTGTCCCAGAGAGGCTTCTACCCTTCTTAGAATGATTATTTTTGAAGGTACACAATGAAATGCATAAAACTGTAATGAAACCATTAACTTCACACACCTTTTCCCTTGAGCATGTGTACATGAATGTTCTTTTTTTACCATCTCTCCTCTTTCCATTTCCATAAGTGAGCATATTCAGGATCTACTATCAGCCTAAGATAAGCAGGAAAAAGTGTACTTTAGCCTGTAGAGACCTCCTCAGAGGCCTACTTCTGAGCACGAGCTAATCTCAGATCGACAAGCTTTGTTTACAACCCCTTGCAGTTTTGGCTAGAAGCCTCCTTTTACAGTTCTGGTTGCAGGAAAAAATAAAATAAATAAAAAGATGACCAGTTAAATGTTTTCCTCCTTAGCAGCAGTGTGGCTAATCCCTAGACCTAGACAAGAAATCCTGAGGTGCTTCCCCTATTATTTTTCTAAATAAATTTATTTATTCACTTTTTTATCCCCTCTGCAGCTTCCTCCCTGGTTTCCTCCCAGCCCCACCTACCCTCTCTCTTCTCCTCCTATGCCTTTCCTGGTCCACTGATAGGGGAGGGCCTCCTCCCCTTCCATCTGACCCTAGCATATCAGGTCTCATCAAGGCTGGCTGCATCATCTTCCTCCATGGCCTAACAAGGCTACACTTCCCAGGGGGAGGTGTTAAAGAGCTGGCCACTGAGTTCATGTCAGAGACAGCCCTTGTACTCCTCTCTAAGAAACCCACTTGGAAACTGAGCAGCCAATGGGCTTCCTCTAAACAGGGGGGTCTAGGTCTTCTCCATGCATGGTCCTTGGTTGGAGCATCTATCTTTGCACAACCCCATGGGCCCAGGTATTTCATCTCTCTTGTTCTCCTTGTGGAGTTCCTCTCTCCTCTAGGTCTTTCTATCTCCCTCTTCTTCCATAAGGTTTCTGGCACTCTGCCCAAAGTTTGGCTATGAGTCTCAGTGTCTCCTTTGATACCCTGGTGGGTAGAGTCTTTCAGAAGTCATCTATGGAAGGCTGCTGTCCTGTTCCTTTTCTTCTTCCACTTCCGATGTCTATCCTGTTTGCCGTTCTGAATGAGGATTAATCATCTTCCCTAGGGTCCTCCTTGTTTAGCTTCTTTAGGGCTATAGATTTTAGTATGTTTATGCTATATTATATGGCTAATATCCACTTCTTTTAATCATCTTTGTGATAAGTTGCCTGAGTCATCAGCTGGGTGACCCAGGAGATAAAGCGAAAGGGGACTCTGTGTCCCATCCCAGATCCTACCCTGAACTCTAACCTTCCAAAAGCAGAGAGAAACTTTGGCATATGGACTTTAGACAACATTGACAGAGCTGTCACTCCAGGCCCTTCATTTAACATTTTATAATAAAAAAAATTACCTAGATTTTGCTTTACATTGCCCTTGTCAGTATGTTAAATCCCATTTCACATTTAATCTACCTTGTACTATGCAATATAATTGACCTTTATAATTCAGAAAACCACTCTCACATAAGTGAAATTAATAAGAGACCATAATGGGAGATGTGTTGAGGTTTCTTGTGCCAGGCATGACTTTCGTCTTGCTGAAAGGGTGTTGAGATCAATTTGAGAGCTATTAATTAGCACACAGGTACCATTATTGCAAACTTTGAGTAACCCCCCCCCCAAAAAAAAAGAAAACTAAAAGGAAGCTATAGAATGCTGAGGTAGGAGAAAGAGTCTTACTTCCCCAAGGAAAATCACACCAATTGACAATAAAATATCAAATGATCAGTCGTAAAGATATAAATACATATAATACTATACAAACTGAGTAACTTATATTTATATATTTATTACATATACATTATATATGTAGTTTTGTGTATTTAAACTTTTACTTATATATATTTACGAGTAAGTTATATTATATGCATATATTTATGCACATAAGCAATAACAATTTAAAAGAGGGCATATATTTGAAAAAGACCAAGAAGGGGTATTTGAAAGTGTATAGGGTTAGGAAAGATGTAAGATGATGAGATTTTATTATAAACTTAGCAAATAATAGAAGTGTTGGAGATGAAAGGAGAGCAAATATGTGAAATGAAAGTAGAAAGTTAGGTGAAGAGTGATAGAAGCGAGCAGAGGTAAGGAAAGAACAATAATCACTTTTATGTGAAAATGCTATCATGAATTTTTCTTCTTGCTCTTTATCAATGTAAAGAACTCTGCAAAATTTTATTATGCATTTTCCAGATGACATAGATTCTTCTTTTTTCTTCCTCCACCTCAGCCTTTTTCTTTCTTCAGAATGTTCATATTCTGAAGAATATTCACTGGATGAGTCCTCTTGAAACTTTCTGTTGGTAATCTCACTGATACTCTTTTTCTATTTCTACTTTCTATGCAGACGTTCTAGGTTGCTATCCATCCTCAATTTTACTGATTTCACTAATTACTGATTCTTAAAAAATTCAGTATATTTTGAATCCTCACCACTCACCTTCTTTCCATTTCTGCCATTGCTTTCTTCATTTCTTTAGACTTTGGACGTTTTCTTCCCCAGATTCTTCATGTCTCACAGTCCGATTTTAGTTCAAAAAAATCTTTGTCTATATCTTCTCTTCTTAGATTATACAGAATATGAATCTGATTTAGAACTGACTTTATCTATGGCTTCCTTGTCTCCTGGGGAGTCTTCATTTTGTTGTCCAGCTCATCTATTTTTTTTTTCTCGTCATTTTAAGAACTATCTTCATCATTTAAAAGACTGGCTCTAATTCCTTCAAAAAGCATCTTTTTGACAATCCTATTCTCAGGATCAGTGTCATTGACACTGTGACAGGCATTGATGGAGATACTGCATCATCTCTTGAAAACTGACAGAAACCTAGCTTGAGAAGGCAGCAGTAAATACTCAGGCAGAAGCTTTATCGTCTGTTCATCACTGTTCCCCTCATCCACAGAGCAGTGATCATCATCTTCACTGCCAGAAGATGAAGAAGTACTATCTACTGGCATCCTGTTATTACTTGTTATTAAGGAGTTTCCTTCCCCCCTCATGGCATTGACTGCCTTTTTTGCTGAAGTTCTTTGTCTCTTCTGCCTTGTCTTGTCTTCTGAACTTTCCTCAGCATCAAAAGATAATGCTTGCTTTTCCTTGGAATTTCTCTTTGAACTTAAATTTCTTCTCTCAATTCAGTTGTTTTCAGTCTCTTAGTGGTAGAATTAGAACACTGTCCTTTCAAAAAATAAGTCTCACTATCAGACAATAAGCACTCTGGCCTCTTTCTTGAACTCTTTCTCATCAAGCTGCATTTTTCATCTGCATTCTCATCTTCTCTCTGGTATACCAAACACTCTACTTTAATCTTCTGAAGAATCACAACTATGTCCTTTCCCTGGCCACTTCTTAACCCTCTCAGGTAACTTTTCCTTATTTTTATCATTTATTGTTTTTACTTTTCTTTTCTCCCTCAGTTGTGTCATTCTTATTTTATTTTATTATTTTATGAAAATGAACAATTACTTCTCCCTTAGGGAATCTTTTGCTACTATCTAGTGAAGACTAATGTTGTTACTTTCTTTTGAGTATTTCTTTCTTCAAGTGTGTAGTTCTCTTTTCTTTTCCTGCAGTTTCCTTCCCAATTTGTTTTTTATCCCCTTCTGAAGATTCAATTTGCTCTTTCTTTGGAAATTTATCAGTAACACCGGATAAACCACTCTTTATATTTTTACATGTTTTATTTTTCAGATGTTTAATCTTCTTTTTAGTTTTAGCAACTATTTTGCCTTCAAGAAATTTTACATTCTCCTCTCGCTGTGAAGATTTTTCAGCACCATCAAAGACAATATTTGGCAGCTGCCTCTTACAAAGTATCTCTCTCAATGCCACCACATTTTTACCTTTCTTTACTGAATCTTCTACTTCCTCCTTCTCTTCAGGGTCATGACATGGTCCTTCTTGCAAAGTGCTCACCCTTTCCAGCCTTTTAGTATCCAGGACTATTTTACATTGTTTTTCATGTTTGGAAGAGTCATGGTCATTCTTCCATGAAACACTTTTTTTGGATATTCTGTCAGCTCCAGTAGTGCTCATGATATTTATGTCTCTTCCTAATTCTGATTCACAATTACAAGAGTCAAAGTAGTTCGGGCATTTCTTTTTAGAGAGGATAGAATTTTTCATTGACTTTCCTTTTATAATACCAAAATCTGAACCAGAAGATGAACTTTTCCATTTCCTGTTCTCATTGCTATCTTCCCCTGTTTGAATTTCATGAATTATCTGCATTTCTTTAATATCAGTGTCTGAAGAAGAGTGACCCATCTGGCTTAAGTCTGTGAGGACTGTTAGCGTTTCTTCAGAATCTGAACTTTCATCTACAGTCCTTGCTTGCTTAACTTTGGGCACCTTATGAGGTGCACGATTACCAAAAGCAATGACAGAAGAATTTTGCTTATGCTTTTTCTTTACAAGAAATGACAGCCTTTGCTTCTCTTTAATTATTTCATTATTTTCTTCGTCTGAACTTGATAGTGACTGATTGGCTTCTCCCTGTTGCTGTAAGGGTTTGTTTTTTACATGTAGGGACCTTTGAAGATCAGATTCTTCTAAGAGTAATGGAACATTATTTTCAACTAAATGCTCATCCTCACCATTTTCCTCTCTGAATTCACATTTCCCTGAATTGGGAGCCAGTCCAGAACTTTTACTGACAGCTTTCTCTTGTGGAACTTCCTGGCAGTCAGCATCTTCAGTTAAAGAATTAGAACTGGAAATTGGACTTAGTTTTCTATATAATTCTTTTCTTGCTTTTGCTCTAAGTTTTGGTTTAATGTTTTGCCTGCTGTCTTTTGAAGAAGTGTTTAATTTTAGAAATGAATTCTCCAGTTCTGGATCAGTCCCAGTGTTGTTACTGCTTTGATCATCAGATGAACTCTGAACTTCCATATCAATCTCCTGATTCTCAAAAATGGCTTCTGGAACTGAGGAAGATAGAATATCTGTGTCTAAACTTTCAGAAATATTAGTCAGTTCATACTGAGTTCCATCTTTACTAGTCAATCCCTTTTGTTTATCACTTTTATTTACTTTGTGTTCCTCTACTGGGAAGTCCTTGCTGACTATGTAATTTATTGTTGACCTATCATCTAATTTTAAAGCTCCTTTTTTCCCTGAAGGACAGGATTTTCCTCCTTTTTGAGTTTTTGTTTCAGAATTAGCATTTGTGATCTTAAGTGTTTTGGCACTTTTCTTTTTGTGTACAATATCCACAGCTTGAATCTCTGAATTCAAATCATCTTCTAATGCACTATGTGCCTTCTTGATATCAGCTAACACAGACTGAAAAGCTTTAAGCTGATATAACTTCACATCAGGACTCATTTCTGAATTATTTGCTGCATGCTTTAGAAAGTTAATATAACTGGAGTTTGTATTAGATGTTACTTCTATCAGTGTTTTTGTCTTCTTCATCATCTCTTTGGGCATATTTAGTGGTGAATAATCGCAGATTTCAGAACTAGAACCTGACTCATCTAATTTCGTTTTTCTTCCATTAGAACTGAAACTAGTCTTTTCTGGAGGAAGTTTAGGTGTAGTCTCATGTACCTTACTACTTTTTTCAGCGTCAGCTTCCATCTTCTTATTGTTTTTCAAAAACTGTTCTAAATTCTCAAATACTTTGTTGCATACAGTAACCAAGTGCAGTAGAGGCTCTGGGCAGCAGACATAGCAATGCCATTGATTGTTTTCCTCCATTATTGCAGACAGCTCTTTCCGACCAAGGTTGTACAGGATGCATTTCTTACAGAAGGAGTTATGGCAAAAGTCACAACAAATCAAGTTCCCACCTTCGGCACACCATCTGCACTGTTCATCCGTTCCATCTGAGTCGTGGCTAATGTCCTCGCTGGTGTAATACTTGAAGCAGTTCTTACAGATAAGGACTTTCAGCGCTGGGTGTCTATAAAAAGAATTTTTTTGAAAAGGGTTGACCTGTTGTCCACAAGCAGTGCAACACACAACCACATTAAACCTCTCAGTGTGCTTCTTGCGATTTTCAGTTTTCGTTTTAATTTTGCTTCTAAATTCAGGCCCCTTAAAATCATTCTTGTCTTCATTCGGCAATGGGTCTGGTTGTATAATCACTGTACCTTTTGGTGAATTTTGCATAGAAATGTCATTTTCTGGATTTTCACTGGTAGCTTCTACATTTATATTGTCCATAGGTTTTTCATTATCAGATTCTACCCATTTTGTCACAATTGAAGGTTTCCTCTTTGATCTTGATGGTCTTAATGATGCAGACGCTTCCGAGGCTCTAGTTTCCCCTTCTTTGCTGTTTTCCGTCATCTCAGAGTTACTTTCCAGAACCGCTGATTTTACCTGCGCATTGGCCCGCTGCACATGGTGGAAAAGATGTTTTCTGGCTTGCGAAAGCGCCCGGAAGTCATGCAGCACCTGCAGCGGTGTGTTGAGCTTGCTTCCTCTCGGGACCAGCTGTCATGCTTTCAGCTCAGAGGGTCGGTCCGGCCTCCGCGGGCGCTGGAGACGGTCCCGCACCACTCCGTCGGGGCCCGATTCCCAGGGAAGTTCACTGGAATTTTAGTTGTTTCCGGAGTTGGTGCTGCGTATTCCCCAAAGCGGGGAAGAAAAACAAAAACAAACAAACAAACAAACAAACAAACAAAAAACATCACGCTGCCATGGAAACCACGCTACGTCACTGCCGCCATTTTGCTGGCTGGAACTCTCGGCATAGGCCAGTGAGGGAAACTACAAAGGGCAGGTTGGTGATGGGGTGAGGCAGGAATCTAAGAACATGGCATTTCTCAAACCCTCCCTCAGACAACATGATTGGGAATAACTGCTACTTTTCAGATGTCTGAACGATGATATCAAATTAAAAACTGTATCTCTGCCTATGGCATTTCTAATACATAGACAGTCCACCAAATACCAACATAAGGTAGATTTGAGCTGAGGGGTTCACCTAGACAACTTTTAAAAATCTGACAGTAAAAATATTCTGTTTGTTTCTCTTGTGAAGAATGGATTTTCATGTAGAATGTCAAAACCCCAAGAATATAAGAACATATAACAGTGAGTTCATTGCCAGGAGCTGTTGATATTTATGTAAAACTCAGAAATGGAAGCAGATATAACAGAATTAGTTAAATGCATACCTATAAATTTTCACACAAAATTAATTTTCGGAGTTCCTAAATGGAAAAAAAGCAAAAATAGCAAACAGCAAAGTTTCAAATCCATCATGGGACAGTGTTCCTGGGTGTCTCTATTGGTTCACAAAATATTGGTAGTAAGTTATTATTGAAGAGCAGTAGACAATGAGAAAAAGCATGGAGTCTTGACCTCGTTCCCGCAATAATTTGCAAATGGGCATACAACTTAGTCAAACACAAACACACACACACACAGAATATAACATAAATGTTGACTAGATATTATGATAGTCCCTTTAATTTTTTGCTTGATGTTTTAAATGATATCTTTCTTATATTTACTATCAACATAAAACAGTGTTGTGTGAACAGGGAAGGATGTGAAATGTGTTTACAAATTTATTGATGGCCTATGTTTCTATAATATATTTTAGAGATAAAAAAAAGGTACAATGCATTGACATCTTGGAAATTAGAGTTTGTGCGAAGTAACAAATATAGAAAATGTTTCAATTTTTTGTTTATGGAAATCTAGTTTTCCCATCACTATTTGTTGAAGATGTTTGTATTTTCAAGCATATGTTTTTGGAAACTTTGTCAAAATTATCTACTCATGCTTGGGTCTTTCATTTTGTTCACCTGGTCCATTGGTCTGCCAATACCATACTGATTTTATTACTACGTCTCTGAAATGTATCTTAATATTTGGAGTGCCCTTTCCCTGGGTGTCCCCTCTTCACTCTTGATCCCCCTTGGTGCCACTCCCCTGTGGTCCCTGAGAGGGGTGCTTAGATTTCAATCTGTCCTTCTGGCTTCCCTAGGCCTCTGGAGAGCAATAGCTCAAGACTCTAGAGCAGCTGAGGCTAAATCTCCACATCCCTGGGGCCTGAGATCAGACTCCTGGAGAAACTGAGATGCTGAGGCTGAGGAGAAGGCAGAAATACCCTAAGCTTCAGTTGCAGCTGATGCTGACTGGGAACTCAGGCTGAGGGAGGTGTGTGCAACTGGAGCTGATCTGTGGGGTAAGCTTTGTGACAACAATGTATAAACTATCCTTTCCTCTGAGGAAGGGAACTTTACATGGTCTGGTGCTGTCAGCCAAAGACCAGGATCAGGAATCTGACCCCTCATTATAAATTCACAGCTTGAGGAAAGTTGTTTTGCTTAGCTCAGAGTTTAAGTCCATATAACCCCCTTCAGCCATTAGTCAATAGGCCCCTCCCCCACACCTCTCTAACTGTCAAAATGGCAGTTCCAACTTCTGTAACTGTCACAGAAGTCATCTCCAGGCCTTCTCAGATTATACTGATTTTAGCTGAAAAGTCTGAACAAAACCAAACAATCCCTGAGCAAAAAATACCAACAATTCCTGTGCTTCCCACAAAAGACCACCAATCTCTAAGCTGGAGAACCATCTAATTCCTGAGCTGCAAAATCCACCAATCCCTGAGCTTCTCCAAGCCCAGGATTTGAAATCAGTACTGAAAATCCCCACGTTGGAAATTTCTACCCTAGAAATCTCCCACGCCTAAGAAAGCCTATATAAAGATTGTGTCTGCTTAGTTTTCTGTTGCCTTCTCCCAGCAGCAGAGGCTGCTTGATCATCACACCTTTATCCTCCAATAAATTTCTTTGGCAAAATTTGCTGCCTATGTGACTCTCTTTGGAAGAAGCAATGTAAAGAAGTGAAGAAGGGGCTGGGATTGAAGCTCCTTAACTCCGGAGCTCAGCTGAAGGTAACCTCCCCTACATGCTGCAAAGCCTTTGCTGAGACCTCCTCTCAGAGCTGTGTTGTTTCTGAGCTCCTGAGTGCCAGAACACAATTCCCATCAGATCAGGAAAGCCAACAGTAATCCCTTTGGAATTAATTTTTTCTTCATGTATTTTTTTTTCTGTCCTATCCATAGTCTTCTGTGGCTTCTAATGAATTACAAGACATTTTCAGAATATTAATTCTATTGACCCACAGGCATGGGATATCTTTGTTTTCCAGTTCTTCCTATACGCCTGCAGTTTTCTTTGTTGTTCCTGTTGTGTCCTTGCCCAGTTTGGGTATTAGAGTGATACTGCCTTAAAGACAGAGTTTAGATGTACTCTTTCTGTTTTGAATAGTTTAGGAAAGGTTGGCTGTAGAGCATCTTTGAAAGTGTTCTGGAATTCTTCTGTGACTCCACCTGTCCCTGGAGATTTTTTTTCTAGCTACAAAGCATTTTAATTTTATTACTGTTTAAATTTCCTTTGTTGTCATCTGTTTAGGTTCTTGACTTCTGCTTTACTTTAGGTCTTGGATTTCATCTATTTATTTTAAAATTTCCAGATTAAGGAAGTAAAGTTTTTGGTTTTTCTTTTTGGTGTTGTTTGTTTGATTGTTTGGTTGTTTTTTGTTTCTTTGTTTTGTATATAAAGTAATGGCTTTCTTTCTCAGTTATTTTTCTTTATTTTTCATTTCTCTCATCTCTTTAAATCAATCTGGCATTTTCTCAGAAAACTAGGAATAGTGCTTCCTAAAGATCCAGCTATACCACTCCTAGACATATATCCAAAATATGCTCAAGTACAAAACAAGCACATTTGTTTAACCATGTTTGTAGCAGCTTTGTTTGTAATAGCCAGAACCTGGAAACAACCTAGACGTGCCTCAACCAAAGAATGGATAAAGAAATTGTGGTACATTTACACAATGAAATATGACTCAGCAATTAAAAACAAGAAAATCATGAAATTTGCTGACAAATGGATGGAACTAGAAAAGATCATCCTAAGTGTGGTAACCCAGAAACAGAAAGACACACTTGGTATATACTCACTTATAAGTGGATATTAGGCACATAGGATAGGATAAACATACTAAAAATCTATAGTCTTAGAGCAACTAAACAACAAGGAGGACCCTAGGGAAGATGCATAGTTTAATTTCTGCTTACACCTTAAGGTAAATATTAGAGCTTTCAACAAATGAAGTTTGTTAGAGTCACTCTTGCAAAATTACAAATAATTGATATTTTTAAGTATTTAGGCACTCCCTTAACTACACAAATTAGATCCCAGTCTTACATGAAGATTACAGAGCTTAAGAGCATTATACAAAGTCAGATGAATAAAAAAAAATGATACAAATGCATAGAAGAACAGTTTAGTTTAACTACTATTGAAAGAGGACTTCACAGTCCAAAGTGAGCACACAGGACAAGTCACAACAGAGCCTCTGCTCTGGTGGGCGGGGCACAGATAAGCTCAGTGCGAACCTGCTATCTCACTGCCTTGGTTAAAATTCTGCATAAAATATTCACTCATCTCCTCTTGAAACAAACAAACAGAAAGCCTGATTACAAAAAATAGAGTTATTATAATTTGTGGTGCAAACTTAAGTTTCTTTAACCACTTTTAGTATCAAATAAATACTTCTTAATCTTGTTCTAGAGCTTATGCTAAAGTTAAGAGCAACTGCTTTTTATACTGCTTTTTAAAGATTATAATGTGATTATTTCTCCTTTCCTCCCTCAAAACCTTTCTTTTGCTCTTTTTCAAATTTATATTTATCTTTGTTTATATGTTTGTGTATATATACATATATGCTTATACACACATGCACACACACATACATACACACAAATTCCAATTCTTCAACTATATTTTTTAAACAATAGTGACATAATTTCCAGATTCACATTCAAAATTTACAGTCAGTACAGATACTTAAGAGATTACAATAAGATACAAATAAAAATATGACTTCATCTAAACTTTATCGCACGTGCGAGATTTCTCCATAAACTGGATAACATTTAAACATGGAGACATATTTTCTGTTTATTAGAGAAAAAGAGAAGGCTTAAATGCTTAAATTGTTTTAGTAAAATATCTGGGAACTCAATGATCATAACTTTTCTTGAGTAGACTTTGTAAAATACACTTGGGTAAGTATATTTCCAATTGAAAAAAATCAATATATATTTTCTAAATTTAGATCTGGAAAGTTGTATTTATTACAATCAATTTTTGTAAGTTGACTGTAAGAACTTTCATCAAGATCTCTGAGAACACTCATTATAATAGATCACATATCTTGGAACATCATCATTTCATATGTAAAATAATATTGTATAATTAATAATATTTAACATACCAATTAATTAATTTGGGCAGGTGCACTGATCATTCATTTTCTCTTCAGATAAAACATCCAATAAAAAACTCTCCTTTCAAAAAATGACAACTTTACTCTTAAAATAGAAGTCATGGTTATGGGAGGAAAATCTACAACCACTCTGGGTTTTTTGTTTGTCCAATGAAATTGGGAATTGTTCTTTCAAGTTAGGAAAAAAATGTGGTGGTGTTTTGATGGGAATAGCATTGAATCTGTAGATTGCTTTTGGCATGATGGGCATTTTCACTACATTAATCCTACAAATACATGAGCATGGGAGATCTTTCCATCTTCTGATATCTATCTCCAATTTCTTTCTTCAAAGTGTTGAAGATTTTCAAACAGGTCTTTCACTTGCTTGCTTAGAGTCACACCAAGGTACTTTATGTTATTAGTGGCGATTGTGACAGATGTAGTTTCCCTAATTTCTTTCTCAGCATTTTTGTCTTTCATATATAGGAGGGCTACTGATTTTTTTTTTTTTTTAGTTAATTTTGTATGCAGCCACTTTGCGGAAGATGATTATCAGCTGAAGGATTTCGCTGGTTGAATTTTTGGGGTCGCTCATGTATCCTATCATATCATCTGCAAATAGTGATTCTTTGACTTCTTCCTTTCCTTTATCCCCTTGGTCTCCTTTAGTTGTCTTATTGCTTTATCTAGGTCTTCAAGTACTATGTTGAAGAGATAGAGAGAGAGTGGGCAGCTTTGCCTTGTCTCTGATTTCAGTGGGATTGATTTAAGTTTCTCTCCATTGAGTTTGATGTTGGCTATAGGCTTGCTGTATGTTGTCTTTATTAAGTCTAGGTATGTGCCTTGTATCCCTGATCTCTCCAAGACTTTAAACATGAATGGGTGTTGGATTTTGTCAAATGCTTTTTCAGCATCTAAGGAGATGATCATGTGATTTTTCTTCTTCAGTTTGTTTATATGGTGGATTACATTGATGGATCTCCAAATGCTGAACCATGCCTGCATGCCTGGGATGAAGCCTACCTGGTCATGGTGAATTATATCTTTTCTGTGTTCTTGGATTCGGTTTGCAAATATTTTATTGAGTATTTTTGCATCAGTGTTCATAAGAGAGATAGGTCTGAAGTTCTCTTTTTTTTGTTTGGTCTTTGTGTGGCTTAGAGTAAGTTTGGTAATGTTCCTTCTGTTTATATTTTGTGGAATAGTTTGAAGAGAATTGGAGTTAACTCTTCTTTAAGGTCTGGTAGAATTCTGCGCTGAAACCATCTGGCCCTGGGCTTTTGTTGGAAGGGAGAATTTTGATGACTGCTTCTATTTCCTTGGGAGATATAGGACTATTTAATCTATTTACCTGATCTTGATGTAATCATGGTAAACAGAATCTGTAAAGAAAATTGTCCATTTAATTTTGATATTCAAATTTTATGGGCATATAGTCTTTTGTGTTAAGACCCGAGGATTGTATTTCCTCAGTATCTGTTCTTATGTCTACCTTTTTGTTTCTGATTTTGTTTATTTGGATAGTTTCTATCTGCCTGTTAGTTAATTTGGCTAAGGGTTTGTCTATCTTGTCGATTTTCTCAAAGAACCAATTCTTACTCTCCTTAATTTTTTGAATTGTTTTCTTTGTTTCTAATTCATTGATTTCAGCTCTGAGTTTGATCATTTTCAATTGTCTACTCTTTTTTAATTTTTTATATTATTTACAGTTTATTCATTTTGTATCCCAGCTGTAGCTCCCTTTTATCATTCCCTTCCAATCCCTCAGTGTTATGTGCTTCTTTTGTTTCGCCTAGGGATTTTAGGTATGCCATTAATTTGCTTGGATGAGAAGTCACAAACTCTGTCTATAGGTACTTAGTGCTATGAACTCTCCTCTTAGCACTGCTTTCATTGTGTCCCATAAGTTTGGGTAAGATGTGCCTTCATTTTCACTGAATTTTAGAAGTCTCTTATCTCTTTATTCATTTCTTCTCTGATCAGTGAATAGAGAATTGTTTAGTTTCCATGTATATGTAGGCTTTTTGTTATTTCTGTTTTTGTTGATGTCTAGTTTTAGGCCATGGTGGTATGATAGGATACAAGAGATTATTTTGTTCTTCTTATATCTGTTGAGGCTTGCTTTGTGACCAAATATATGGTCTATTTTGGAGAAGGTTCCATGAGTTGCTGAAAAGAAGGTATACACTTTTGAGTTTGGGTGAAAAGTTCTATAGACATCTCTTAGGTCCATTTGATTTAGGACCTCTGTAAGTGCTATTATTTCCCTATTTAGGTTCTGTCTAGATGATCTTTCCCTTGGTGAGTGTGGAGTGTTGAAGTCTCCCAGTATTAATGTGTTGGGATTGGTGTGTGATTTAAGCTTTAATAATGTTTCATTTTCAAATGCAGGTGCTCTTGTAGTTGTATAGGTGTTCTGGATTGTGATGTCCTCCAGGTGGATTTTTGCCCGATGAGAATGAAATGGCCCTCCTCATTTTTATGAGTAATTGTCGTTGAAAGTGTACTTTATTAGATATTAGGATAGCTACCCCAGCTTATTTTCTGGGTCCATTTGCTTAAAAAACATTTTTCTAGCCCTTAACTCTGAGGTAGTGTTTATCTTTGTTGCAAAGGTGTGTTTCTTGGATGCAGCAAAATGTTGGATCCCATTTCCACAACCATTCTGTTAGTCTGTGTCTTTTTATTGGAGAATTGAGTCTATTGATGTTGAATACTAATAGTGACCAATGAATATTAATTTCTTTTATTGTGGAGTTGGCAGTGTTAACTGTGTTTCTTTTTTTTTTTTTTTTTGTTAACTGTGTTTCTATGCTTTGTTCTCTTTTAATTTTTTGTTGTTAAATTATCTATGTTCTGTGTTTTCTTGGGTGTAGTTGATATCATTGGATTGGATTTTTCCTACTAGTATCTTCTGTAAGGCTAGGTTGCTGTGTAGACATTGTTGAAATATAGTTTTGTTATGTAATATTTTATTTTCTCCATCTATGTTGATTGAAAGCTTTGCAGGGTATGGTAATCTGGGTTGGTATCTGTGGTCTCTTAGAGTCTGCATGACATCTGCCCAAGCCCTCCTGACTTTCATAGTTTCTGCTGAGAAGACTGGTGCGGTTCTGATAGGTCTACCTTTATATATTACTTGGCCTTTTTCCCTTGCTGCTTTTAATATTTTTTCTTTATTCTGTAGATTTAGTGTTTTGACTATGATGTGACATGAGGAGTTTCTTTTCTAGTCTATTCTATTTGGTGTCCTGCAGGCCACTTGCATGTTAATGGACATCACTTTCTGTAAGTTGGGAAAATTTTCCTCATGGTTTTCTTGAAAATATTTTCTGGTCTTTGGAGCCTGGAATCATCTTTTTCATCTATTCCTATTATTCTTAGATTAAGTCTTTTCATGGAGTCCTTGATTTCTTGGATGTTTTGTGATTTGAACTTTTCTGATTTTACTTGTTCTTTGAGATATGTAGTAACTGTATCCTCAGTGCCTGAGATTCTCTCTTCCTTCTCTTGTTCTGTTGGTGATGCTTACCTTTGTGGTTCCTGATTTTTTCTCTAAGTTCTCCAGCTCCAGGGTTTTCTCTGTTTGTGCTTTCTTTACTGATTCTAATTCTGGTTTCATGTTTTGCACAATTTCCTTCATATGTTTGAATATGGATTCCTGTTTTCCCATGATGGCTTCTATTTTTTTGTTCATTTCCTCTCTGTATGCCACTAACTGTGTCTATACTTGTGCCTCTTTTTTGTCTGTATTTGCCTGTATTTCTTTGAGAGCTTTGCTCGTTTCCTCTTTATTTGCCTCTAATAACTGGATAAGCATGGATTTGAGATAGTTTTCCTTTGTTTCTGATGAAAATAGATTTTGGGGGTTGCTTTTGAAACCATAACATCTTGATTTTTGTTTGATGTGTTCTTTTGCTGACCTATAGCCATCTGTTTATCCTTTACCTTTGCTGTTTGTTCCTGGTGTGTGTATTTCAGACTGGGTCTGTCTGTCTCTGGTGTCTGGAGTATTATTCAGGCAGATGAGAGAGGTCCACTGGTTTGAGAGTGGGTGTTGGTGTTTCATCTGTAGCTATGGGAGGAAAGTTGCAGGTGAATATACGCAAGCATGGGCATGTGAGTAGAAGTAAGCCTTGAAGGATAGGATGCTAAAGCATGCAGATCCATGGAAGGGTGGATGCTACGTGCAGGAGGGGGTGTTGGCACTGTTCGTGTGCTCAGTGCGCATGCATGTTTTTTCTGAATACCTCAATGGCCTACAGGCCTGTCATACTGTCCTCTTGGTATTCAGATCTGTTTGGGCTCCAGGAATTGTTTGCCTGGACTCCACTGGTAGACCCACAGAACAGGAGCTTCAGTGTTAAGAATGCTGTCCCAGGGATCTCTATGTTACCCACAGTGGGGGTGTGGGTGGGAGTGATCTGATTTCTGGCTGCATGTATAAAAGGACCCTGGATGTGGGGCTCTGTATGCACTTATTTGAAGGTGCACTCACTCCCTTGCAAGCCTAATTGGAAAACACAGAAGTTCCCCCTGTTCTCTATTATCAGATTTGGGCCTGCAGGGGCAAATAGTAGTATTGGAGATCCATCAGCTCAGTGGTGTCCACTGTTTGGCTGAAAGGCAGGGAGACCTTTACTTGGGGTAACTGTCTCTGCTGTCTCAGTCACCAAGTATGGAGTTTTCTGCTTGGCTAGCTGCTGAGGTGCCACAGCTGCAGATCTGGGAGGCCCTTACAGCTGCACCCAGAAGTCACAGTCCTCAGAGGCCTGAACTGCCTCCACCTGCCTTCTCACATCAAGGAGCATGGAGGATCCTGCTTGGGCTAGATGGTGCCCTGCCAGAGCTGCAGATCTGGTAGACCTGCCAGTCTCCAAGAACACCGGCTTGTGCTTGGGGCAAGCAGTGCCACCTCTGTTGAGCAGGAAGGCCTGTGCATGGGGCAAGGGAAGTACAGGGGGCTGAACATTCACCACTCGCCCAGAGATGTCCATGGGTAACCTACCTCATCCAAACTGTCCCAGTTCACAGGTTGTCTCCTTTTACCCAGGAAGCCTCAGTGTTGATGTTCTGCCTTTAGCTGCCCATCCACTCACCAATTTCGGAGTTTCAGATCCTGTGCCCCTCAGATAAGGTGCATGCTGATCCCTACTCTCTTGGACGTCTCCTAAAAAAATTGTTCTTATATAACAGCTATTGTATTCTTCATGCTTCACCAAGGAAACTTCTCTTCCCAACAAACATAAAACTACAGAAAATCATAATAAGTATTCAGTGTTGTGGAGCACATTCCAAATGGATACCTCTGAAATACATGTCTGTTAACTATCGCTCAAAGAACATTGTGGAAGAGGCTGCAGAAAGAGCCAGAGGATCAGGGTGTTTGATGTAAGATTGTGTCTCCTAGTAACATGAAAAACAAACATTCAATCTCACCAACGTGGCTGCCCAAGTATGAGCCAAACAAAGAGAATGAAAACTAACATGCCAAACTGTACCCATGAGGCCTCAGCCCTACAAACAGAAGTACAGGCAAAAGAATAAATCTGGAAGTGGGAGATTACCAAGTGTGGTAATCCAGCATCATAAGGTGAGTTATGAAATATATGCACACAAGGAAGAGTATATGGACTCAACAAGGTATATTATATTTAGATATTAAAATGCATACATACAGCACACACATACATGCAATAACAATTGGTGAAATGGAGGCTATAAACTTGAAAGAGAATAGCGAAGGTTTTATGGGAAGATTTGGAAGGGAGAGGGGAAAAGAAAATTGTTGTAATTAGAAAAGAATGTATACATAAACAAAAAAAATGAGTGTATCTGTAAAGATATTTCTTTATTATGAAGTGACTTTCACTTTCAGTATCCAGTTGCATGCTTCTGCTATATTTTCTCTGAATGGATTGGTAAGTAACAAATTTGACCAACAATCATTTTTCATATCTCTGACATTACATTTTTAGAAAGTTTTAATATCAATTTCAAATCAGTAATCAAATATATTATGATGGTTATATATATTTCATCTATTAAAGTACAGAGAGATGATTGATTCTGGTTCAGCTTCGAGGACTTGAAAAAATTGTAAGTTTACATACATACTATGTAAAATGTTTGTATTACAAACTTATGGCTAAAATACACTTATTTTGAAATGTTATCCCAAGTTACATTGAAATGTTAACATTTAATATGAAATGATGTAAAATTTTAAAACAAACAGATTATGGCTTTTAAAATAATTAGTGGATTATATTATATTTGTTTTATGTTTTTATTATTTAGATTTAATGTTTTGATATGCAGGTCTGTCTATGTGTCTGTACCTGCAATTCCAGAAGAGAGCATGGAATCCATTTTAGCTACAGTTAAAGAAGTTTTGAGTTGCTGAATAAGAGTGATGAAAATCAAACTTAAACGACTATTTAATTAGTAAGTTAATTCTCTATCCCCATGTTATTATTTTTAAAATTAGAAAATTGACCTAAATTTATTAAACAGATCAAAATATTGTGGGTACACATACTCTAAATTTTGGTGAAATAATTTATATTAATGCTATGTATATGATATCTTAATCCTAGCTATGGATAAACTACATGAATTTAATGAAAAAATTAAAAATGCATTCTCTAAAATTATTTTTTAAAATTTATTCACTTGTATCTCAGTTGTAGCCACCTCACCTCCCTCACCTCCTCTGAATCCAACCCTCCCTTCTTTCTTTCCTCTCCCTCTCCCCCTAATAGTAGAAACCCTCCTCCACTGATAGGAGAAGCCCTCCTCTCCTACACTCTGACCCTAGCCTATCAGGTCCCATCAGAGATGATAGATCGGAAGAGCCTGGATCTTCTTCCTCTGTGGGCTGGCTAGGTCGCCACACCAGGGAGTAGTGATCAAGAAGCAGACAACCAAGTCTGTGTCAGAGACTGTTTCTTCTCCCCTTCCTAGGAGATCTACATGGAGACTGATCTGTCTATGGGCTTCAGGAGAGCAGGGCTCTAGGTTTTCCCTATGCATGGTCTTTGTGTCTCTTGCAGACCACCATGGCCCAGTGTTAGTCTCCTCTTGGGTCTACTGTCCCCTCTGGGTCCTTCTATCTCTCCTTTCTCCCATAAGACTCCCTGTAATCTGTCCAAAGTTTAGTTATGAGTCTCTGCCTTTGTTTCGATCATTTTTTAAAGTGTGGTTTTACTGTGAAGACTAAATCCTTTGATTTCATGTCACAGTAATAATATTACTAGAGCTACTTGGGGTGACCCTCACTACCAAAAAGAAAAAAAGAGAGAGAAAAAGAACAAAAACAAATAAACAGAACCTTAACTGATGTTCACTGATGTTTTATTTCTACTTAAGGAATTGAGTCCTCCTGTTTATGAGTGGATCTTTACCGGAATTTACTGTGAGCAAAAAAAAATTATAATTAACAATAGCTAACATTTAATATTATTCTGCATTTAAGAGTAGTAGAGGCAATGACATTAACATGGAAGCCAAATTTTTTAAATTTAATTTTTTATTTTAATTTTTATTAATTACACTTTATTTACGTTGTATCCCCCTATAGCTCCCTCCATCCTCACCTCCCTGTTCCACCTTCCCTCCCTCTTCTTCATGCATGCCCCTTCCCAAGTCCACTGATAGGGGAGGTCTTCCTCTCCTACCTTCTGATCCTAGTCTATCAGGTCTCATCAAATAATCTTTATTTAGATTAAGTCAAAGAAAAAAACAAAAAAAATTTTGGAAAATTCAGTATATTCTATTTGTTACTTTCCCTCAGTTTCTCTGTTAAATTAAATAATATGCATAGTGCATATTAAAATCATGGCATTATGTAATAAATAGATCACTAGACATAAGTAAAACTGCAGAGGTATTACATTGAAGTAATAAGTTTGATTAATGAAAACAACTCTAGAAAAAAATGAACTTCAATAATGCAAGGGCAAGGAAGTTGGAGCAGAAACTATGAGGATAATTTTTTCTTATTTAAAATTTTATTTTATTTAAGTTTATTTACTTTAAATCAAGGCTGTCCCGAACCTCCTTTCCTCCAAGTCACTCCCTCTGTCACCCTTCTCTCTTCCCACAATCATATCAACCCTCCCCAGCACATCAAGTCACATCAGGACTTAACATATCCTCATGCACTGAGGCTAGACAAGGCAGCCCTGCGAGGGGGAAGTGATCCAGAGCAGGCAACAGAGTCCGTGTTAGAAACAGCTCCCCCTCCACTGGATAGACACTCATATGAAGACCAGGCAGTTCATCAGCCACAGGCCATGTATTTGCAGAGTGCCTAGGTCCAGACCATGTATACTCCTTAGTTCATGTCTCACTATCTGTGTCTGTGGGTCTGGGTTGGCTGTCTGTTGTTCTTTTCATGGAGTTCCCATCCCCTATCTTCTCTCCAACATTTCCACAAGACCCCTGGGGCTCCACCCAATGCTGAGCTGCAAGTCCAGCATCTGTCTCCATCCATTGAAGTGTGGAGCCTCCCAGATGACAGTCATGCTAGGTTCCTATATATAAGCAGAGCAGAACATCATTAATAGTGTCAGGGCCTGGTTCTCAACAAAAGGTGGGTCTCGGGTTGGTTGGACATTCGCTCAATCTCTGTTCCCTTTATCCCTACACTTCTTGTTGGCAGGGTAATTTTTGGATCAAAGGGTTTCGTAGGTGGGTTGTTCTATTCCTTCCACTAGTCCTGCCTAGGTGGTACTCCATGACCCCCACTGTAGGAGTCTCAGCTAAAGTCAAACTCATATCCTCCCAGGATCGTTCAAGCTTCCAACTTGCCAAAGAGATGCCCTCCCCCTTTCAGTTTCCCTTCTTGTTCCCCTCCCTCTCACCTCCCACCACCATTCTCCCCGCATCTAATTTTAACGCTTGTTTTCCTCTCCATTCCATCTCCTATCCAGTTCCTTCTCTTTAGCCAGTTCTGCTGTCTATTCTATTTCCCCACCTGAGCGACACTCCAGCACCCTCACTTGAGTCCTCCTCATTACTTAGCTTCTTTTGGGCTGTGGATTGTGGTATGGTTACCCTGTACTACAGGTATAATAATCACCTATTAGTGGATACATATAATATGTGTCTGTCTAGGTCTGGGTTACCTCCCTCAGTGGCTGGCTCTTTCATCACCTCCCCCTGAGCGGGGAGCAGCCTAGCCAGGCTGAAAAGGAAAACAATGCAGCCAGTCCTGATGAGACCTGATAGACTAGGGTCAGATAGAAGGGGAGGAGGACCTGCCCTATCCGTGGACTTTGACAGCGGCATGGGAGGAGATGAAGGAGGAAGGGTGGAATTGGGAGGGACTATAGCTGGGATACAAAAATTAATACAAAAAATTAATAGAAAAAATAAAAAATTAAAACATGTAAATAAATTTTAAAAATTGCAGTTCAATGTTAAATAATCTGAAAATGAGATAAGTAAATTTCAAAATAGAATGTCTTATTATACTGACAAATATCTGTGTAATATGACCTAGCATGTTGAGAGGATGTGGAGAAAGGGGAACCCTCCTCCATTGTTGGTGGGAATGTAAACTTACATAAGCACTTTAGAAATCAATCTGGCACTTTCTTAGAAAACTGAAAATAGTGCTACCTCAAGACCCAGCTATACAACTTGCGGGCATATATCCAAAAGATGCCCAACCATACAACAAGGACATTTGCTCAACTATGTTCATAGCAGTTTTATTCCTGATAGCCAGAATCTAGAAACAAACTAGATGTCCCTCAATGAACAATTGGATACAGAAATTGTGGTACATTTACCGAATGGAATACTACTTAGCCATTAAAAACTAGGAAATCATGAAATTTGCAGCCAAATAGTGGGAACTAGGAAAGCTCATCCTGAGTGAGGTCAGCCAGAAACAGAAATGTATGGTATATACTCACTCATAAGTGGTTATTAGACGTATAATATAGGATAAACATACTAAAATCTATACTCCTAAAGAAGCTAAACAACAAAGAAGACCTTATGGAAGATGCTCAGTCCTCATTCAGAAGAGCAAACAAGATAGACATCAGAAGCAGAAAATAGGGATTAGGACAAGAGCCTACAGCAAAAGGCCTCTGAAAGACTACTTATCAGGGTATTGAAACAGATTCTGAGACTCATAACGAAAACTTTAGGCAGAGTACATAAAATTTTATGAAAGAAGGGGGAGATAGAAAGTTCTGGAAGGGACAGAAAATCCAAGAGGAGGCCAGCAGAACCAAAAAATCTGGGCCCTGGAGGCCCTGCAGA
Source organism: Rhombomys opimus (assembly GCA_010120015.1). Lineage (NCBI taxonomy): Eukaryota > Metazoa > Chordata > Mammalia > Rodentia > Muridae > Rhombomys > Rhombomys opimus. Next base: position 592,166 of record REGO01000468.1, on the reverse strand, counting down.
GAATGAATCCCCAATCAAAGACCATGCATGGAGAGGACCTAAAACCCTCAGATGTAGCCCATAGACTCAGATTCCAAGTGGGATCCCTAGTTAGGGAAGCAGGGTCTATATCTGTCACGAACTAAGTGGCAGGCTCTCTGATTATCTCTCCCTTGAGGGTGCAGCCTTGCCAGGCCACAGAGGAAGATGATGCAGCCAGTCCTCATGAGACCTAGTAGGCTAGGATCAGATAGACAGGGAGGAGGACCTTCCCTATCAGTGGGCTAATGAAGGGCATAGGGGGAGATGAGGGAGGGAGGAAGGAGAAGAGTAGGAGGAGACAAGGGAGTAGGACACAGCCAGGATACAAAGTGAATAAACTGTAGTAAATAAAATAAATAAATAAATAAAATCTGTACACCTAAAGAAGCTAAGCAAGAAGGAGGACACTGGGTAAGATGATCAATTCTCACCCAGAAAGACAAATGGGATGGACATTTGAAGAAGGAGAAAACATGAAACAAGACAAGAACCAACCACAGAGGGTCTCTGAAAGACTCTACCCAGCAGTGCATCAAAGCAGATACTGAGACTCATAACCAAACTTTGGACAGAGTGCATGGAATCTTATGAAAGAAGGGGAAGATGGGAAGACCTGGGCAGAACAGGAGCTCTACAAGAAGAGCAACAAAACCAAAAATCTGGGCACAGGGGTCTTTTCTGAGACTGATACTCCAACCAATGACCATTCAGGGAGATAACCTAGATAACCTAGAACCCCTTCTCAGATGTAGTCCATGGCAACTCAGTATCCAAGTGGGTACCCTAGTAAGAGGAACAGGGACTGTCTCTGACATGAACTCAGGGGCGGTTCTTTGATCACCTCCCAGGGAACAGCCTGACCAGGTCACAGAGGAGGACAATGCAGCCAGTCCTAATGAGACCCGACAAGCTAGGGTTATATGGAAGGGGAGGAGGACGTCCCCTATCAGTGGACTTGGAGAGGGGCATGGGAGGAGATGATGAAGGGAGGGTAGTATTGGGAGGGAATGAGGGAAGGGGCTACAGTTGGGATACAAAATGAATCAACTGTAATTAATATAAAATTGAAAATAATATATAAAAAGTACAAAAAACTTATTAAAAAAATTTTAAAAATAATTTTCAAATTCAGAGATCAATAAAAGTCATGTTTAAAAGGCTATATTATTTAAATTAATAAATTTTTGATTAGTGATTCATTGTCAGTAAGATATATACTAAAATATTATAATTTTAGATATATACTAAAGTATTATAATTGTATGAATAGATAATTAAAGTCATAATTTTAAAAGAGTCACTTAGTCACAGAAGTACATACCTCTGCCTTTACAGATTACTGTAATAAACAAAGAATAAGGAATTATTGGTTGGACACCAAGACCGAAATGTCATTATCAGATAAATCTATGTTTGGGAGAATTGTTCTTCTTTTCACAGCTTAGAAATTTTCACAGTTTTGAAAAGCATGATCCCTGTCAACCACTCACCTTCAGCATGAATACTTTGTTTTGTTTGTTTGTTTGTTTGTTTGTTTGTTTTTTGGCTTTTTTTTCTTTATTAATTACACTTTACTCACTTTGTATCCCCCCCCATGGTTCCCTCCCTCCTCCCATCCCAATCCCTCCCTTCCTCCACCCTCTGCATGCATGCCCCTCCCCAAGTCCACTGATAGGGGAGGACTTCTTTTCCTTCCTTCTGATCCTAGTCAATTAGGTCTCATCAGGAGTGGCTGCCTTGTTTTCTTCTGTGGCCTGGTAATGCTGCTTCCCCCTCAGGGGGTGGTAATTAAAGAGAAGGCCAATCAGTTCATATCAGAGACAGTCCCTGTTCCTATTACAATGGAACCCACTTGGATACTGAACTGCCACAGGCTACATCTGTGCAGGGGTCTTAGGTTATCTACATACATAGTCCTTGGTTGGAATAGCAGTCTCAGGAAATACCCCTGTGCTCAGATTTTTTTGGTTCTGTTGCTCTCCTTATGGAGTTCCTGTCCTCTCCAGGTCTTACTATTTCCCATTTCTTCCCTAAGATTCCCTGCACTCTGCCCAAAGGTTGCCCATAAGTCTCAGTATCTACATTGATAGTCTGAAGGGCAGAGATTTTAAGAGGTCCTCTGTGTCAGGCTCCTGACTTGTTCCCTCTTTTCTTCTTTTTCTGATGTCCAGCCTCTTTGCCTTTCTGGATAGGAATTGAGCATTTTAGCAGGAGTCCTCCCTCTTGATTAGTTTCTTTAGGTGCACAGATTTTAGTAGGTAACACCAATACTCTTCAAACTATTCCACAAGAGAGAAACAGAAGGAACACTACCAAACTCATTCTATGAAGCCACAGTCACCTTGGTACCTAAACCTCACAAAGACCTAACAAAGAAAGAGAATTTCAGGCCAATCTCCCTCATGAACATTGATGCAAAAACACTCAACAAAATACTTGCAAACCGAATCCAAGAACATATCAAAGACATCATCCACTACGACCAAGTAGGCTTAATCCCAGGCATGCAGGGGTGGTTCAATATACAGAAATCCATCAGTGTGATCCACCACATAAACAAACTGAAGGAGAAAAACCACATGATCATCTCCTTAGATGCTGAAAAAGCAATTGACAAAATCCAACATCCATTCCTGTTTAAAGTATTGGAGAGATCGGGGATATAAGGCACATACGTGAACATAGTAAAGGTGATATACAGCAAGCCTATAGCCAACATCAAACTGAACGGAGAGAAACTTAAATCAATCCCACTGAAATCAGGGACAAGGCAAGACTGTCCACTCTCTCCATATATTTTCAACGTTGTTCTTGAAGTCCTAGATAGAGCAATAAGACAATTGAAGGAGATCAAGGGGATACAAATTGGAAAAGAAGAAGTCAAAGTATCACTATTTGCAGATGATATGATAGTATACATGAGTGACCCCAAAAACTCTACTAGGGAACTCCTAAGGCTGATTAACACCTTCAGCAAAGTGGCCGGATACATAATTAACTCCAAAACATCAGTAGCCCTGTATACAAAAGACAAAAGAGCTGAGAAAGAAATTAGGGAAACAACACCCTTCACAATAGCCACAAATGACATAAGGTACCTCGGAGTAACCCTAACCAAGCAAGTCAAAGACTTGTATGAAAAAAATTTCCAATCTCTGAAGAAAGAATTAGAAGAAGATATGAGAAGATGGAAAGATCTCCCATGCTCGTGGCTTGGCAGGTTTAATATAATAAAAATGGCCATCTTACCAAAAGCAATCTACAGATTCAATGCAATTTCCATCAATTTGCTAATACACTTATTTACAGACTTTGAAAGAAAAAATTCTCACCTTCATATGGAACAACAAGAAATCCGGAATTGCTAAAACAATTCTCTACAGTAAAAGATCTGCAGGAGGTATCTCCATCCCTGATTTCAAGCTGTACTATAAAGCAACAATACTAAAAACTGCATGGTACTGGCATAGAAACAGACTGGTGGATCAATGGAATGGAATAGAAGACCCTGACATAAATCCACACACTTACGGACACCTGATTTTTGACAAAGATGCCAAATCTATTCAATGGAAAAAAGACAGCATCCTCAATAAATGGTGCTGGTCTAACTGGAAGTCTACCTGTAGAAAAATGCTAATAGAGTCATACTTATCACCCTGCACAAAACTAAAGCCCAAGTGGATCAAAGACCTCAACATAAAACTAGACACACTAAACCGCTTAGAAAAAAAAGTGGGGAATACCCTTGAACTCATTGGCACAGGAGACAACTTCCTAAACAGAACACCAACAGCACAGGCTCTAAGAGCAACAATCAATAAATGGGACCTCATGAAACTGAAAAGCTTCTGTAAAGCAAAGGATACTGTCCTCAGAATAAAATGACAGCCTACAGATTGGGAAAAGATCTTCACCAACCCTATGTCTGACAGAGGGCTAATATCCAGTATATATACAGAACTCAAGAAGTTAAACAGCAAAAAATCAAGTAATCCAATTAAAAATGGGGTAAAGAGCTAAACAGAGAATTCTCTGCATAGGAATGCCGAATGGCAAAGAAACATTTAAAAAATGCTCAACCTCATTAGCCATCAGGGAAATGCAAATCAAAACGACCCTAAGATTTCACCATACACCCATCAAAATGGCTAATATCAAAAACTCAAGAGACAACACATGCTGGAGAGGTTGTGGAGAAAGGGGAACCCTCCTTCACTGCTGGTGGGAATGTAAACTTGTACAACCACTCTGGAAAGCAATCTGGCACTTCCTCAGACAACTAGGAATAGCACTTCCTCAAGATCCAGCTATACCACTTCTATGCATATATCGAAAAGATTCTCAAGTACACAATAAGGACATTTGCTCAACCATGTTTGTAGCAGCTTTATTTGTAATAGCCAGAAGCTGGAAACAGCCCAAATGCCCCTCAGTGGAGGAATGGATGCACAAATTGTGGTATATCTACACAATGGAATATTACTCAGCAATAAAAAAACAAGGAAATCATGAAATTTGCAGGTAAATGGTGGGATCTGGAAAAGATCATCCTGAGTGAGCTATCTCAGAAGCAGAAAGATACACACGGTATATACTCACTCATATAGACATATAATATAGGATAAACCTACTAAAAAATGAATACTTTGTTTTAACCACAGTATAACTGCGAGCTCAGAAATTGTGAGACATCCAGAACATACCAAGAGTGCCATGTGTGGCAATGAGAAGAATATTTAACAATTACCATTGGAATTTGTTTTTGAACTGGAACAAATTACTATAGTAAAAGTATTATTATCTTTGAATATATCTTTACTGACCTCAGAAAATATAATGCTAGGGAAAGGAATCAATTTCAAGTGTAAACTCAGTGAGAAGCTAAGATAGAACAGAGAGTAGAACATAAGAAGAAAGTTTTTATATAGGGAAAAACAGTACAAGGTTTCAGATACAAATATATAGATACATATTAGATAAAGTGATTCCTTTTAGTCAAAATACCTCTCTTTTCTCTGTGAAGCACACATGCGAATTTTCATTTGAAGGAAAAATCAAAGCTAATGACAAATCACAAAAATACCTTGTTGAGAAGAAATGTACTTTTGGCAATCATTTTGCTGTCTGGGCAGTGGAACTGAATAGGGAAAAGTACAGTTAATACAGTGTTGAAAATATGTGGTATATATTTCTGGCAGGGTTGAATGTTCATGTAGCGCTCAGGGTCACTAATAAAAACTGAAGTTAATTCCAGTAGTATTCATATATTTATAGTATTTCATTCCACAGTGTTTCATTTTAATGAGCCTTCATATTTTATCCTGATGTTGAATATTGCTCAGTCTGCAATGACAGTACTGAACGCTGGCTCCAAATTCTTTTCCTGCTTCTCTACACTTTTAACTTCCATGGCATTTTAGTTTTTGACAATGTTCTTGGGCTCTGAGATATGATGTCAGTCAACTGAGAGTTTTCGATTTCCAGTTCTAGCTTTTCCTACGGTCTCTTTTTAGTGTGCACATTGCGAAGAGCAGACTGACATACAGAGACTCCCTGGTTCTGTACCTCATTCATGTCCTATAGCCTTCTTGTCCTCGATATCTTGAAGCTCGTTTGAGATCACAACACATTCTATTTAATTTTTGCCATGCCAATATAGCCATGCAGGAATGGGTTACCAACTTAAAAAAAGAAATATCTGACACTAACTATGTATATATTTTGAAGTAGTCATAAAAGTGAAGTTCAGGAGCTAAAGAAACAGTAGTTGCCATTCTTTATTGCTAAAATGTGTCTTAAATAGCTAGAATAATGACTTTGCTGAGTAGAATGTGAAGTGGGTTTTACGTAATACTGTTTGATGTTTGCCAGGAAATATAAGATAAAAAGTTAAAGAAATACAACTAAGAAAGACTGTTGTAAATTTTTAAATATTGAAAATATATTTCACATTGCACAGATTTCAATGTTTAAAAAGTGGGTTCCTTTTTGAAATGACAAAACTACTGTGATGACCTTAAGAAATGTTTAGTAGTAAAGTATAATAAAATCTCATATTTTGCATTTATGTAATGCAAAAGCAAAACTAATGATATAACTGTCCCACTTTTCAAAATTACTCAAGGATAGTCTCCATTAAACTAAAGCAGATGATAGGGAGTAATGTAAAAAATAAATAAATAAATAAAGCATGCTCAAATTGCTACCTCAAAATTAACTTCAGAATATTTTAGGTGGGTACATTAAAAAACTAATCAAGAGCCCAGGGATTTAATGGTCTTGTACTACACAATATTTTAAATTACCATGCTGTTATTTTACAGACACTGCAAGGGCTAGGAAGAAGGAGACTTATTCCCCTTTGCTCTTGATAGCTTCTCCTGGAAGGTAAAACCAGAGCAAATAAAAGATTTCCCTCCATCATGTCACAAATTCCGCTAATTATCTAGTGGAAGCCTCCAGTGTCCTGTGCAGGGAACATCACATATTCCAATATTTCTTTTCGGGGTGCTGTATTGTTTGGAATTATCAATTCACCATTCACGTTCCACTCTTATAGCTTAGTGTCAACTTGTAAATTTGTTTCCTTTTAATGATTTTTAATACTGAATTTTCTTAACAGCAAATATCTATATAATTTTCATGCAATTATAAATACACCTCATTTGTGGATCCTGAATTTTATCTGAGTAGTTGAGTTTACTTACTATATGAGTTACTTAAAAATGTTTTAAAAAACTAAGGTAGAAAACGAACCACAGTTAGATGGTCCGAAGAACAGAAGACCATGGGAATGACGTATAATAACCTTACAAACTGATCACTTGGTAACTATCCTGGAGCCCTGGACCTCCTTCCATCTGAAGAACTGTGTGAGGATTGATGCATCAACAAGATATGCCTTTTGAATGGTGTTTCTCTGTCAGGCTTTTGACATGGCAAAGGTAAACATGTTCCAGAACATTATTTTCAAGTTGAATAGTCCCTGGGATCTGAGTGGAATACAAATGTTTATTATCTTAAAACACTATTACTACTGTTTTGACTTTTCTAGCCTTTTCAAACTTGCTTAACATGTACTGGGAACAGACTTTTTGTTTCATGCAAGAGTTTGCATTCTTTGCCCACTACATCTCATCTTTCAAGCAAAGCCTTCTTTTATTTTTTTTCAGTTTTTGCTTTTTTATCATTTTTCTCTACTTGTTTCACCTCTATAAGTATATGTTTTAGCCGGGCGCAGTGGTGCACACTTGCAATCCCAGTACTCAATGAGGCAGAGACAGGCAGATCTTTGTGAGTTTGAGGCCAGCATAGTATACCAAGTGGGTACAGGACAGCCAAGGTTACACAGAGAAACCTTGGTTTTGAAAAACAAAAATAAAAAGCATACTTTTTAAATTATTTTTTTTAATTTTTATTATTAGTTACATTTTATTAACTCTGTATCTCAGCTGTATCCTGCTCCCTCATTCCCTCCCAATCCCACCCTCCTTCCCTCATCTCCTCCCTGCCCCTTTCTAAGTCCACTGATTGGGGAGGACCTCCTCCTCTTTCATCTGACCCTGCTTTATCAGGTATCTTCAGGACTGGCTACAAAGTCCTCCTCTGTGGCCTACCAGGACTGCTCACTGAGTAACATACCTCCTTGAGGCTCATAAAGAGGAATCAAAAGCATACTTTTTAAAATACTTTATTAATTACACTTTATTCACTTTGTATCTCCCCTGTGGTTCCTTCCTGTCCCAATTTCTCCCTTCCTCCACCCTCTGCATGCATGCCCCTCCCCAAGTCCACTGATAGGAGAGGTCTTCTTTTCCTTCCTTCAGATCCTAGTCAATTAGGTCTCATCAGGAGTGGCTGCATTGTCTTCTTCTGTGGCCAGGTAAAAGCAAACATTTTCTCTTTCAAACAGTGATGAGAATAGCTTTTAAAAAGTATTGTAGAATTTTGGAAATGAGGAGGTATGTTACTTATAAGGTTTTTATGATCCTATTAGCTTTAAAATATATATTGCACATACATTAATATATATTACTATGTTTACATAGTTTACATGTATATTACTAAATTAATTTGTATATATATATATATATCTTTTTTTATACAAGTTATGAAATCATTAGAATCCTGAGAAGTGTAAACATAAGGGACTAATGGACTTCCTATAAGTTTGAGAATTCATAGTGAACTGAGCTTGAAAGGCAAATGAACACCTTGAAATGGGAAAACACAGAATAATTTTTACATAAGCATACATTGTTATTTGATTACCTTCAAAGAATCCATAGGAGATCTACTCCAGTAGGACCATTTATGAGATTACTTGAGCTGCTAGAGAGTAAACATGCACTACTAAGAATGTGTAAAATATAGGTTCGATCACATTTGCACTAGGTTGGAAGGGATTTATCTCATAGCATTTATAGCCCTATGAAACACAGTAAAATGAAATAAACTGGTGAGTCAGGCACATCTCTAACATGAAATGGTTTTGCTTTTGACCCTTAGAGGTAAACGTTGTGGCAGGGTTATAATAGTTGAGCAAGCTACCAGAAAGACAAAACTGATTCCTTTGAGGCCTTTGAGAAGAAAGAGATTAGTTGGTCTGTCTAACCAGCTATTTACCAGGTAGCTAATATTTCCTATTTTGCCAGGATAACACTTGAATATAGCAAGTTCACAGGATAGAAAGGTTGACATATAAAATGTGTTATCAATGATCAATCAAAATTTAAGATTGAATTGCACAACAGAACAAACTCAAATACAGTAAGTTGCAAATAGAGCAAAGAAGTACAACATCTACATGTAAACACTCAAGAGTGGTGGGAAAGGAAATGCAATTGAGAAAACATATTATTTTTATGTGGAGGAAATTTAATTGAGCAACATGGCTGCTCTGAAGACTTTCTAGTATATGCATTCAGGCTAGAATGCAGACATGCCCTGGATTACAGCATGACCCGGCTGGAATACAGACACACCCTTAGTGCACACCTTTAATCCAGAAAAATTAAAGTAATATTAGCCTAAAGAAGAAACAATAAATGTTTGAAAATGATGCCTAATTAGTTACAGAATAAGTGATGAATCTGAGAAAGATTTGACAGGATGAGTCACTGATGGAGTATGCACAGTCTGAGGAGAATAGACAGAAAAAAGAAGCTACTTACGAGAGGGAGAAACAGCACTGAGATTGTGGACACAGTACAGTAGAGTTCAGTAGAAGAGTCTGGTAGAGTTCAGTTGAATGCGGTTGAGTTCAGCTGAATTCCTGCAGTTCTGTTCAGTTTCACTCAGTTCATGCGGTCAGTGCAGTTCATTTCATTGATTCAGAGGCAGCTTTCCTAAGCAGAGCAATTTATTCAGAAGCTAAGATAAGCTGGACTGAGCCAGTCAGCTTGAAGAGGAGTTTGAGTCAGAACAGCTGAGTTGAACTGACTGCAGTGAGAGTTCAGAAAGAGCTACAAAGGGTGACCCTAGGATGGCAGATGGATGTTGGAAGCCGAAGCCTTTCAGGTCCCATTTACAAAAAATTAGGTTGTCCAGGCCCAGGCCTAGGGATAGTTAGATAGAAACAATCTGAGCTCAGCTCAAGCCATGTATTTGTAAATCTTTGGTATGGTTCTCAACTCATTCCCTCATCAGAGCAAATAAAAACAACATTCACATTTTTCTTTTGCTGAAAATTCGAGTATGTATATGGCAATTCCTCTCAACTTATGTTAAAATTTAGAGTGTGTATAATGAAATTTGAGAAAAGAGTTAAACAGGAAAATACAGAGACTACGAAGCTAAGGTTAATGAAACATCATGAAGCCTTTGTAACTGAAAATATTACATTTATAACAGCATCTGCATAGAACCATGAATCAGAATGTAAAACACAATGTGATCCATTCAAAAATATACTCCTTACAAGTTATTGCCATTGTCTTTGGTTTTCTCCCAGAAGTGACGTAGAATCAAGCCCCTATTGCTGAGGGACTCCATGCACAGGGCACAGAGGCAGTGAACTGGGGCTGACCTGAAAGCCTCTACCCTGGGGACTAGCTTTCATGGTGCAGGAAGGCACTGCTGTAGTTTGAATAAAAATTATTCCCAAAGGCTCACATATTATATGTGAGGTATTCTGCTGGTGGAACTATTTGGGGAAATAATAGAAGCATGGCTTTGCTTGACTGGGACCTGCTCTGTGTTTTCAAAGCCTATGCTATTTCCACTTCTTCTTCTTTTGTCTCCTAGCTGTAAGGGAGGATGGTAAACTCTCAGCTACTGCCTAAGTGACATGCCTACCTCCTTGCTACCACTCTACCTTCAACGATGAACATGGACTCTAAGCGAACGGAACCACACGCCCAGGAAGTATTACTTTTCATAAGTTGCCTTGGTCAACTCAAGGCTGGATATAGTTTACAAAATATATTGATAAGATATAAGAGTCCTAGAAACTTCCCTTTTTGAATTATGGTGGTCTGGCTAGTTTCAATCTCTTCAGCACAGAAATCTGTATTGATTCTTTTCTACTTATGTGCTTACTTGATGGTGTGTGTGAGGAGGTTAATATGCATGTGCATGCAGGGGTCAGAGGTTATCTGAGGGCCCTTCCTCAGGGGCTCTACTTTTGTTTTCAATGTGATTTTTTTCCTTGTGTTCTTTACTTAGGTGTATGGATTTGTCTGCATGCACATCTGTGAACCACATGTATGCCTATTACCTAGAGAGGCCAGAGAGGGTGGACAATCTCCTGTAATGTGAGTTATGACCCAACACTCACATGTGAATTCACAACTGTTTGTAACTGCTCTGTGTCCCCACAGGTGCTGGGAAGATAACCTGGTTGGTACTCTTAATGGGGCATCTTTCCTGCTCCATCTTCTGTGTATGTGCATGATACAGTCTCTCCCTATTCCCCAAGGCTTGCCAATTAATGTATCAGCTGTTCAGCAAGCAGTGTGAATTCCCTTGTATCTGCCTTTCTAGTGCTGAGGATGTCATCATTCCACATCTTTTCATGTGGCGACTAACAATTGATCTCAGGCCTGGATCATGGCAAGCACTTTTCTTACTGAGTTATTTCTCTAGGACACCAAATTCCATTTAACTGAAAAGTTACTGATAAATACAGGATGAGTATAACATGTCAGCTCAGAATCTCTTTTTGCTGACCTGGAGTTTCTGCCTACCCTGTCTTTGAAGTTAAAAACCTATCTTAACAAAGACCAAACAGTCAAATGAATTAAAATTAAACTTCCAAAAATTGAAGAGACTGAACTTCCTAATGACAGTCTCCCAGTCATGTATTTTTTACTCTTTCTTCCTCATTCAGTTCAGATAATTCTACATAATCAAGAGATAGATGAGCTTGCTCCATTGAGACTTAATTAAAGCTCAAAAATGAATAAGGAATTGCTATTGTTCTAAGCCATTAAGCAGGTATTTTTGTTAATCAGTAATGTATATCTAATCATAATGAGGCTACAAGAAGGGAACATTCCCATGACAAAACAGAACGATGGTTTAACTAAGGAAACTGAGGAGGCGAGAAGGTTTAAGAATTCATAAATAATTAATAATTTTTTTAAAATAAAGAGTCACAGTGTGAAGGGAAGAAGGATGTGATGATATATGATATAGAAGAAAACTGAAGGAGTAGTTGTCAGTATAGGTATTCTGTATAGTGCCAGTATAGTACCATGAGGTATTCTGCTGAGTAGGAACAGCATCTAATAAATGTATGCTATGACTTAAGATATTTCCATTTTTCACTCTGTTAATCCTGCCAAGCCGTGAGCATGGGAGATCTTTCCATCTTCTGATATCTTCTGCTATTTCTTTCTTCAGAGACTGAGAATTTTATTTCATACAAGTTTTTGACTTGCTTGTCAAAGTCACTTTAAGTCCTTTGTGACGATTGTGAAGGATGTTGCTTCCCTAATTTCTTTTTCATTTATTTTGTCTTTTGGATACAGGAGGGCTACTGCTTTTTTTTAGTTAATTTTGTATCCAGCCACTTTAGTGAAGGTGTTTATCAGCTGTAGGAGTTCCATGGTTGAATTTTTGGGATCACTCATGTGTACTATCATATCATCTGCAAATAGTGATACTTTGACTTTCCAATTTGTATCCTCTTGAACTCCATTAATTGTCTTATTCCTCTAGCAAGGACTTAAAGAACTATGTTGAAGAGATATGGTGAGAGTAGGGAACCTTGCTTGTCCCTGATTTCAATGGGATTGCTTTAAGTTTCTCTCTGTTTAGTTTAATGTTGGTTATAGGCTTGCTGTATATTGCTTTTATCATGTTTAGGTAAGTACTTTGTATCCCTGATCTCTCCAAGACTCTAAATATCATCCTGAGTGAGGTCTTCCAGAAACAGAAAGACACACAAGTTATATACTCACTCATAAGTGGATATTAGACATATAATATAGAACAAACATACTAAAATCTGAACACCTGAAGAAGTTAATCAAGAAGGAGACTCTAAATAAGATGCTCAATCCTCATTCAGAAAGGAGAAGAGGATGGACATCAGAAGAGGGAGAAAAGAGGGAACAGGACAGAAGCCTACCACAGAGGGCTTCTGAAAGAGTCTACCCAGCAAGGTATCAAAGCAGATGCTGAGACTCACAGCCAAACTTTGGGCAGAGTACAGGGACTCTTATGAAAGAAGGGGGAGAAAGAAATACCTGGAGGGAACAGGAGTTCCAAAACGAGAGCAAAAGAACCAATAAATCGGGGCACAGGGATCTTTTCTGAGACTGATACTCCTCAAGAATCATTCATGGAGATAACCTATAATCCCTGCACAATGTAGTCCATGGCAGTTCAGTGTCCAAGTGGGTGTCCTAGTAATGGCAATAGGGACCGTCTCTGACATGAACTGATTGGCCTGCTTTTTGATTACCTCCCCCTCAGGGGTGGGGATGGGGTACAGCCTTACCAGACTACAGAGGAAGACAGACCAGCCACTCCAGATGAGACCTGATAGACTAGGATCAGATGGAAAAAGGAGGACTTCCCCTATCAGTGGACTTGGGGAAGGGCATGGGTGAAGAAGAGGAATACAGGGTGGGATTGTGAGGAGAAAAAGGAGGGAGCTACAGGTGGGATACAAAGTGAATAAAAAATAAAAAATATTTTAAAGAAGATATTTCCACACTCAATGATGATACATGCATGTGACAACTTTCAAGTTATGATGAAATGTCAAGGTAGAGCAAGTACTAAAAATACTAATTTTGAAAAAATAATTGAATTAAATTTCAAAAAAAGTGCTAAGTAAAACTCTTTTCCATATCATACATTTAAGCAAATAGCTAGTTAAAATAATTAGTCTCAGACTATTTTTATTGAAATGGATAAGACAGTTTCCAATTAAATTCACGAGTAGTGGAGCCTTAGAAAAGACTCCAGAAAGATTCGAGAGGATAAGTACATGTGATTAGACAAAAGGACTTCTAAACAACATGAGGATTGTACAACAGCAAATCCAAATGTGACACATGCTACAGAATGACCTGCCTTCAAAAGAAATGAAGGTGTGACTCTATCTTACTGTGTTGAACATAAATTATGTAGAAAGGACTCATGATTTTCAAAGATTATTCTGTCTGAACTGAAAAGGACAAAAAGTTCAAAATGAGGAATGACCTGTAAGTCCTTTGACATCTGTGAACATGAATCAAGGTGAGAAAACAATTCAGAGCTGAGAGTTCAGAGGGAGAAACCAAGTCCAAGAAAACAGAACTTCTTTTTGATTAAGCAATTGGCAAAGTGGACCTAGATGAATTTCAAATTTTCACTAACTTTTGTATACTTTACATTGCATTCCTTTCTGAAAAGTGCTACTCTATTTATGTATGGGTAATTTGCCATTCAGAGCCTTCTTAATATTATATTTAATTTGTGTTTTAATTTATTATTTGAAAATAGCATATGTGACTATGTTGTATTTTAATTAAATACCTCTACTTCTACTACAACCAATATATAAATTTTACGCAATCCCCATCAAAATTCCAGACAATTCTTCACAAAAATGGTCAAAACAGTCATTAGTTTGTAATGGTGGATCAAAGATCCAGGAAAGCCAAAAATTTAGAAAAATAAAATCTCTACTAGAGAAATAAAAATTTTTTAATTTTCACTCAGTTTATTAGCTTCTCTTTACTTTACTAAAAATGAGAAAATAGTTTTATAAACTATTTTTATAGTTTATTTTATAGTTCTTATAAAATAGTTTTATAAGAAACTAAAAATAAGCAATACTCATACACATCTTGACCATGTAATATTGATGAATATGTAATGAATTATAAATGAGATGATTAAAAAACAGATATTTAGATATTCTTATAGGGATCAAGGATGTTTTATATGTTACAATTATATAAATAATCTTGGTATTAGAGTAGTCCATTTACAAATAAAAATAGTAATTCTCTGGCCCCCTATCTAGACATAGTGTATTTTTTCATCCTGTTAAAAAGGACCTCTGAAAAGCTCTGCCCTGCAGACTATCAATATAGATACTGAGACTTATGGGCAACCTTTGGGCAGAGTGAAGGGAATCTTAGGAAAGAAGTGGGAAACAGTAAGATCTGGAGAGGACAGGAACTCCACAAGGAGAGCAACAGAACCAAAGACTCTGAGCACAGGGGTCTTTCCTGAGACTGATACTCCAACCAAGGACTATGCATGGAGATAACCTAAGACCCCTGCACAGATGTAGCCCATGGCAGTTCAGTATCTAAGTGAGTTCCATAGTAATAGGAACAAGGACAGTCTCTGACATGAACTGATTGGCCTGCTCTTTAATTACCACCCCCTGAGGGGGAAGCAGCATTACCAGGCCACAGAAAAAGACAATGCAGCCACTCCTGATGAGACCTAATTGACTAGGATCAGAAGGAAGGAAAAGAAGACCTCCCCTATCAGTGGACTTGGGGAGGGGCATGCATGCAGAGGGTTGAGGAAGGGAGGGATTGGGGCAGGAGGAGGGGAGGAGGGAGAGAACTACAGGGGGGATATAAAGTGAATAAAGTGTAATTAATAAAGTAAAAAAAGAAAAAAACAGTCAATCAGAGACTAATAAATAGAATAGAATGAAAATTACTCTGTGACAAATTCATTTCAGGCTATTTTAATTTTTTACTTCATCATTTATTGCTTTTTATACATAAAGTAACCACAACTCTAGAACAATATTCACACCTAGATTTCTTCATGTAGATGAGAATATTACAGACAAAGAAAAATTTCTACTTGTTCTCTTTAGAAATACCATTCCATACTCTTAAGAAACAACTATAAGAGGGGAGAGAAAAGAAGGTAGAGGAAGAGAATTAAAGTCACTCAGATTTTAAACTGAACCTGGTAGCTGAACTTTTCCTTAAGTTACTTTAAGAATGGGTGTGTAACACTTAATGTGTACTCACCAGAGTAATTTATTCTTTAACCATTCAAAATCAATATATACAGGATGGCCACATTGAAAAGAAATCATTTCAGGTCATGATAGAATTTGTCTAACATTTTTGCTTATAATTTGTCTTTAAAAAATAAAAAAAAATTCTGACAACTGATGTTTAGAAAAGACAATTTTAAAGTAGAAACAGATTCTTTTACAAATGAGTGTATAATATGAAACTTTGACTACTTTTACAATGTGTCTATGTGTGTGTATGAGTGTGCATATGTGTATGTGTGTGTGTGTCTGTCTCTGCATCTCAGTCTGTATTCAGGTGCACTTGTAAGAGATAACTCCTAATATCAAATAATTTCATGTTAATATAAAATAAAATATATGAAAAAAGGAAAATTATTATTTAGTAAACCAATTCAAAAATAATTGAATAAAATATGTTAGAAATGAGATATTCTCTTTGGATAATGCTGTTAACAGAAGAAACAGCTTGCTAAATAAAAAGTCCGCATGCCATGTGTGGGATACCCCTTTATAATTTTTTGATCAAGATAGGGTTTTAAGTTCAATTAGAGAACTTTTGGTATGTGTTTTAATAATATCAGTAGCTGCATACATAAATCCTCATCCAGATAACTACTCAAAAATGAACTGAAAAAGGATATCAACAATAGACATAACAAAGGAAACAGTAAAGTCCATGCCTTCTCAACTCTATACACATATAATAGACTAAGTAATTCTGAGACTGGCAGAAATAGAAATTCCCAGGAAGGACCAATGCATTGGCTTCCTCATACTAAATGATCAGCTCTGAAAATATACACACAATTAACATTACACAGAATGAGGAGGCTATAATACTATTAATTGTCAGTGTCAATGTTCTATTGCTGTGAAGAGAAAACATAACCAGCCAACTCTTACAAAAGAAAGCATATAAATGGAAGCTTGTTTACAGTTTCACAGGTTAGTTCATTATTACCTTGGCAGGAAGCAGACAGGTGTGGTCCTGAGCAGCATCTGAGAGCTTTACATGCTGATCTACAGGCATCAGGTAGAGAGAGAGAGAGAGAGAGAGAGAGAGAGAGAGAGAGAGAGAGAGAGACAGAGACAGAGAGAGACAGAGAGAGACAGAGAGAGCTATTCGGCCTGGCAGGTACTTTTAAACCTCAGAGCCTACCCTGACTGAGATCACTTCTCCAACAATACTAGACCTAATCCTTAATCCAACAGATCACCTGGAGACTAAACATGTAAACATGTTAAGATACTAACCTGTAGAGTGCACTCTCTTTTAAACAATAACATTCATGTGTTATATATTCATATAATAATGGATGAAAAAGAGGCTAAGAATTGGGAAAAAAGGCTGGTTAGAGAACTCTGGGAGGTTTGGGAGGGAAGATAGGGAGAAACAAGTTTATATTATAATCTCAAAAATAACAGCAAAAATATCTCTAAAACAGTAGCTAATAATAATAATAATAATAATAATAATAATAATAATAATAGTACTCTAATTTTAAAGGCACCACACAATCCTTTTGCAATACAGAGAGAAATCAAATCGGAAAACCTTCTCCCTGCTGGATAGCTATTAAAATTCTGGAAGAGGTAATGCAGATTGTTGTGTGAAGGGGGAGATATTACCATATTATCCAGCTATGAGTAGAAAAAGATGTGTCCATTTTTGGAATGGTGTCACAAGTGTTATGGGGCAAACCATATGCTTACAGCAGTATCCAAAGCCTTTTCTGCAAGCCTTTTCTGTCTAATACTGTAAACCCAGACAAAATATGGTGAAATCATTAACCATAGAATAGAACCTATTAGTGTTGTTTAGGTAAATTGACATCACATCTATATATCATTATGTATACTATAGACAAAAAAATTCTGAGTCTTAATCTTTCTCTCTTTTATTTCATGATCAGCTTGCCACAGTCCAGGCTTTAATTTGGAAGAAAATCTGGAGAGGAGATCTACATAAATACCAGAACCTGTCCACTAACAAGCTGGGTAATTATAAGGCAGTAAAGGGAGGAAATGGGATCAAAACGTTTCCATTCTCCATGAGGAGAGCAACAGAACCAAAAAATCTGGGCACAGGGGTCTTTTCTGAGATTGATACTCCAACCAAGGTTCATTCATGGAGATAACCTAGAATCCCTGCACAGATGTAGCCCATGGCAGCTCAGCCTCCAAGTGAGTCCGGGGAACAGGGACTGTCTCTGACATGAACTCAGTGGTTGGCTCTTTGATCACCTACCCTTGGGTGGGGGGCAGCCTTGCCAGGCCACAGAGAATGACATTGCAGCTAGTCCTGATGAGACCTCATAAACTAAGGTCAGATGGAAGGGGAGGAGGACCTCCCTATCAGTGGACTTGGAGAAGGGCATGGGAGGAGATCAGGGAGAGGGTGGGATTGGGAGGGAATGAGGAGAGGGGGCTACAGCTAGGATTCAAAGTGAAGAAACTGTAATTAATATAAAAATTAATTTAAAAAAGTTTCCATTCTAGCCTGCAATTTCCCACTGCCAGAGGTAACCAGAAAGTTAAAAGTGACCAGAGTATGTTGGCTTACCAGGGTAATCACAGCAACAAGATGCAGAAGCAGGCAAGTTTCTTTGCGTTCAAGAGACAATGCTGGTCTTGAACTCATAGAGTCTTAATATCTTAATGTTCAGAGATCCTTGTCTCTTCAAAGTGTTTCTTAGACTTCTACGGACAACAATCAGGAGAGAGGTTTCTTATGTCTGGTACTAGTGCTTTTACAAAGGAGCCCATAGCTCTAATGTGGAGCATTATATTCCTGTTACTTGATTCCAATATATACATTTATACAGAAAGCAATGTGATCAAATGATGCTTTCCTGTTGCTTTTGCAAACATCATTAGGGTTATTCATATGTTTTTCTTCTCCCTCTCTGTGTACTACTTACCACGCCTACTCTACTGAGAGTTCTTAATGAGTTATTTCATAATGTTGATACTGAATGTGTGTGCAGGCCTTCTATTCATTAATTTACGTCTCTAGTTACTTTTCAACTAGTCTCATCAACATACAAAAAAATTACTGAAGTCTAGTTAATTAAGATGGGTCATAGGTTATTAACAAAAAATAAGCATCACTTTCATTTTGGCTTCTCACATTAAGGACAGCACTTCAACTGTAAAGTTTCCCATCAATCGACTGGTGGATAAAACAAATTCCTGTGCATTGTTGTGTTCATATGCATTATAACAGAGGAGGACTATTGATTCCGTTTTCCCTTGGCAGCTTGCATCCTACTGTGAGAGAAACGCTTCTAAGAGGAAGCTTCAGGTCAATTTCAGATCAATTCTTCCAATTCCTGTGTCTGAAGTGGGTTGTGTCTTCAGCGATACAGTTTTTCCTTCAAGTCTAGAAGGTAAGCAAGGGCAATGGTAAATGCTTATGTTTTTTAATTATGATTTTTTTTTTCTGTGAGTGTTATACACCCATGTAGGAAGAAATACAAATGTATCCACATGTGAAGTTCCCCATAGACTCCCGTGCCTTATACCCAGTCCCAAACACTTATCTTCTGTTTTTCATTTTATGGCCAAGTGTAACTCAGTTAATACTGAATATTTGCATGCGATATGGGACATTCATTTCAACACAGGAAACCTCTCAATAGGAGCATTCTCAAAAATACATATATATTGTTTCCACAGGAGATTTCACCAAACAGAAATAAAATAATGATGGGAAAACTTCATTTCAATCACTTATTAGAATGGATGATTAGAATAAATTTGGTTCCAGAATCTCTATTTTATTATATTTTTGCTTAACAGCTAGATTATAATATTCACAGTTATTTGCTTTTCATCTTATCTTATTTTTGTTTTGTTTTGTTTTTGAGAGAAATTCACATTCTGTACCTCAGGGTGGCCTGAAACTCAAGGTTTAGCCAAAACTGACTTGGAAATTGTATTGAGCTTCTACCTTCAAACTTGGGCGGGATGTGACCTGTGATCTCAGCCTTTGGTGAAGAAGAGGCAGGGGGATCTTTGTGAGTGCGAGGCCAGTCTGGTTTATCAATCAAGTGAGTCAAAGACGGCCAAAGCTACATTGAGAACCCCTTTTTCAAAAATTTAAATAAATAAATAAATAAATAACTCCTTTAATTTGTAGGTGAAAAATACCATGTCCTATATAATTATGACCATTTTCTTGTTAAATTGCCCCAAATATAGTGACTAGTAGAGGGAAAACAAATATTGAAGTCTTTATGAAGCAATAGATAATGTAAGTTAAGTATGGGGTATATATTATATTTTTATTAAAGCATTTAAATACTCAGGTTTGGTCCACAGAAAAACCCAGAGTGGAGAGGAGCTCCATAAGAAGACCAACAGAGCCAATGAATCTAGGCTGATGGGGTCTTCTGGGACTGACGTACCAATCAAGGACCATGTCTGAAAAGACCTAGGTCTCTGCTCAGATGTTGCTGATAGGCAGTTTAGTCTCCATGTAGGTACCATAGTAAGCAGAGCAAGGTCTGTCTCTAACATGGACTCTGTTACCCACTCTTTGATCACCTCCCTCTGGTTGGGGACATTGCCAGGACACAGAGGAAGAAAATGAAAGCAGTCCTAATGAGACTTGATAAGTTGGGGTCAGATGGGAGGGGAAGAAAAATAGGAGAGGGGAATAAGGGAGAAAAGGGATTGAGGGTGGGAATAGAAGGAGACAAGGGAGGGGTTACAATTGGGCTATAAATTACAAAAAATAAAGTTAAATAAAAAAATACTCATTTTGATGGTAATATTCACAAACAGTATATATACATATATTCCTTATTTACACAGATATTTTTCTCAGTATATACAGCATATATGTCATTAAACATAAGCATTGCTTATTAATTTACATATCAGGGTTAAGAGTGGATCAAGAAGGAAATGTCAACCTGTATACAGACATTTATTCATCATTGTCTATGGCTTTAAGCATCACTTTTCATTGTAGAATGAAGACAAAGATGACAACTATAAGTACAGTCTTATGCTGAGCATATGTAGAAGGAATCTCTTGTGTCTGTATGGAAGTATCACCTGTCAATAAAAAGCTAATGGGCTACAGCTGAAGTAGGAAAGAGGAGACAGGGCATCTGGCAGGCAGAGAAGAATTTGGGATAGAGCCATGGGCTATAGATTCTTCCAGCAAGATGTGAGGAACAGAAGCATGATATGTGACTAGAGGTAACCAGTTATATGTCAGAATATAGATTAGCATAAACGGGTTATTTTAAATTCTGAGATAGTCACAGAAGAGCCCACCTATGTGGCCTAGGTATTTATAAAAATATTTTGAGACTCATGAGTCATTACTCTGGAAGCTTGGTGCTGGGAGGAAAAACCCCTCAATAAGCATATTTTAGTTGAATATGAATTACATAACTAATAATTTGTATTAACAGTGTTGTGATTTTTATGCATGGTTTCCCACGTTGGGTTTAGCATTATTTATGTCATAAGGAATCTGAACTTGCAATTTCTGATGTATGTTTTGTAGGTGCAAACAGTGAAAGAAAAGACAATATAGAAATCTAAACACTTACATTGAAGGTAGGGGTAATTGGGTTAATATCTTATTTTGGGAGAAATAGTTTACAATATAATGGCATTTTTATTTACAATTGACATACAAAAGAATAAGGCTGTCCTGTAGTAATTTTCATCTAAGAGTAAACCTTTGTCTATTCATTGTCAAAAAATTCTCACCCAAAGCAAAGCATCTAAGAGTATACACTGTGTGTAGATACAATATGGATATTTAAGATGACTAATGAGGCTTTATTCTTTTTTCTATTGATTTTACTGTTTATTTCAACAACTTGTTTCTTTGTGATAATATATCAACATGCCAAAAATAACAAATTTGTTACATGCTATTTTCATAGCTCTTGGTTTCTCTCCAGAACTGTTGCTGATGGTACCAGCACATAGAATGTGGTTGATGAACTGAACATTCATCTCTGCTTGTTATCTTTTGATGAGATGAAAGATGCTGTAGATCCTATTAGAAAAGAAAAAGTAATCATCAATCATAGCCAGCTATAAACCCTGAGAGCTACAAAAATGCATGGCCAGAAAAGACATGCTAATTTATGCAATACATCATGGGAGTATTTCCAGAACTTCCTGATTGGAGTTAATGCCCAGTCCACAAGATGAAACCCACAATTGTTATGATCAGCCTAAAAATCTATGCCTTGGCATGTCTTAGTCACCAGGGAAGAACCTGCTATTACTATTTTCCTGTTGTTGGCATTGATTTAAACTTATTTCTAGTGACTTATTATTATATTATATATTATTGATCAATGTCTTTCTCAATACTTATATGGGAAGCTTCTGTTTGCATTTAGTAGTGATTAACACAGAGGCTCACAATGAGGCAAGAAAAAGAGAGTAAGATATTGCAGGATGATTAGCCATAAGTGGAACATACATACTGTAATCCTACTTACCTAGTTTAAGGAATCAATGTGGAGCAAGTCACAGAAATAATATAAAAGCTAGAGATGATAAATTAATGTAAAAATAGAGAGAGAAGGAACATGACATTGAGTGACATTATTCAGGAATAATGCAAGGAATGAAGAATGAAATGGAAGTAATTACGATCAAACAAGAGTTAACAAGCAAGTGGGAAAGTTTGCATTATCAGATACTGAGTTCCTCAACTATAATAGAATACATATTATTTTCACTATGGTCCACATCTTCTCATCTGCCACATGAACATACTTTTACATATTCTATAAATAAGTTGATGAAAGTCACTGAATTCTATTATTGTCTCTCCTTCTTTTGGCTAAATAATATAGTATATTTATAAAAGAAAAATAATTATTCTATAAGGACTATTAGCTGAGGCTATGAGCTTGGTCTTTCGGAACATTTCTAAGTGGAGAATAGGATTTTTAATATTTTTTATTTTAATTTTTATATTAATTACAGTTTATGCACTTTATATCCCAGCTATGTCTTCCTCCCTCTTTCCCTCCAAACTTCCACTCTCCCTCCCTCATCTCCTTCCAGTCCACTCTCAAAGTCCATTGGTAAGTGTGGTCCTCCTCCCCTTCCATATGATCCTAGGCTATCAGTTCTCATCAAGACAGGCTGCATTGTCCTGTTCTGTGGCCTCGCAAGGGTACTCCCCCTGCGAGGGGCAGGTGATCAAAGAGCCAGACACCGAGTTCATGTCAGAGACAGTCCTTTTTTTTTCTTACGAAAGAACCCACTTGGAGACTGTGCTGCCATGTCTGTGCAGGGATTTAGGTTATCTCCATGAATGATCCTTAGTTGGAGTATCAGTCTCAGAAAAGACACCTGGGCCCAGACTTTTTTGGTTCTGTTGCTCTCCTTGTGGAACTCCTGTCTTCTCCAGGTCTTTCCATCTCCCCATTCTTTCATAGGATTCCATATACTCTGCCCAAAGTTTGGTTATGAGTCTCAGTGGCTGTGTAGTCTTTCAGAGGCCCTCATTGGTAGGCTCCTGTCCTGCTCCTTGTTTTCACCCTCTTCCAATGTCCACCCTGTTTTCTTTCTGAGTGAAGATTGATCATCTTATCCAGGATCCTCCTTGCTTAGTTTCTTTAGGTGTATAGATTTTAGTATCTTTATCCTATCTTATAGGTGTAGTATCTACTTATAAGTGAGTACATACCATGTGTGTCTTTCTGCTTCTGGGATACCTCACTCAGGATGATCTTTTCTAGATCTCACCATTTGCCTGCAAATTTCATGATTTCCTTGTTTTTAATTGCTGAGTAGTATCCCATTGTGTAAATATACCACAATTTCTGTATCCATTCCTCCATTGAGAGACATCTAGGTTGTTTCAAGGTTCTGGCTATTACGAATAAAGCTGCTACAAACATGATTGTAAAAATGTCCTTGTTGTGTATTTGAGCATGTTTTAGACATATGCCTTGGAGTTGTATAGTTGGATCTTGAGGAAACACTATAAAAATAAATATTTAAGATCATTCAGTTATGAAAAACAAGAAAATATGAGTATAACTTCTAAGTAATAATACATGATTTTGCTCTTACCCAAGCAAGGACAGGCCACCCTCTTGAAAAACAAAATAGACTGTCTGCCCCGTCTGACTGGCACTTGTGCAACATAACTTCAACTGCCTTTCTTCCCTTCATCACTGTATCCCTGCCCACACTTCTGGCCAAATGTGTTCTGCTCCACCAGAGAGGCCAGGCCAGAGTCTACACCTTCCAGCATAACCACAACTACCTGCCTTTTCTTGTCAGCATCTTCTCAAAAAATCTTCGACTCTAGCAGAGGCCAAGCCAGCTCCATGCCTCAGCACCACCCCAAATATTCTGCCTCTCCTCATCACCACTTCTTGGCCTACACCTGTGGTAGGTGCCTCATATCTCACCAGAGGCCAGGCCAGCATCCTGAACCCAGAGACCAGGCCAGCTCCATGAAAACCAGCCCCCAACTTGGGTAGCAAGCCCCTGCCGGCCATCACAAGTCTCATACCCAACTACTCTAGGCCCAGACCCAAACCCTCTACTCAACCACAGGACACTCCAGCAAGACCAACAGAATGGAAACATTCATCCAACAAAGACAAAACCAGAAATCTGCACCATTGATCTAAATCACTCCAAGTCCAGATTCCTAAACTTCATTGTAGGAACATAATCAACAACAGCCAGAGCAAATGTCACCTCCAGAGCACAGCCATTCCCCTACAGGAAGTCCTCAATATTCCAGCACAACTAAAGCACAAAATAAAACAAAACTTAAAACAAACTTTAAGAAGATGACGGAGGTCCTTCAATAAGAACTAAATAAACCCTTCGAGGAGGACTTTGCAGCCAGCCCTGAAAATACCTGACAAAAGGGAGTCATATGAAAGGGGAGGAGGTCCTCCCCTATCAGTGGACTTGGAAAGGGGCAGGGAGGAGATGAGGGAGGGA
>REGO01000468.1:476944-564795 GCA_010120015.1 Rhombomys opimus | reverse complement strand
AAAAAAAAAAAAAAAAAAAAAAAAAAAAAAAAAAAAAAAAAAAAAAAAAAAAAAAAAAAAAAAAAAAAAAAAAAAAAAAAAAAAAAAAAAAATCAGTGACCTTATTATAAAGGGGATGAGAAAGAAATCAGGGAAATAACACTCTTCACCTCTTCACAATGAAGAGCCACAAAAGAAATATCATGGAGTCACTGTAACCAAGGAAATAAAAAACCTGTATAATAAAACATCAACACTTCAAAGAAGAAAATTAAAGAGAAGGGAGAGGTCTCCTTTGTTCATGGATCCACAGGATTAACAATAAAAATGGTGAGCCTACCAAAAGCTGTCAAAAGATTGAACACTATCCCCATCAAAATTGTAATGCAATACTTTATAGATCTTGAAAGAACAATTTTCAACTTCATGTGGAACAACAAGGAACCCAGGAAAGCGAAAACAATATTATACAATAAAAGATTGATGGGTCTCACCATCCCTGATTTCAAGCTGCTCTACAAAGCAATAGCTATAAAATTTGAAAGATGTTGTCATAAAAACAAATAGGTTGATCAATGAAATTGAGGATCAAGTTGTATATCCATATACCCAATGCCACCTGTTTATTTATTTTTTTAAGAAAAAGCCAGAAATATACAATGGAGTATTACTTAGCTATTTAAAAATGACATCATGAAATTTACAGGCAAATGGATGGAGGTAGAAAAGTTCATTGTGAGTCAGGCAACCCAGATCCAGAAAGACAAACATGGTATGTATATTGTATTACTAGCTATGAAGTAAAGGATAATCATGACACAATCCACAGACCCAGAGAAACAAGTAACAAGGAGGGATTAAAGGAGGATAGAAGTAATTTCCTAGGAAGGGGACTTAGAATAGAGTTCACAGGTGGATTAGATGCAGATGAGAATGAGAACAATAAGGATCAGTTGTTGGGGGTTGAAGGAGAGAATCCTTGGAGAGATGACTGAAATTGCGGGGCATTTCAGGGAGAGGCAGAACCTAGGGCAATGGCAATTCTGCAGAATCTACAATGGTGACTGTAGAGAAGACTATTAGCAAAGGAAAACAAGAAGCTATAATCTCTGTAACCAGGCAAGGTCTTAAATTGAGGGATTGGTACATCAACCCCGCCACAAAACTTCTATCCTATAGTACAATGAACTGGGACATGAGCCTATCATCACCATCATCATCATCATCATCATCATCATCATCATCATCATCATCATCATCATCATTGAGACCAGAGAGATTTCATGCAGCACCTTATGGAACAGATGCAGTCTTATAGACACATATTAGGCCATCCTAGGGGAGTCCTGTGGGTGAGAGAAAGGAAGGATTGGAAGAGCCAGAGGGATAAAATACACCATAAGATTCCCTGAAATCTCTTCAAAGGTTGGCCATAAGCCTCAGCATCTGCTTTGATAGTCTGCAGGGCAGAGACCCTGTATGGCAGGCTCCTAACTTGTTCCCTGTTTTCTCCTTCTGATGTCCATCCTCTTTGCCTTTCTGGATGGGGATTGAGTATTTTAGCCACAGTTCTCCCAGGAGTTCCACAAGGAGAGCAACAAATTCAAAAAATCTGGGCACATGGTTCTTCCCTGAGACTGATAGTCCAACCAAATAGCATGCAGGGAGATAACCCAGAACCCCTGCACAGATGTAGCCTTTGACAGTTCAGTCTCTAGTGGGTTCCATAGTAATGGGAACAGGGACTGTCTCTGACAGGAACTGATTGGACTGCTCTTTGATCACCTCCTCCTGAGTGGGGAGCAGCCTTACCAGGCCACAGAGGAAGACAATGCAGCCACTGCTGATGAGACCTAACAGACTAGGATCAGAAGGAAGGAAAAGAAAACCTCCCCTACCAGTGGACTTGGGGAGGGACATGCATGGAGAAGGAGGAGGAAGGGAAGGATTGGGAGGGGAGGAGGGAGGGAACTACAGGGGGGATACAAAGTAAATAAAGTATAATCAATAAAAAATATTAAAATAAAAAATAAACTGAAAAAAAAAGACACCTCAAGAACAAAACCCACAGAGTCAACTGACCAGGACATAAGTGGATTCACAGAGGTCAGAGATCCTGAATGCATCTGAGCTCGGCCCTCTGCATGTATAGTATGGTTGTGCAGCGAGGTGTTCTTGTGGGATTCTTAACAGTGTGAACAGGCGCCGTCTCTGACTCCTTTGTCTGCTTTTGGGACCGTGTTCTCTCTAGTGGGTTGCTTTGCCCAGTCTTGATGTGAGTCCCCTGGTCTTGTAGCTTGTTATGCCATGTTTGGTTGTGTCCCTGGAAGGCCTTGTCTTTTCTGAGGTGAAGTGAAGCAAGGTGGAAATTCCAGGAAAAATGAGAGGTGGGGGGAGAGACTGGGAAAGGAGAAGGAGTGGAAACTGAAGTGGGAATGTAATATATGAGAGAAGAATAAAGGTAAAGGAAAAAAATACAAAAATGCAAAACTAAAAACATTTTTTACAGTGTAGTCATGAAGACTTCCTCTATGGAGGTTACCACTGCTAGTTGAACTGCCACATTAATGAGCCAAAGATTCTGATGTTGAGGAACTCATTAAATGTCTAATTACCTCTTTTCTCACAGAACACTTGTTCAGCATTGCTGTCCTGGATGGCAGATCATTTGGGAGAATTTCTAAGCTTGCTGCTTTCTAAGCATTTTCGCTCCTAACTTGATTTGTTTGCTCTTTCTCTATGACAATCTCCTCAAGGAATAAGTTAATTTTTACCACCACAGAATGTTTTTTTGCATTTTTATATTAGGTGCCTACAAACATCTTCTAAACTACATTTTAAATAATTTAAGGCTAACTTTTAATATGATTTTCTTTGCAGTTAAGTCTACTTTAGAATATGACTGAGATATAGCTCATACCTGCTCTTTGTTTCAGAATTTTATACTGAGTATTATAGTGTTTCCAATGCCCTTTTACTACATAAGGGATGTGAACACATATATTCTAAATATTTCCAATATGTTTCTAGCTGTCCTACCATATACTATGTTGAAAGTATATGCTTTAACTTGTGTAAAAATTTATGAAGTATCTGCATCAGAATGAGCCAACAAAATATCAGCCATTCAAAGATAAATAATAATAGATTGAGAAAATTGGCTATGAATTATTTCTAATAGTAGTTACACAGAATATTGGCATAAAGCTGGACTAATTAACATTCGGTGTGGAAGAACTTGCCAATGATATTTCTTTGCTGGACCACTGTTGCTACAAGTAGGTGCTGGAAAAGTATACCTTTACATATCATGCTCATGCAAAACGACTGTGAAAAAGCAACCTTTTAAATCAATTACTATTATAGGCCATGACTTAGGTAATCAAGTAAAGAGGGAGGGTGGAATTGGGAGGGGGTGATGCATGGGGGGATTACAGCTGACATACAAAGTGAATAAACTGTAATTAATAAAAATACAAATAATATTAGTAGTAATAATAATAAAAGTAAAGAAATTCCACACTGTAAAGGTCCCATGGTTGACTTACTCCATTCACCATTCTTAAATCTGTTAACATTCTCCATTTTCCTGATTTTATTTTAAAACAAAACAGAGAAAATAAATGGACTGGTAGACTTTTCTATGTATTGAGCCTCTGTTGCTCAAGTGCCTGCTTGTTAGTCAACCCCAAAATGTTTAAGGAAACACAAAGAACTCTACCATGCTGCAATTGCCCCTGAAAAAATACAAAGGCAGATTATATTAACAATATAATCTGGGTTATAAAATATGTCAATAAAAATACAACAACAAAAGTTAGAGGTTTGTAGATATTAGCTGCAAACTTTTAAAAATTTTCAACATTAATTAGAGTTGTTAATTGTGGCCTATAATTAGGCTTTTTTAGCAAATACAACAATTTGCTGTATTTCTGTGTCCTTTTTTATGGCTGTTTTTCATTATGTCTAATCTTCAGAAAAATCTATGTGTCAGTGTGAGGCCATGTATATATGTAGGCATATCTCTCTATATATTCGACCTGCATTCTTAATCTCTGTATTCACAAGATTTTTGCCTTTATGCTTTGCATAATTTCATCATCTGTAAGGGGGTTTAATTTTGGCTTGATGTTCTGGGATACTAATATTCAAGAATATTAGAAGCTGTCATCAATGCCTGTAGTGTATCTTAAGTTGTATATAAAAAAACACATTTTTTTTTCTTTGCCAAGTTCCTTCTCTGATTGTTATAAAGGAAATTGGAGCTGATCTAGTTTCTGTTTTATAGAAGTACCTTAAAATGCTAAAAATTGTAGGGAAATGTTTTTCTACTTCACTTTGTGAATAGTCCCTGCATTTCAAGTTTTATCGGCAGAGCAGCTAAGTGTGTTAACACCTTTTAAGCCTTAGGTTTGGAATTCAGTCTGTCCTCATCTTAAGTTTTATATTCTCCATCTTTGCAAAATAATGACTTCCCTGTTCTAGTGTAAAACTAAAGAATCAATTTGATTGTTTTGTTAATTATACAGGAAGAACTTCCTCAGACAGAACATGAATTTCTTTGGAACACGATGAGTCCCTATTAATCTGTTCTTACTTTCTGTATCAGGCTGTTTGTCACTTGGTTTTATTCCCCTTCAGAATAAATTATGTCCCATTAAATGTGTATTCTAGTTTAGCTTATGTTAACTCCTAAGGAAGAGCTTCACATTAAAATGAGCTAAACACTTTTGGTACATTTTTGAAGTGTTACATTACATATCTATATCTTAAAATTTTCTTTTACTTATATATTAGTTTTAAATTAATCATATAAATTTCTATATTAAAATTATTGTTTTAGTATATGTTAACATAATGATAGTAATACTACAGGTAAATGTTACAGGTTATCACATTATTTTATGGGATCTTTAATAACTATGATAATAACTGTGATATTAATTAATATAATTTTAAAAGCCCTTAACATAAGCCATTATTATATTTTTATGATCCTTTTAGATTTTTTTTGCTTTTAGTCTAGAATTTTACTTCACAAAAATGTGACACCCTTATTATTCTACCTGCTCACCATAAATAAAATTGAGAGTATACTGCAAGACTAAAGTTTTTCATTAGATTCTATAAAGAAAAATCTTTTTTTTGAATTAGCAAATAAGTACAACCTGATCATTTTATATTTCCTTCTTTTTCATTTGCCAGAAATTCAAAACTGTCAGCATATTTCAAGATGGAGCATTGAGAAAATAAACTCCAGCATCTTTCTTGTCAATATTCAAATTGATCACCAATGAAGCAGCCATGGTTTTCTAATGTGATTTAAGTGCTGTGCAATACACACTCACACACATACTGACTCATATAGTTCTAAAAACCAGTGGAGCTGTAAACAAAACACAGGGCTTTCATCATGTTATTCAACATTGAATACTAGCAATTAATTTATTTGCTTTTGTTAAGTAGTGAAAATTTTTAAATAAGAAACAACCCTGAGGTTTCACCTTACACCCATCAGAATGGCTAAGATCAAGACCTCAAGTGACAACACATGCTGGAGAGGTTGTGGAGTCACTTTGTCAGTGAGGTGGACATTGGATGTAAGAGACATTGAATGTAACAGGACAAGAGCCTACCACTGAGGGCCTCTGAAAGTCTCTGCCTAACACTGTATCAAAGCAGATACTGAGACTCATAACCAAACCTTTGGCAGAGTACATGGAATCACATGAAAGAATGGGAAGTTAATATGACCTGGAGAGAACAGGAGCTCCACAAGGACCGAATATATCTGGGCACAGGGGTCTTTTGTGAGACTGGTTCTCCAACCAATGACCATGTATGGATAAAACCTAGAACCCCTGCTCGGATGTAGCCCATGGTAGCTCAGTATCCAAGTGGGTACCTTAGTAAGGCGAACAGGGTCTATTTCTGACAAGAACTCAACAGCTGGCTCCTTGACTTCCTCTGCCCACAGGAGGGAGGAGCAGCCCTGCTGGGCCACAGAGGAGGACTTTCCAGCCAGCTCTGAAGATACCTGATAAAACAGGGTCAGATGAGAGGGGAGAAGGTCCTCCCCATCAATGGACTTGGAAGGAGGTAGGGAGAAAATGAGGGAGGAAAAGTGAGATTGGGAGGGAATGAAAGAGCGGGATACAGCTGGAATACAAAATTAATAAACTATAACTAATATTAAAAAATACTTTTATGAAAAAAGACAGTGTATTTTTTTCAAGAATTCTTCCTTAATAGTCATGTAATATATTATTCATCTAATAATCACTTGTCATTGATACCCATCACCAGCAAATATTTTTCTGAGACATAATATTTTGTGGCCTAGATTTTTATAATATACTTGTTTATTAATTTTCTTTTTAAAGTTAGTTGGAGAATTAAACCAGAATGTAAGCTGAAAATGTTTTGTGACTTACTCCTGACAGAATCATCAAGAGATCCATAAAGTTTCCACTCAGGGCTTAGAACCACACGAATAAGAATTATTGCCTCCTGTGTACCAGCTTAAAGATGTTTCAGACTCCAGCATGTAAAGCCTAACTGATTTTCTCTAGTACATTAATCAAAGCACATTTGACAACCAGAATTATGCTGTTATTCATGTGAGGCACTCAAAACTCGTCCTGATTCCCAGGTGGAATGGATTTTACTACCCTGAAGCAGAAATACAGAAAGAAAAAGAAAACCACACTAAAAATATCAAAGGAAGTAAAAATGAAGACTATTTTAGATCATGCACAGTAAATAACTATTTGAATTTCAGAACCTAACCTTAATGTAACTCCTCACTTATGGCCTGTTACAGAAAATGAACTTCAAAGTGTTTTGTACTTGTGATTTCCCCATCATGTGTTAAATTATAACCATTTTATTGTTACATTGTATAATATGTAACATTTACAAACATTCAACAATAAACAACGTTATAAACTAAACTTTTTTCCAACATCAAATTACCCTCTTTAATTATACATAACAAAAAGTATTAACCATTGCAAAATAGCACCCCTAATAAAATAATAAAGTGTAATACTTAATACACTTTATTAAGTGTAAACAGCAAAATTCTTGCTAAGCTGAAATGCTGGCTTTTTTTTTAATTTGTAGGGTAAATATAAAGTTCTGCCTTTTAAAGTTCTTATATTTCTTGCATCTGTCCTTTTATTAACCCACTCTTAACAGTAATAGATTTTTCTGCTTACTCTAACACACTAAATAGAATCTTGAAGGACTGAATTCTAAAGTCTAGAAAACTTGAAATAAAATTATTTTGTGTCTTTAAGGCTTTGGTATCTGTGCAAGAGAAGTCAATTCAAGAGTCTCCAGGCACACCAGAATCTGCAGCTGTTCCATTCCTGTTCATAGGACAGCAAAGCTAAGAAAACCAATAGTCATGCACTACTGCATACATCAATTCCTGTCTTGCTTACATATGATACTAACACAACATAAATGTGATAGCGTTCTTATGTTCTATTGTATGGAGACAATGGCAAGTATGTCTTTCTGCACTCAGTAGAGTCACAATTATTTCTAACAGTTCCCTTTTACAGTTGTCTTGGTCCATAGATGCTGGCTGCTCAGAAAGAAATCCCTATTTACTTTCTGCTTCAACAAATGCAAATGTTTCAAAGTTTAGAGAACAAAAGAAAACTGGTTTAGAGGAAAAGGTGCATATACAAACTTGTACTTTAAAAAAAACATAATATTGACACAGTTCCTAGTAGGTAAGACTAAAGCTACACAAAAAAAGTGTGTGTCCATTTTAACATGTATATGTGACTTCTATGATATGATTTATCTCAAGCTCATTAGGAAAACATTGCCTTCAGAGCATAAACTATGACATGAAGATACATTATACTAGGAGCCTGTAATGAATGATCTAACATACTAACTCCTCAAGTTCTATTATTCATAAAAACACCAGTTAAAATAGCTAAGATCAATTTTTTAAAAAATGACAGCACATACTGGCAAGGTTTTCCACATTTCTCAAAAATGTAGTCATCTTAAATTATATTGAAGTAATTTTTTTGTTCTTTCCTCCTTTCATTTGTTTTTGTCATTAATCCTCAATTCTTGGAAGACACATTTCATATCTCTGATGTTTTTGTTTGTTTGCAATATTTTTAAATTTCATCCACTATTTGAGAATATAATATTATTATATCATTTCCCTCTTTTCTTTTCCATCTAACAAATTGTCTCACATATCTTCTGCTCTTTTTCAAATTCAAGGCCTTCTGTTTCATTAATTGTTGTTATACTCACAAACACATGCACACACCTATTTAAAACCTAATACGTCTGTATAATATATATAATTTCGTATTTTTCAGGGCTGACCATGTGCTAGTAGAGAACCAATTGGTGTGCTTCTCCCTCTATATACTATTTCCCCATTTTCTGTATTCCTTAGTTGCCTGTAGTTCTTTGTGTAGGGTTGAGGCGTCATGGTCTTTCCTCTATCTACTTTGGCAGGTTTATTGTCTTCTGTTCATGTTTAGACAGTCATATCAGTGAGACTTCATGGGTATCACTTTGACAGTCCTAAAATATTCAGTCTCATAACAACCCCCCCTCATCCTCTGACTCTTAAAATCAACATCCTTTTCCACAATGTTCCCTGAACTTTCGGTGTAGAAATATGTTTGCAGATGTATCCATAAAGAGTCCCAGTCAAAGCAGACTCGACTCTAATCCCTCACCCCCACACACACATTTTGAGGCTTCCCAGTAGAAGAACAAATAACTGTACAATGATACCTTCATAAAATTAGTGGCTTTGGAACATCTTGCATAAATAAACTGGAGTTCCTGATGAAGATATTCCTCCGTAAAAGCAACATGTCTTCTCCATTGAGGCTTCCTACTAACATAGCAAAAAGCAGCAGCTAAAGAAAAGCTTATCAGCTCAGGTGCTTACAACCTCCAGCAGAAATCAACAGAGGAGGTGGAGGCGGTCAGTAGGAGTTCGTGACAGAATTTTTTGTTCATGAAGAGCTTCATATGGCTAAATATTTGCCTTCTCTTCTCCACTGCACATGGTTTTGCCATGGAACAAGCAATAGTAATGTCTCTTGGAAATGGTTTAATTTCTAATTACTGAAAGACACAGTCAGTACTTTTACACTTGAGTTTTTGCCTTTTATTCTCCCTCTGTAATACAGACTTGAAGCCCATTCTATTGGCAGACAAGTGACACTGAAAAACATTTTGACACAAATATGTGTGGTTTTGAAATGGAGGGAGCAACTCCACTTCTTCCACAGTAGACAATCGGCAGCTCAGTATCCATGTGGGTTCCCTAGAAAGGGGAGCAGGGTTATCTCTGACATGGACTCTGCTTCCTAATCACTTCCCCCTGCCAGGGCTGATTCACTACCAGGCCATAAAGGAGGAAGATGTGCAAAGTTCTCATTCGATTTGATGTGCTGGGGTGGGCTTGTGGGGAGAGGTCCATTTTGAGAGAAGTAGGGAAGGAGGGCTTGGAGAAGATGGAACCGTAAGAAGAGGAGAGGGGTAGTTATTATCAGGACATAAAGTGAAAAATAAATAAATAAATAAACCCTCATATTAAATAAATAAACCTTCATATTACTTTTTGAATATGAGACTTTAATTTTGACAAATAGAAATCAATACTGAAGACAAATATTTAGATACAGATTAAAACAATATACACACATGATATTTGCTTAAATTATAAAAAGGCTTCACCCACTGTGTTTCAGTATGTGGCTGAATTGCCTTCAAATACTCACATGTTGAATAAGTGCACTTCAGCTTGTCACAGGTGAGGTCCTTTGAAAAATCCTAGATCCCTGTGGACCTGTTTTCAAAGGACTAGTAGTTTCTTCTAGCCTCTTGTTCACACCAGGAATTGTAGAGAATGAGACACTTTGCCGTATGGTATGATATACCTTTTGCCACAGGCCATGAAACAGACTAAACCTTCCCAACTCTTAGTGAAGTAAGTTTTCTCTTTTTCTGTAGATTTGTCACATATGCTGTTTAGAGTGATTGAAATAACAGAAAAACACATGTGACAGAATGATCCAGGATAAAGAAACACACGTGTGGCATTGCAACCACTTTAATAACACGGTTTCAGCCAGCTTCCCTAACCCTGTAGCTTTTTTTTTTTTTGTTGTTGTTGTTGTTATATAGTGCTTTACTACACACAGGGATGACAATGAAAATAGTAAAGATGAACTACTTAGGATTAATCATATTCTTTTCTTAATGGTACATGATGTTCGTTTCTGATGTCAAGGCTACAGAAAAACTGAGTTGGTAGGACAAGCTTTAACTTTCTCCTGTCTCAGAGCCAAGACTATGAGTTCTCACATCTTAACAACCTTCATCTTGATTTTAAGTTACTTTGTTTGAGCTTGGATCAGTGTAATTCTGTTTTTTTTGTTTGTTTGTTTGTTTGTTTGTTTTTGTTGTTGTGATTTTTCCTATTCACTTGGCTCATGAGAATAAGCTTTTTTCTTTCTTACCTTTCACTCTCATAGAAAACAACAACAAAACCAAAAACAAACAAACAAACACCACCAAACAATGTTTTCAATCATTTACAGGACTGAATTTGTTATGCTGGTATTGAGGTTGTAACTGCCACTCAAAGCCTAGCTTTCGGAAGTTCGCTCTCTGAAGTCAAAGATTACCATAGTCATTACAGTATTATACAGAAGATGTTTATTGAGATGGAGATTCTGCCCGTGCTATGAGATGCTAATGAGCAGAATCTACAAAGGTTAAATATAAATACGCATAATTACAGCTTTCTTGTGACAAATTATTACTTTCTTTCTTACCCCCAAGACATAGATCTAAAATAACAAACTGAAATGAAGCATATTTATTCTGCAATCAGAAATCAGATGTATAAATATCGTACAGCACTTGAAACATTTCCAACATACATTTCTCCTGCTTGTCATCTATATTCAAGCTTTTATTCAACAGACTTTTAAATAATAGCACATTTTTATTTTTATTTTAAACGGATGCTGATATCCAATATGTATCTTTCATTTTAATAAAAGTAGAAAAATATAATGCAGTGCTAAAAAGAATTAAATATTCTAAAGTAAAGTTTAAGATAAGATCTGTTGTGGTACATCTATCATGCAAAAGAATTGTGCCCCCAAAGGAGCACAGTTGAAGTATGTACTAACCATTCCTACATGGCAAACTCAGAACATACACTAACACATGTGCCAGTTTAGTATGTGCTCAATGTGAGCAAAAAGGGAAAATTTTAGAGCAAGGTAAAGCATCAAACTTAATCTATAACTTCTACTAATAAAAGATATTTATTCATATTCATACCAGGACTATAAGGAACATTACAAAGTTGTGAATAAAACATAAAATTTGTAAATAAAAGACTTGTGTATTTCCTTTGAATTTTTTTTACTATTTTAATCCAGGTAAGTTATAATTAACTTGGATAATAAATTATGATAAATATTTTGAAGGAAACAAAAAGCTGATGTTCAGTGGTTGTCTCCTCTTGTGAAAATGAAAATGTAAAATTATAAAAAAGTTTGAGTAATAATACATTGATAACATTTTTGTGCCTACTGACTATATGAAGTACAAATATATTGTAATTGGTCATTGTCGACTTGACAATTCAAATTCGGTTGAGATTTGAGATTATTTATGGTCATTGTCAGTATGATTGATTTAGAATCACTTATGATATTCACTTCTTAGTATTTCTTTGAGTATTCCTAAGAGATTTAGCTGAGGAATGAAGATACATGCTGTGCATAGACAGAGTGAACCATGGATTTGGGTTTCTGCTGCAGCACATTATTCCTGTGAAGAGGCACACAAATATCTCTTCATCCTACGTAAAAAACTGAAGACCGACCTTTGGAAGAACACCTCCAGAGTTTCACCTGCTGAACTAACAAGTTTTAACTGAGCTGCTGTGAGAAAAGGGGTAAATTATAGGAGCAGAAAGTACTCAGCGACAGCTACAGCAGTAAAGTTCATCTTATCATGAGTGAGTGCATACAAAGGCTAGAAATTTGGGGTGCACTGCACAGCCAGCAGGCCGTTCAACAGGTTGGAGCATATCTGGAGGTTCAGTTGGTCTGGGTCTCTTGTAAGCTCCTTGGCTGGTCTCTGCTTTTTCTGTTCTTACCAAAGAAGTTATCTTAGCCTTTTCCTGTTACCTCAATGATAGTATCTGTCTCTCTCACAGATGTATATAATGGCAGCCTCAGTAGATTAAAAATGTTCTCTGTTCCTTTATGTGTTTTGATCAATTGACATATGTCAAATTGTGGTGAGCCTGTTGCTGTAACCAATCATGTATTTGTACAAATGCCTATCCCTATATACAAAGTGGAAACATTGCTGAGATTAGTACTTTACATTTGGAACAGAAAAAAAAAAAAACAAAAAACCCAAAGCTTAAAATTATTTAATATTTATAGGCCTATTCTAAGTACACTTCCTTCCTTTTATGGATTTGGATATTCAAGGAACAAGTTAACTAAAAAAATTAACTTAAAATTTAATGTTTATTAGTATTTTAATAAGTAAAAGAATTAGTAGTATTGATGCTCTTTCATTATCAGATGCCTGAGACTCAGTCATCTTTCTTCACATGGATAGAAATTTACCAATATTTTGCATAAATTGAAAGAGGTATAAAATTATCCTCTATTAAATTTTGAATTTAGACTTTTGCTCTTAGTTACATTTTATTCTTCTTATAATATAGAAGAATTTTATTCCAGAAACATGGCTACTCTCATAATAGATAACATTCACAGTTCCAGGTCTGTGTGGCCAGCTGGAATACAGATACCCCCTTAGTATATATCATTAATCCATCCGGCTGGGATACAAACATGCTTTCTGTACACAGGTTTAATCCCAGCAATGACATCTAGTTGGGGTGGGGAGGCAAGACAAAGTGACCAATCAGAGAAAGATTGACAGAATGAGTCAGAGATAGGATGTTCCCAACTCTCACTAGATCAGAAAGAAAAGCAAGGCTACTTAAGAGTACTGCAGGTATACAGATGTTAGTGTGTTTATCCTATATTTATGTCTAATATCCACTTATAAGTGAGTATGTACCGTATGTGTCTTTCTGCTTCTGGGTTATCTCACTCAAGATGATCGTTTCTAGTTCCCATCATGTGCAAGAAAATTACATGATAACTTTGTTTTTAATTGCTGGGTAGTATTCCGTTGTGTAAATGGACCACGATTTCTGTATCCATTTCTCACCTAAAGAAGCTAAACAAAAAGGAGGATCCTGGGGAAGATGATCAATCCTCATTCAGAAAGGCAAATGGGATAGACCTCGGAGGGAGAAAACAGGGAACAGGACAAGAGCTTACCACAGAAGGCTTCTGAGAGACTCTACCCAGCAGGGTATCAAAGCAGATGCGAAGACTCATAGCCAAATTTTGGGCAGAGTGCAGGGAATCTTATGAAAGAAAGGAGAGATAGAAAGCCCTGGAAGAGACAGGAGTTCTACAAGGAGAGTAACAGAACCAAGAAATCTGGGCCCAGGGGGCCTTTCTAAGACTGATATTCCAACCATGGACCATGCATGGAGATAACCTAGAACCCTGTACAGATGTAGTCCATGGCATCTCAGTGTCCAAGAGAGAATTCCCTAGTAAGAGGAACAGGGACTGTCTGTGACATGAACTCTGGGGCTGGCTCTTTGGTCACTTCCCCCTGAGGGGTGGGACAGCCTTACTAGTCCACAGAGGAAGACAATGAAGCCAGTTCTGGTGTGACCTGATATGATACAGTCAGATGGAAGGGAAGGAGGACCTCCCCTATTAGTGGACTGGGGGAGGAACTTGGGAGGAGAAGAGGATGGGGTGTGGGATTAAGAGGGGACAAGGGAGAGGGCTACAGCTGGGATACAAAGTGAATATAAATAAAAAATAAAGAAGATATGAATAAAAATAAAATAAAATTATTAATTTTTATTTTTATTTTTAAAAATGAGTAGTATAGGAAGAGAGGCTGAAAACATTCTAGACTTAGCTTAGCAGATGCAAGATGGAAGCTGAGGCCTTCAAGGTCCCGGCTTACAGAAGATTAGATTGTACAGAGGCTAGAATCTTCTAGGCCTTGGCCTCGGGATATTAGAACAAAGATAGAAATGCTCTAGATGCATCCAAAGCCATGTATTTATACAGTTTAGATATGGCTCTCATGACCATAGCTAAGGAAATAAAAACAACATTTACACTATAGTCTTGTTTATTAAGTTTAAGTGCTCTGTCTTGTATTTTTATCTTTATTTACTAGTATATATTCCCTAGAAGTATTTCTTTCACTATATCCAAATGAGTCAAATAAATTAAACTTTCTTCATGAGAGAGAGATCACATATGCATGTGTGCACATCCATGACTTCTAAACCATGAGCTACTTGAAACATGTTTCATATTCTCAGATTTTTTTGGGCAAATTCCTCTGCTATATGTATTTTCTTCATTTTTTAAAGAACTTTTAAATGTTAGAATTTTCTTTTTTTCAGTTTAATTTTTTTTAATTTTTGTTTCTTTATTAATTACACCTTATTCACTTTGTATCCCCCATAAACCCTTCCCTCCCCCCTCCTAATCCCACCTTCCTTCCCCCTTCTTCACGTATGCCCCTCCCCAAGTCCACTAAAAGGGGAGGGCTCCCTCTCCTTCCTTCTGATCATAGTCTATCAGATCTCATCAGGAGTGGCTGCATTGTCATCTTCTGTGACCTGATAAGGCTGTTCATCCCTCAGGGGGAGGTGAGCAAAGAGCAGGCCTATCAGATTGTGTCAGAGGCAGCCCCTCTTTCCATTGCTATGGAACCCAGTTGGACACTGAACTGCCATATGGAATAATAAGAAACCAAGAATTGCTAAAACAATCCTCTACAATAAAAGATCTTCTGGAGGTATCTCCATCCCTGATCTTAAGCTGTACTATACAGCAACAGTTATAAAAACTGCATGGTAAAACTGCGAGATTAGAGTGTTTACTCAAAAGCCACCATCTGAGATGCCGGGGAAAACTACCCAGAATGCCTGGGAAGCTGTTGCTGAGGCAGTACCACAGGAGGGAACTAAGTGTGGGGGTCGCTGGTTCCCTGTTCAGAGCTAGTTTGGATCCAGAATCCGGAATCAGGAAGAAGCCTGTTTGCTGCAGTGTCTTTGCCAACAAAGTCTGATCTGGTGCACTTCACACTCTTTACTCCAGCAAATCGAGGGAGGAGGAAGTGGAAGGCAGCAAACTAGTGACTGTTGTGAACTTCATCCTGGGCTTTTCGTTATCATGATTCATTTTAACTTACATTATGGTTTTGTTTCTGTTTCTGTTTTTTTTTTTTTTTTTTTTGACAGAGGGAGTTTTAGAACTGTTTAAATTTGTAAATGTTAAAGGTATTAATAGGTAATGTCTCATGACTCTTGCTCTAACTCCACTGTGTGCAAATATATTTCCAATGATTTTAGTCCTGTGTGTTCTATGAAGACTTGTTTTGTAATCTTTAATAAAATTAAGTTGAACGTAAAAAAAAACTGCATGGTAGTGGCATAGAAACAGAAGGAGGATCAATGGAACTGAACAGAAGACCCAGAAATAAACCCACACACTTATGGACACCTGATCTTTGACAAAGATGCCAAAACCATACAATGGAAAAAAAGAGAGCATCTTCAAATGGTGCTGGTCCAACTGGATATCTACATGCAGAAAAGTCCAAATAGATCCATTCTTATCACCCTGCACAAAACTAAAGTTCAAGAGGATCAAAGACCTCAACAGAAAACCAGACACATTAAATTGGTTAGAAGAAAAAGTGGGGAAGACCCTTGAACTCATTGGTACAGGAGACAACTTCCTGAACAGAACACCAACAGCACAGGCTCTAAGAGCAACAATCAATAAATGGGACCTCATGAAACTGAAAAGCTTCTGTAAAGCAAAGGACACAGTCATCAAAACAAAGTGACTGCCTATAGATTGGGAAAGAATCTTCACCAACCCTTTATCTGACAAGGACTAATATCCAGTATATATAAAGAACTAAAGAAGCTGAAAAGCAACAAACCAAGTAATCCAATTTAAAAATGGGGAACAGAGCTAAACAGAGAATTCTCGATAGAGGAATTTTCTTAAAATAACTTTTAATTTTCAGTGTTTTATTTGAGTTAGTTATTTTGAAAATACCTCGGATGTAAAATCGACTCAGTCGCAACAAATATCCTTAAGATACAGAATGTATGGAGTAATGAATTAAA
Organism: Rhombomys opimus; assembly: GCA_010120015.1. NCBI lineage: Eukaryota > Metazoa > Chordata > Mammalia > Rodentia > Muridae > Rhombomys > Rhombomys opimus. Next base: position 548,510 of record REGO01000468.1, on the reverse strand, counting down.
ACATATCAAATATGTTAAATTTCATGAGTTCACAACAAATTTTTTAAATCCCCAACTATGATTTGCATATACCAGAAAATAAATTCACTTTGCAATTAGTATTAAATAAAGGAAAGCATTTGTGCCTACTTTGTCTTGACCCAATGAGCTGTTTCTCAGAATAATCAAGTAATTGAACTTCTTGTCTGCATGTGTATGTGTACATGTAGGTAAAAATGCCGTGTCTGCCTGAGTGCGGATCACACAGATCATAACTACATCTCACAGTCACTCCCCACATTATTTTTAGGATTGTTTATAATTTAGGCTTTGAGAATTTCTTGCGTCAATGTCTTTAGGTCACATTGTTCTCCCCCATTCTACCCTCTCTCCCATGTCCACTCACTGCATCTCTCTTTCAGTTTCACGTCCTCTTTTTAAATAATTTTACATCACACGGAGTCCAGTTAGTATACTCATTGGTACAGCAGCATCCATTAGAGAATGGAAAATCTACAAGGGGCCACGTCCTTAAAGAAATTGACTTTTTCCCTATCAGACTTCAGTTGGGTTAAGGTGATTAGTCCCTTCCAAATCCTTACTATAATGCTGACTGGCTTTATCTTGTGTAGGTCACGAACACACAACAGCTGTGGCTGTCTGCACAATGATTTTTAATTTCAATTTTCAATGGTACTTTAATAGTTGCAATGCTTGAAATTTATGAATATTATATGTGAGCTCAAAATACATATTGACATTCTGCTGTTGAAGAGAATATGATGTAAATATTAATTAAACTATGTAGGTTAGTCTGAGTTCTTAACATCTGAGCTATCTTTCTGTCCACTCTTTCCTTATGTACTCTCACAGCACTTTACTTTTAATAGGAATGCTTATGTGTTCTCATGTAAAAAGGTTCAGTAAGAATTTCATTCCCATGTCCAGCATGTGCAGTGCTTGAAAGTTGTTATATCTTCACTTCAATAAGTTGAAAAATGTTCTGAAAGTGCTGAAAACCAATTACATTTTCTGAACCTATCAGATATCCAAGGCAGAACAAATTGACATCTTATTATGGGAACAAATACATTCCAAGTGTCTCAGCTAAGATGTAGAAACCAAAAATAGATCCAGTTGAGCCAAGTGCTGGGAGAGCATTTAAGTGGTAATTTTAAAAAATCACTGGAGGCAAAATGTGAAGTAAAAACGAGAGACAGATCTCCAGAAAGCCATGGCACTTTCAGTGGCATTACCATGAGAAGCTTCACTGTGCGATTATCCAACAAAGATCTCTCCATTAAAATACATATTACCCACTTGAAATGAGCTCATGATATTCTTCTTAAGGAAAGAGAAAGACTTCAGCCATTTTTTGAAGCTGTATTGAGACTGGCCGCCACAACTTACATTTTGGTTGCTTGTGATTTTCTATAATAACCTTTCTACAAAAGGCTTTAACAGAACAAAATGCAAATAAAGGACATGTTTCTTTTTTTTAGCTTATTTATTATTTTTTTTCACTTTTTTATTTTATTTTTATCAGTTACATTTTATTAATTCTGTATCCCAGCCGTGCCCCAAACCCTTGTTCCCTCCCAGTCCCTCCCTCCCTCCCTCATCACCACTGTGCCCCTTTCCAAGTCCACTGATAGGGGGGAACCTCCTCCCCATTCATCTGATTCTGTTTTATCAAGTATCTTCATTGAGTTCCTGTTAGAAATAGTCTTTGTTCCCCTCACTTTGGGAAACCAATTGGTTACTGAGCTACCACAGGCTACATCTGAGCAGAGGTTCTAGGTTATATCCATACATGGTCCTTGGTTGAATGTCAGTCTCAGAGAAGACCCTGTGCCCAGATATATTTGGTCCTTGTGGAGCTCCTATCCTTTCCCCATCAGACTAACTTCCCTTCTTTCTTATGATTCCTTGTATTCTGCCAAAGGTTTGGTCATGAGTCTTTGCTTTGAAAACACTGCTAGTTAGAGTCTTTCAGATGCGCTCAGTAGACTCCTGTCATAGGTTCAATGCACATCCCATCTGAAGAACATGTTTCTGACACTAGTGACTAGCCCTCTCGTCTTAGGTCAAAGTTATGAAACAGGACATGAGGAGGATCAGAGTAGACATCTATCATGACTCTATTATATGCTTTCAAATGAGTAAATAGAAAGCATTGTACTTTAGCATGCTCAATATCATGATACTATGACCTCACCTATAAAGTAGGCTGAGTAGGAGGTGCTATCTAAGCTTGTGAATTCAAGAACAACTTAAAAAAATTGTCTCCACTTAACAAAACAAAGTAAACACTATGTCTCAAATATTAAGGGACCTTATTTTGAAATTAGGCATCATATGCAAACAGAAGAACTACAGAAAATGGAGATGATTGTGTAAATAAAATATCAAATGAAACAGTAGAAATTCAAATACATTATGACAAAAATGATGGATTTCTTTGATGAACTCCTCCTTAGGAAACTATTCACAGTGACAATAAGAACCTTGAAAACATGTCAATAAAACCTTAAAAAATATATATACAAAGAAAATGAACTAAACAATCACAAAAAAACCCACCACAATTTCTTTTATTTTTTTATTTTGTTTTGGTATGGGTTTCTTACTATTTTATTTTCCTTTGCTTTTACTTTTCTCATACTATTTATTTTCCTTTCTTTTTACTTTTCTTATTCTCTAAGCCATCTTTGGTGATTGTTTTTCTTAGCTGCCATAAATTTAAATTTTCTCATTTGTCAGTCTTCAGTTTCTTCAAAATTCCTTATATTGCCTGGATCTTTAAATGTATTTCATCTATTTTTTCTAGTATTTTTATCTCTTTTCTAGCTTATATTATGTCTTTTGATGCAATTTAAACTGGTTTTTTGAGGCAATTGAGAGATATGAATCCAGTTTCATTTTTATACATGTGACTATCCAATTTTATAGGGCCACATCACGAAGGAAATTTCTTTTATTCCATGTATATATTTGGTAGATTTGTAGAAAGAAATAAAAAACCCTGCCTATTACCATGTGACTTTGTTACTAGATTACCCATTTTATTTCATTAATCTGAAGTTATCCACAAAATCAAATCAAAAGCTAGAATAATATGCCTTAAGAATAGGAAATTCAGGTTATCCATACATGGTCCCTGGTTGGAGAAACAATCTCATAAAAGACCCCTTCCCCTGATATTTTTGGTCCTTGTAGAGGTACAGTCCTCTCCAGGTCATACTAACTTCCCCTTCTTTCATATAATTCCCTGAACTCTGCCAAAGTTTTGGTTATGATTCTCAGCATGTGCTTTCATACACTGTTAGGTAGAGTCTTTCAGAGGCCTTCTGTGGTAGGCTCCTGTCCTCTTACTTGTTTTCTCCTACTTCCAATGTTCATCCCATTTGTCTTTCTAAATGAGGATTGATCATCTTATCCCGGGTCTTCTTTCATGTTTATCTTCTTTAGATGTTTAGATTTCATTATGTTTATCCTATCTTATAGGTCTAGTACCCACTTACAAGTGAGTATATACCGTGTGTGTCTTTCTTCTCCTGGGATATCTCCTTCAGGATGATCTTTTGTAGATCCCACCATTTGCCTGCAAATTTCATCAATTCTTTGTTTTTAATTGCTGAGTGGTATTCCATTGTGTAAAAGTACTACCATGTATGGATATAACCTAGAACTATCTTGGATGTAGCCCATAGTAGCTCAGTATCCAAGTGGGTTCCCTAGTAGAGGAACAGGAACTATTTCTGACATGAATTCAATGGCAGGCTCTTTGACCTCTCCCCTCCCCCAAGGGAGGAGCAGCCTTGGTAGGCCACAGAAGAGGACTTTGCAGCCTCCTCTGAAGATACCTGATAAGCTAGGGTCAGATGAAAGGGGAGGAGGTTCTCCCCTATCAGTGGACTTGGAAAGGGGCAGGGAGACGATGAGGGAGGGAGGGTGGGATTGGGAGTGAATGAGGGTGGGGGTTACAGCTGGGATACAAAGTAAATAACCTGTGATTAATATAAAATAATAAAAATTATAAAATAAAGAATAGAAATTTCATTATTGAGGAGGTTATGAAGAAATCAAAATCCTGTATAGTGTTGGTGAATGTCAAATTGAACACATATTTTAGAATGCAGTTATTTTTTTCTGAAAGTATATATAGAATTAATATATATATATAATGATCCAGTAATTCACCTTCAGATACAAATGCATTCAAATTAATAGCCAATAGAAAATATAAAAATCCATAGTAATGAAAATCCAGTGAACTTGAATATCAAGATTTGATGAATAAACTATAGTGCAAACTTTTTTATTTTTACAAGAAGCTATTAACCATTGATTGATGCAATATGGAAATTATGTAAACTTTGAAAACCTAATTATACTAAGTGAATATAAACATTTAGGTCATGCAATATGCATATCTATAGTTTATATATACATACACACACACCATAGAGAAATCTATAAAAACAAAAGCATGTTAAATATTTCATAGAATTAAGGACATCAGAACCTGTCTTCTAATAACTATTATACAGGAGGAAAGATAAATAGTATTCTAAAGTTAATAGAAGTGGAAACATTGTACATCTCAATGAATGAACTGAAATTCACTGTACTGTGAACTTTGTTTAGAAAACTAGAGTAGGTCCATTACAGCTCTAATAGACATGATTCTTCAGGTGTGGCAGATCACCTCTGTTTTTCCAGGAGCTGTAGGGCTGGGAAAGGAAAATATCCATGATTTTTTTAATTAAAATTTTTTAATATTAATTATAGTTTATTAACTTTGTATCCCAGCTGTATCCTACTCCCTCATTCCCTCCCAATCCCACCCTCCTTCCCCCATCTTCTCCCTGCCCCTTTCCAAGTTCACTGATATGAAACAGGTCCTCCTCCTGTTTCATCTGACCCTAGCTCATCATCCTTCATTCTCTCCCACTCCCACCCTTCCACTCTCATCTCCTCCCTGCCTCTCTATAAGTCCACTGATAAGGGAGGACAGCCTCCCCATCCATCTGACCCTAACTTATCAGGTCTCCTCAAGACTGGCTGCAATGTCCTTCTCTGTGGCCTACCAAGGCTGCTCCTCCCTCAGGGGTGGGGATAAGGTCAAAGAACCAGCAATTGAGTTCATGTCAGAAACAGTCCCTGTTCCTCTTACTAGGGTACCCACTTGGATACTGAGCTACCATGGGCTACATCGGAGCAGGGGTTCTCGGTTATATCTATACATGGTCCTTGGTTGGAGTTTCCGTCTCATAAAAGACCCTGCGCCCAGATTTTGCATACAGTTTCTTCTACATGTTTCCAGAAGAGACTGTGTTACAGGTTAAAAATCAGTTCAACTTGCATCAAAAGACATAATACAAGCTAGAAAAGAGATAAAAATACTAGAAAAAAAATAGATGAAATACACTTAAAGATCCAGGCAATATAAGGAATTTTGAAGAAACTTAAGAACTGACAAATGAGGAAATTTAAATTTATGGCAGCTAAGAAAAACAATCAGTAAACATGGCCTAGAGAATGAAAAAAAGTAAAAGTAAAGCAAAAGAAAATAAAATAGTAAGAAAACCAAAATAAAACACAACAAAAATAAAATACATTGTGTTTTTTGGATTATTTAGTTCATTTTCTTTGAATATACATTTTATATACATTTTATAAGGTTTTATTGGTTTTCAAGGTTCTTATTGTCACTGTGAATAATTTCCTGAGGGGGAGTTAATCAAAGGCATTAATCATTCTTATTTGAATTTCTACTGTTTCATTTGATATTTTATTTACACAATCATCTCTGTTTCGGTAGTCCTTCTGTTTGCATATGATGCCTCATTTCAAAATAAGGTCCCTTAATATCTGAGGCATAGTGTTTACTTTATTCTGTTAAGGTGGAGTATAGACAGATTTTTTAAAATTGTCCTAACAAAGCTAACAATAAAAGCAAAAAGCAAAACCAATCCTAAAACTCTGCTATCATGACAAACAAAATGTTCCTGAATCTAAAATCATGTCTGAAATATTATTTTTATTAACTTTTCTTCTACTATTTATTAATTTCTTTAGATTCCATATGTTAAGATCACAAAATACCTGGGTTGTCTTTGACTTAAATATTGAAGGACAATTAATGTCAGAGAGTGTGGCTTTTGAATGTCATCTCAGCATGGCAATCTAAGACAAGCCTTTCTCACTGTGCCTGACTTAACACAGTACTCAGTCTACAAATTATTATTTAAACAGGATGTTATGAGTGCTGAAGTGTTACAGCTCAGATGGAAAGGTACTCTGTCAGCAGGGAGCTAAGGAATATCACAAAGTCAGACTGCACAACAAACCTCACACAAGAGATTTATTGAGAGGGAAAAACCCAGCAGATTGGCTGCCTCTGAAAGCAGCAGAGAACTGAACAGAAGACAGGGTTTCTTGGGATACAGGAAGGGGGAGGCAGGGGCAGAGCTTTCCAGGGTTGAGATTTCCTGGGTTGGGACTGGTGGGATTTCAAGTGCAGAGCTTGGGCTTTTTACTCTGGTGAGTGTGTGTGTGTGTGTGTGTGTGTGTGTGTGTGTGTGTGTAGGTGGGTTATAGGGCAGTTAAAGTGTTCTGTGGGTAGAATTGGAATTTGGAGGTCCTCAGGAAAGGGTCCTGATCAAGTGTGCTTTAGGGGCTTACAACTGCATAGTCCTTTTGAACAGCATAACTTTTTTGGTTCACACCTGTGTCCATTTTTTAACCCAAACACTGAGATTCTTCTATTGCTAATTTGTTGTATTTCTGTTTTCAAATAGTGTCAGTACTCTCATATCAACAGGTTACATTTATCACAATAAAATAAGGAATACTGAGCTTTACATAATGACATTTATTATTAATTGCTTGTCTATTATATTTGCCTTGCTATGGTAAAGTGCTGTAGATCTCTCCTGTTCACACTGAGAGTCATAGTCTTAACACTGTAAAAATGCATAGCGTAAGAGTTAAGCATAACAAATTTATAAAAACAAACCAGGGGAGGTTACTCAGTATACTTAGTAGATAAAACAATTGCCTTGCATGTTTGAGGACCAGAGTTTTGATCTATAGAACCCACTTCAGCATCGGGTAGGTATGGCAACCTGCCTGTCATTTCAGTGTTCAGATGGAAAGATGGGGATTTGTCCCCACAGGCCCCCCTTATCCCAACCAAGAATGAGGCATGGCCTGCATCTAGGCCCCCTACACATATATACCCAATGGACAACTTGATCTTCTTGTGGGTTTCCTAGTAAGAGGAGCAAAGTCTGTTTCTAACATGGACTCTTTTGCATGCTTTTAGATCACTTCCCTCTTGTGGGGCTTCCTTTCCAGACCACTTTGCATGAAGATTTGCTCAGTCCTGAGGTAACTTGAAATGCTAGGGTGGGTTAATGGTGTGCGTGTATGTGGAAGGCTTTCCTGGGGGCTGGGGAGAAGAAAGGGGAAAAGAGGCAGGGAGGATGGGACATGGAGAGAGGGGCATGGAGACTATGATTGGGATGTAAAGTGAACAACTGAATAAATAAAGTTAAATGAAAAGAAAAGCAAGAAGCAAGCAAGAAAACAAGAAGCAAGCAAGCAAGCAAGAAAGAAAGAACGAAAGAAAGAAAGAGGAAGAAAGAGAGAAAAAGAAAAAGAAACAAACAGGGATCCATTGGTTCAAAAAAGTTAGCTACACTATCCCATATCAATGAACCCATCAATAAACCAATGAACTCTGAGCCACACACATACACACTCCCCTGCATACTAGCACCCACTTATTTAATCAGATATTAATATGATGATAACTTTCAGAAGTGAGCAACCAGAAAGTCAAGTGAAACTTGGGAGTTTCTATTTTTTGTTTTTTCTTGAAGAATGTCAATGTAAACACATAATTTGACAGAAAGTAATGAATAAAAGAAAGGGGAAGGTCTTGGAAGATCTGCCTATTCAGAATTTTTCTGGCATTCTGTGTGCTTCCTTCATTCTTTATATACTAGGACTTCTATAGAATGAAGGCTCTGTTATCTAGAAAGCTATTTTTAACACCATGCTCATTAGCTGGGACAGCGTTTTGTAATTTAAAGTCAGATCTGTCTGATACTAATACTAACTGCATCATTTTGGAAAAGCAGATTTCCAATGTCTCATGATTTTTACTCTATTTTCTTTTTCTATAGGTATATATGTGGATTTCACAGGTTTTTATACATTTAATTTATTTAGTTCAATATTCTTTACTCTCACTGCAGCTTTTTTTTACTATATTCATGTAACTCATGTGTAAGATGATTATTGATACAAAATAATCCCTTCTATATTTGTTTTAGATAAATTTCTTTGTTATTTTATTAACATGTTTTTATTTTGATCTTTGCCCAGCAATCACAGATCTAAAATCAGTAACTTTTTTTTTTTCAGACAGGGTTTCTCTGTGTAACCCTGGCTGTCCTGGACTCACATTGTAACCAGGCTGGCCTCCAACTCACAGAGATCCACCTGCCTCTCTGCCTCTGCCTCTGCCTCTGCCTCACTGCCTCTGCCTCTGCCTCTGCCTTTGCCTCCCTGAGTGCTGTAAAATCAGTAACTTTATTGCCTTTCTTTTTTTTTGCAATTAATTTTATTTTATTAATTACACTTTATTTGCTTTGTTTTTTTTCTTTATTTCACTTTATTGCCTCTATTAATATTTTCACTGATAATCCATATTATATTTTTATGGTTTTACTTCTTTTGCAGTACACTCATAAGTATCTGAAGTCTTCCTTCGAGTAATAATATACCAGTATCAGGGAATTATAAATGCCATAAACCAAAGTCTGATTTGGTTTCCACTTTATAACATTGTTCTAATTCATTTAATTGATTAATAAGGTTGATTTACTCAATACAGTATAATGTCATTATTATCATTAACCTTTAATCTATTAAATTAATCATGAATAAGTACAACAAATAATTTTGCAATTATTTTTTTCTTCTGTATTACTTTAAAAAATAGTTTTATTTGAGTGTATGCATGCATGCATATGTGCACGTGTGAGAGTATTCAGGGATGCCGGAAGAGGTCAGCAGATCCCTTCATCTGGAGTTACACATGCTTGTGAGCCACCTACAGCATGTGTCAGGTTTCCTTCCAAGAGCAGCAAGCCCATTTTCTGCTGAGCCAGTTCTCAGCTCACATGCCTCTCTTTAAAAGTGAACATTGTACAGCAGGGATACAAAGTTAACAAACTGTAACTAATATTAAAAAAATAAAAAATGAACATTTTCTTTTTTTTATTCTTTATTAATTACACTTTATTCACTTTGGATCCCCCGTGGTTCCCTCCTTCCTCCCATCCCAATCCCTCCCTCCACCCTCTGCATGCATGCCCCTCCCCAAGTCCACTGGTAGGGGAGGTCTTCTTTTCCTTCCTTCTGATCCTAGTCAATTAGGTCTCATCAGGAGTGGCTGCATTGTCTTCCTCCGTGGCCTGGTAATGCTGCTCCCCCCTCAGGGGGAGATGATTAAAGAGCAGGACAATCAGTTCATGTCAGAGACAGTCCCTGTTACTATTACAATGGAACCCACTTGGATAATGAACTGTCATGGGCTACATCTGTGCAGGGGTCTTAGGTTATCTCCATGCATAGTCCTTGGTTGGAGTATCAGTCTCAGGAAAGACCCCTGTGCTCAGAATTTTTGGTTCTGTTGCTCTCCTTATGGAGTTCCTGTCCTCTCCAGATCTTACTGTTTCCCACTTCTTTCCTAAGATTCCCTGCACTCTGTCCAAAGGTTGCCCATAAGTCTCAGCATCTGCATTGATAGTCTGCAGGGAAGAGCCCTTCAGAGGTCCTCTGTGTCAGGCTCCTGACTTGTTCCCTCTTTTCTCCTTCTTCTGATGTCCATCCTCTTTGCCTTTCTGGACAGGAATTAAGCATTTAAGGAAGAGTCCTCCCTCTTGATTAGTTTTTTTAGGTGTACAGATTTTAGTAGGTTTATCCTATATTAGTGATTGTGTTTCCCAGGTCAGAGGATCATTTTCTTTTTTTTTCCCAGGTCAGAGGATGGAACACTGTTTTCTACTGTGTGATTTGGAGTTCATGTAAAAAGACTTGAGCTAACCTCCATTTACTAGAACAGTAATGAGTTTTTTATTATTATAATTATAAAAAGAGGTACTGTATTTCCTTAGATGGCCATTTTTCAATGTATAAGGTAGTATCACATTAAAGCGGGGTGTTTGCATAAATGTTTCTACATGGACAGGCTTGACTCCCTGCCATAAATGTGTACCTCCCTTCCTATACTGCACTTTTTTATGCAGACTAACGTTCTGACTCATACAGCTTGAATGATCAAATAGGTTCTTCTTAAATCTTTATATGACAGAACTATTGTCAACAATTCTTCAAGTTTCAGCTGTCCTGGAATCTTTATTTCTTACACACACACACACACACACACACACACACACACACACACACACACACGCACACACACAGCATTGTTGAGCCCAGAATGCTAAGTTGATAATCATTTTAAAAAATTAAGTATTTTACTCCACTCCATTTTAATGGAGTAAATTAAGTACTTTACTCCATTTTCTGCTTTCATGCTTTCTGAAGAGAAGTTTAGCATTAATTCTCTCATTGATTATCTCTTTTTCTTTTTAGTCTTCTCTTTTTTTTTAAAGAAACATTTAGTTTACTTTATGTTTATGAATGTTTTGCCTGAATGTATGTATGTGTACCACATGTGTGCAATGGCTATAAAATTAGGAGGTGGGTTTCAAATCCCTTGAAATTGTAGTCACAGATGATCATGACTGACAATGTTAGTGCTGGGAACCTAACTCAAATCCTCTTAAAGAGCAACTAGTTCATTCAGAGCAAACTCTCCAGGCATTTCTATCTTCTTTCTACACTGTTGTTTTATTATTATTGAGAAACCATGGATTGAATGTGACATACTTTGTGTATTTACCTTGACTTCTCAAGATTCTCATTAGTTTTCTATCTATCATTAATTTAAGAAAACACTGTTGTTATTGCTTAAGTATTTCCTCTGTTCATTACATATGTTTCTGTTAGTCAGGGTGCACATATATTATGCCTTCATCATTGTTAGCATCAATAAATTATATATACTCTGTCCATTTCCATCACTATTACTTTGCTTCTATTTTGAGATTTTTCTATTGATAGTTACTTCAGATCAGCTATTCATTCTGTCTCTGTGCCCTTACCATTCATGTTTCAAGATTCACTCTTCATTTCTACTCTGGCATGTTTTCTTCTTAGTATTTACTCTTTAAGCTTACTTACAGTTTCCACCTTAGATTTTATTAAGAATATGTTCTTAAATGTTACACTATATATCTTAAGAGAGTGTGAAATTGTAAATTATTAACTTTCATATTTCAATAATAGGGTTGTTACTCTGTCTTTTCTAAATGCATACTTTATTTTTTACCATAACTTGCAGTGTCCTTTTAAATTTTGTTTTGTTTTTATATAACAGAAAAGGTTATTGATCTTCACTAGATAAATGTATGTCAATTTACTGTATTCTTTATTTTTCCTCTCTACCGACAACTTTCATCTTTTCTATGGCAATCTCTTGGTGATGCCAAAGAGGCTTCTCCTTCTGGTTTCATGTTGCATGCATTCTATTGCCTGTTTACTTTCTTCAACCATTTATGTTCCTTAAAGATCTTTTCCTCACAGTACGTTTTTTGTTGATGACTAATACATGCACACACACACATGCTTACCACACACACCCACACTCCTTTTATATGAAAGTATATAGTATTTTTTTCACAACCTGGATTATTTCACTTAACATAATTCAATAATTTTCCAAAAAAGTCAAAATATAATTTTTCCTTATGCAGTAACAAAAATCCCAATGTATTGAAACACCATGTTTCCAGTATCCATTCATCTGTCGATTTACATCAAAGCTGTCTCACTTTCCTAGTCATGGAGACTAGTATAGCAATAAACAGGACTATGCACTTACATATATAGCTCTATGCTTGATTTAAAGTCTTATCAATTTTGACCTAAAAATGCTATAAGCATTTCAGATGGACATAAAAATCCAGTAAAATGGGCCCTCAGCATGAGGCTTTGTCTTCATCTTGAAAGGGACCATTGTTTGTTCACTATGTCATAGCCAAGAGTATCAGATGCTTACCATTGCACAGGACTCCACATTTTCTTTCCTTTGCTATATAAAACCACTAAGATGTGACAATATATAGTGGAAAAGAAGAGCTTTTTTTTCATGCATAGGTGATTAAAATTTTTTAGCAAATAGGTATGATGTGCTGTGACTATATAATTGTTTAATTCTTTTTTCCTTCTTTTTAAAATTTTTTTCTTTATCATTATTATTTATTATAATTAATTCACTTTGTATCCTGCCTGTAGTCCCTTCCTCATCTCCTCCTGATTTCACTCTCCCTTCCTCTTCTCCCCACTATGTCCCTTTCCTAGTCCACTGATAAGGGAAGTCCTCCTCCCCTACTATCTGGCCCTAGCCTATCAGGTCTCATAAGGACTGTCTGGATCCTCTTTCTCTGTGGCCTAGTTAGGCCACCTCACCAGGGGGAGTGATCAAAGAGTTAGACACTGAGTTCATGTCAGAGACACCCTCTGCTCTCTGTACTAGGGAACCCACATGGAGACTGAACATCCCATAGGCTACATCTGAGCAGGGGGTTTTGGTTCTCTCCATGCATGATCCTTGGTTGATTCATCAGCCTCTGCACTATGCACTGAGCCTAGATTTTTGGCTCTGTTGGTCTCCTTGTAGAGCTCCTGTCCCCACTCATCAATTAAAAACAAGGAAGTCATGAAATTTGCAGGCAAATGAATGGAACTAGAAAAGGTCATCCCGAGTGAGGTAACCCAGAAGCAGAAAGACACACATGGCATAAGCTCACTTATACATGAATATTAGCCATATAATACAAGATAAACATACTAAAATCTATAGCCCTAAAGAAGCTAAACAACAAGGAAGATCCTAAGGAAGAGGCTTAATCCTCTTTCAGAAGGGCAAACAGTATAGACATCTGAAGCTGGAGAAGACAGGAAACAGGAGAGGAGCCTACTACAGAGGGCCTCTAAAAAACTCTACCGATCAGGGTATCAAAGCAGATGCTGAGATTCATAGCCAAACTTTGGGGAGAGTACAGGGAATCATATGGAAGAAGAAGGAGATAGAAAGACCTGGATGGGACAGGAGCTTCCTATTTTTATTTTTATTTTATTTTTTTACAATTTATTCATTTTGTATCCCAGTTGTAGGCTCCTCATCTACTCCTGGTCCTACCCACCCCCTGTCTTCCCCTACTCCTTTCCCCTAGTCCACTGATATGGGAAGTCATCCTCCCCGACCGTCTGACCCTAGCCTATCAGGTCCCATCAGGCCTGCCTGGATGCTCTTCCTCTGTGGGTTGGGTAGGTTGCCCCACCAGGGAGAAGTGATGAAGGGGTTATGTTATAAATGCTGTCCTGATAGTCAGTTCACGCTAAGGTGTTGTTCTCATCTAGTAGGTCACAACCCCTTTGATATTGAACAAGCCTTTCACAGTGGTTAACTAAGGCCATAGGAAAACACAGATATTCACACTATCATTCATAACAGTAGCAAAATTACTACTATAAAGTAGTAAAAAAATAATTTTAGGGTTGGGGGTCTACCGCGTTCATGTCTCTTCTCCCCTTACTAGGCTGAACTGTCATTTGGCTACAGCTGAGCAGGGGGTCTAGGTCCTCTATGCATGATCTTTGGCTGATGAATTGGTCTCTGCAGTCCTTCTGCGCCCCACCATTTTTGGCTTTGGTGGTCTCCTTGTGGGGATCCTGTTCCCTCTGGGTCCTTTTACATCCGTTTTCTTCTGTAGAACTCCAGAGTTAGGCTGTGAGTCTCTGTATCTGTTTTGATCTCCTCCTGGGTAGTCTTTTAAAGGACATCTGTAGTAAGTTCCATTCTGTTCCCGCTCTTCTGCCACTTCCATTGTCTATTCTGTTTTCCCTTCAGAATGAGAACTAAGCAACATTCCTAGGGTCTTCTTAGTTGTTTAGCTTCTTTAGGTTTGTAGTTTTTAGTACGTTTATCCTATATTATTTGGCTAATATCTACTTATAAGTGAGTATATACCATGCCTGTCTTTCTGTTTCTGGGTTTTCTCACTCATGATAGTCTTAAGTCTTCAGTGTGGTTCTTCCACTTTCAAGTGGAAGACTGAGCAGAAAGGAAGTCTGACAGGAAACAAGACTAATGTTTAGGTATATGGCCTGGTGCTGGTTTGAATGAAAATGGTTCACATAGGCCCACAAGGCAGACACTGTTAGGAGGTCTTGTTGCAGTAGGGGTAGCCTTCTTGGAGGAAGTGTGTCATTGGGAGTGAGCTATGAGGTTAGAAATGCTCAAGCCAGGCCCAGCGTCACTCTCTCTGCCTGCTGCCTGTCAGTCCAAATGCAGAAGTCTTAGCTATCTCTCCAGCAGCATGTCTGTCTGTGTGCCCCAATTAAATGTTTTACTTTATAAGAGTTGCCCTGGTGACTGTGTCTCTTCACAGCAACAGAAAACCTAAGACAAGTGGTATAGCTAGATCTTGAGATAGTCCCAATTCCCACTTTTCTGAGGCACTGCCATTCTGACTTCCACAGTGACTAAAGTTTGCAGTCCGACCAGCAATCAGTGAGCGGTCCTTTATTCTGCATCTTAGCCAGTATGAGCTGTTTTTGTTATGAGCTTTTTTTGTTGCTTTTGTTATTCCAAGGGGTGTAAGATGAACTAGAGAAGTACTTTATTCACATTTCCCTGGTAACTAAGCATTTTAATTACTTAACTTTTAACCATGACACAAAAACTAGGGACTTTTCTTCTGATTATCATTGTTATCCTAATATAGGATTTTGTTACTGTTTAGTTTGTTACTTTGGTACAAGGCTTCAACAAAAACAAAATTTATGATAGAAAGGGTTTTCTAAGTTTACAATTTGAGGTTACAATTCATCACTTAGGCAAAGCAAGGGGTGAATTCAGGGCCTGATATTTTAGGTAGGCCTGAGTGCTACTCTCAAAGCTTTACCTTTAAACACTGAGCTCAGAGCCAAGTAACTATACTAGAAACTATAGAGAAAACTGCTTGGCTTCTTATATAGGCTCATGGTAAGTTATCTTATACACACAGAGTAGGAGAACTTCCCCCAGTGAATGGTGCCACGTAGAGTGAGCTGGCTCTTCTATAAGACAGCACTTTCTTACACACACACACACACACACACACACACACACAAACTCAAAGGCACAACTGTAATATCATGAAAGTGATTCATTAAAATCATCTGTCTATTAACTTCTGGTTGCTTCCTTAAGGTAGAATGCATGGTTGGAGAAAATGATTCATGTGAGTGTAAAGGAAAATTACTTGACAGATTGTAAGTTTTATATACAACAGAGGAGACCAAAATTTAATTAGAAATGAAATGTCTGTATTCTAGGACTGCAGTCAAATAAAATATGAATTCAGGGCGACAGATGGTTGTCTAAAATAGTGCATGTTTTGGATTCTTTGGTAGCAGTAAAGTAGACTTAAATCAACATGTTGAAAGGATCATTTTAATCAGGGCAACTACCAGTTGTTACATCAATGCTGATTAAAATTTAGTGAAACAAAACAAATTCTCAAATACCAGCCCTCTACTGAGATAAAGCATGCAACTAATTTTCCCTTTTCTTGGTTAAAATTTTGTCTATCTCATGCAAATGTACTTGATATATTATAAAAATAGGAAATAAAAGTCAAAGTAACTCAATATAACAAAAAAGTAATAACTGATGGATAATAGAAATGTAATTCAATTTGTGATGCAAGTCAGAATTCTTATAGGTCATCAAAAATATGTTCTTGACCAGGGACATGCTGTGCAGGTGGAAGAATGTTTGCAAAGCAAACATTTAAATTGGACACCTGACATCTCAAAGACAAGGTACTGTGGTAAGCATTTACAGTCTCAGCACTTACATAGAAGCAACAGGATCAGTGATTCAAGGACAGCCTTGATGACTTCTGCAGTTCAAAAGCACACTGGGATACATGATACCCTGTACTAAGCCCATTCAGTTTCTCATTCAAGATATGTGATTAATAATATAGACAGAAAGATGGGCGTAGTGGTGCACACCTTTAATGCCATCAGTCAAGGAGGTAGAGGTACACAGGTCACTATGCGTTTGAAGCCTGCTCAGTCTACAGAGCAGTCCAAGACAGCCAAGGAAACACAGAGAAACCCTTTTTTGAAAAACAGGAAGTCAATGAAGATACCTGATAAAACAGGATCAGATGAATGGGGGGAGGTCCCCCCCTATCAGTGGACTTGGAAAGGGGCACAGTGGTGATGAGGGAGGGAGGGAGGGACTGGGAGGGAATGAGGGTTCGGGACACGGCCGGGATACAGAGTTAATAAAATGTAACTGATAAAAATAAAATAAAAATAAAATAAAAAATAAAATGTAACTGATAAAAAAAAAAGAAAAAAAAAAGTAGAGCCAGGAGTGATAGAGAGATTAACTTTATGTCACTCTGAAAATATATAAAATTATTAATTTGTCATATAATGTATTACATAGTATATCATATTATATAAATTTTATATTACAAAATTATATATTATATAATTATTATATGATATATAAAATAAGAAATATATAATTATTTTACTTTTCCTAATTAGTACAACACTAAGTAATAGCAGCAGCCTTAATTACAATCATGAGCTTGTCCTTAAAATATCCACCAAGATATTGTTATGACTAAATAACTGTTAAGATTATTTTAGATTATAATATTCCCCAACTCTGTCACTTACTGCCCAAGGAATATGATAACTTGTTCACCTTCCTTTCATCATTCCTTCATCCAAAGTCTACATAAACATAACTTAAAGGTATGGTTGAATAATGCTTGTTTTTGAACCTATAATTATTATGGTGGTATTATCTAACCCTCTATAATAATCAATGAAAGACACAAACACCTGATAGGTTTTAGACTAGCCTTATTTCACCTGGGGAAAGGCTATCTTTTCATCACAAGCCCCCATGCCATGTTCTCTGCTCTAATAACTTTTATCTGGGCTACTTTCCATCCATAATCCCAAAATATTGAGAATCTGGGCTGATTTCCTCCGTCCTCCCCAATCTGGCCATGGGTTCCTCTACATGCTGACCCATCAGTCTCTGCTTCCTTTTTATTCCATACCTGACTCTCTTCCTTGATCCTTCTGCCCCTAAAACACTCGGCCCTTCCTTCTGCTCTGCTCAGGTGTAGGATTTTGTTGATCAAACAGGGAGGCAAGGTTACACAGCAATTCTTGGGATACGTGATAGTTTGCTCATAAACAATACAGATCTCAGGGAGGTGGTGCAAATCATTTAAAAATGCAAAGCACCAGCCCATGCTAGAGCAAACGGTTACATGAGAAACAAACACTGCAGAGATAATTCAGGAGGAATAAAACGTACCTGATATGCTCTCTCTCTTTACGCATATTTAATTTATTAATTTATCAATAAATTAATTTATTTATCCAATTGGGAAATACTGAAAACAATAAACTGTACTGTAGCCAAAAGGAAAAAAAGAAAACTTAGAAGCTAACAATTTTTAAATATATGTTGAATCAAGACATATAGGAAAGATAAAGGAAGTTGAAATGGAATAAAATCGTGGGCATACACATCTGTGTATAAGGCTTGGCTGTTTCATTAATTCTTTGTTATTCCTTAATTTACTTTAACTTTGCTGTCAATGCTTGAAAGTCTTCATCTTTCTGAAGTATTGAAGATTTAGAGATATATCACAACATATTTGAAAATTTATGAGACTAAGTCATCATTTTTAATGAAAAGAATTAACTTTTGAGAAAAGCGAATATATGACATGTATGGATGGAAATTTAAAATATAGATAAAAGGCTTGGTAATTTTTGTTTGTATTTTATTTTATTTGAATTGAAAATGATAGTTATTTTCTGGAACCTTTTTTCTTTATAAAATGTTGAATAAATCTAGGCAGGAAAAGCAAGAATCATTGACTATAAACCAATTGTTCACATTGTAGAAATTGAAATGGAAAAATGATCAACCAATTGACTGATTATCAGTTTATCAATCAACAGCTTTTTTCTCTTTTTGATATCTTTGAAAATAAAGCACTCCTTCCATCCACCTGGAGATTGCATAGACCCCCTGCTCAGATGTGGCTCATGAAAGCTCAGTTTCCACTTGGGTTTCCTAGTAGCAGGAACAAGGCCTGCTTCTGGCATGAACTCAGTGGCAGGCTTTCTGCTCACCTCCCCCTGGTGGTTGCGAAGACAATGCCGCTAGTCCTGATGAGACCTCATAGGGCAGGGTCAGGGTGACAACATAACTACTAGAAGTGATTTAATGGTAGATGCACATTTCATATATAGAGAACAGTTTGGGTATTATAGTATTCATAGTTCTCTCAATGATCAGAACTGAAAGATTTCCTATCTTCTATGTCCTTTTATTAAGCTGAAACCAATCCTGATGAGACCTGATAGGCTAGGGTCAAAAAGGAGAGGAGGACCTCCCCTATCAGTGGACTAGGGGAGGGGCACAGGGGAAAAGAGGGAGGGTGGGATTGGAAGGAGACAAGAGAGGGGGCCACAACCGGGATACAAATTGAATAAATTGTAATAAATAATAATAATAGTAATAATAATAATAAAAAGAAAAAAAGAAAGAAAACCTGTCAGAGAAGTGCCTAGCAACTTGAGGTTTAGCTGATTCTATTTGCAGCCAATGTGACAAAATTAACCACCACAGGTATGAATTAAATTTCACTGAAAGAGAAACTAAAAATTTGACAAAGTGGATTATATTTTGTGTATCAAGTATGGAATAGGTATATGGTACGATAACTAAGAAGAAGTAAGGATCCAGATTGCTTAATATAATCAAACCCTGTGTAGTTTGAATTATTACTAATTATTTTTATTGTCTTCTATTATTTTTGTTTCTTTGATCTTTCTTCACCACTACTTTTAACCACTGTGAGTATGAGAAGCTGAGATAGAGGGTTTGCAAAGACAAGGCCATCTTGTACTGTGAAAATAAAACCTTATTTCAAAAACACATTAATAAAAAGGAATACCTGAATTGCCACTCCTTAATTTGTAGCATACATTTTTACTTTTAGCTTTATACACCAGTCATCTCCATGATAACAGTCCTCTTTAAAACCTGTTCAGCCACTCAGAACAAACTGTAAAGTGAGTTTTCCCAGGATATAGAACTTACGTATTAATCTAGTTTTTATTCTTTTATTGAGTGTTATTAAAACATACTATCTACTTTCATCACTTACATTTATTATTTGCAAAAGTTAAATATAACTAAAGTTAAGCTTAACTTCTGCACATGTGTATCAGGCATGCCATAATATATGAAACATCATTGGGAGAGAACGAGAAATGGGAATTATTGAGAAAATAGAAACTGGAGAAGTATGCTTTATTTTTCTCCTTTTTGATAAATCATATCAGATCTCAATCCTCTTTTCATGTTAAGGAAATGTGATTGAAATCTGAAATTAACATTTTTCAACAGAATTTCTTCAAATTAGTAATGGAAACAAATACTTTGCTGTGTTGACCACTATCTAGTCTGTGACCACTTCAAAACTCCCTTGTAACTAAGACTACTTCTCTACTTCTTCTTCTTCTTCTTCTTCTTCTTCTTCTTCTTCTTCTTCTTCTTCTTCTTCTTCTTCCTCTTCCTCTTCCTCTTCCTCTTCTTCTTCTTCTCAACAAGTTTTTGGCTTTGTATCCCAGTTGTAGCTCCCTCCTTCATCTCCTCCTGTCCCTACCCTTCCTCCTTCTTCTGCCCCTATCCCCCTTTCCTAGTTCAATAGTAGAAGAGGTCCTCCTTTCCTACTGTCTGACCCTAGCCTATCAGGTCCCCTCAAGACCACCTGGATCCAAGACTTAATGTATAATTTGTTCTTGCTTGACAGAAGGGGAGAAATGACACATCCAATCTCTCGGCTACAACATTGAGAGAAAGCTTTTCTTCATTTATGCCTATGACAATATTCTGGGGGAAAATTAGAGTATGCTTGGTTTGGTTATAAAGACACACTAAAATTAAATAATTAAATAAATAAAGATAGATAGATAGATAGATAGATAGATAGATAGATAGATAGATAACCTTAAAGGATTCTATGCTTTTATA
This sequence comes from Rhombomys opimus, assembly GCA_010120015.1. Lineage (NCBI taxonomy): Eukaryota > Metazoa > Chordata > Mammalia > Rodentia > Muridae > Rhombomys > Rhombomys opimus. The sequence goes on along the minus strand of REGO01000468.1, from coordinate 528,241 downwards.
ACCTCTATTACCTAGAATGTCTTATTTCAAATGTGTCATCACTTAACACTTCTTTTTTTTTCACTTAACACTTCTTAACTTTATAACATGAATCTTAAAACACTTATGATTCATTCTGTATTGAAACAAAAGCCAAAGCACCATCTTTACATTAAAAAATGCAAGTATGCCATATTTAGGTCTATTATACATAATTTTATTATATGCTCACGCTGAGTATATTTAACATATTTATTTGATGTAAAATATCACTGAATATATAAGATATTCAGTGGGATAAGACTTAATAACTAGTTATCCTAAAACACTTCAAATAAGGTGAAATTTAAATATAACTATTTATAGACACAGAAATAGCGTCTGTAACTTTATAATTTGGCCAGTACTCAAGTTGATGATAAAGATTAAGCATCCTTGTGACTAGTAGATAGACAAGTCAATGGTTGACAGCACTGGCTGCTCTTCCACAGAATTTGGATCTAGTTTCTAGGATCCATATGGCAGAAAATAATTTGTAATAATAGTTCCAAAAGATCTGACATCTTCATTTGGCCTCTCCAGGCACTGTATTCCCAAAATATAGAGACATATAAATTACATTAAAATATTTTAAAAAGTAACCATTCTATTTGCTTTACAGGGTTTATCTGTGTGCCCCTGACTGTCCTGGATTCACTTAGGAGAGCAGGCTGGCTTAAAACTCACAGAGATCCGCCTGTATCCTGCCTGTATTTGAAGGATCTACAGTAAGATAATGTTTATGTAGGAAAATTATCAGCAATGTCATATATACCCTATCGAAAATGTGTTCTTTCAGTTGAAAGATTGTTCTCCATTTATTAAGTATAAAAATACTTGATTTGAATTCCCAACTGATAAAACCTTTTTTAAAATTAACACCATCAAAATTTCATATATATATATATGCATCTCAATCATAACACTATTTTATATATCACCAATTCTACCTCCCAATATATCTCCTTTTCAAGACCATAAGTTAGTTTTAGCTTCCATAAACCACTGAATCCATCTAATGAAACTATAATTTCATTACTATTTCCCATACATTTTGTCATAGTACAATCTAGGTCAACATTTATATAGATAAGTAATTCTGGATTAATATAAATAGACATAGTGTTTTATGTTATGGACATTATCATCTAAGTAGAGATAATTTACAGACATCTAGCTGTAATGAGTTAAGTATTTAAATTTAAATTTTAATCAAAAATCTTATAATTATGTATTTCTATTATACATGTTTATATATAATAACTACTGTAATTTTTCTTGGAATATATGTTATAGAATACTAAAACTGGATTGATATATACCACACCAAAATCAAACAAATGCTAAACAATAAAATGTCATAGATTTGAAATTGAGAATATTATTCTGAAAGTTAATATTTCTACAAGTTTAATGTTAGATACATCTAATTTTCTGCACAAATTTCAAAAGAGAGAAATTACAATGCTTTTTCCACAGGACTCTTAAAAATCACCTATACATACAAACTATGTTTCATAGGTCTTCTATGAAAGATACATGTCTTTTAGCACTTAATTTTAGTGATACGAAATGAACCTATATAAACAGAGTTAAAATAATACTTTATTTGAAATTCATATTACCAAGGTAGACATTATGGTAGCAGTGTTACAAAAAAAAATTCCCATTTGCAAATTATTCAGGAAAGAGTGTAGATTATATTGTCTCCATTGATGATGTAAGTAACAAGGACAATTAGGTTCAAATTCTGATGGAGACTGTCATAATAAAAGAAATAAGATAGTTTAAATATAGATAAGCGATTATGGAAATATCAATATAAAAGGCAGCATAATGAAGTACAGTACCTGAAACTCAAAACCTTTGGTTTGGGAAGTATTTCATGATGCGTACCTAAGAAACTGGAAGCATTTCAGATAAAGCAGGTGTGAAACAGGTTTTCTTATGGAGATTTGGAAGCACAGAATTTCAGTCAAATTTAGGAATACTCAGAAGACTATTTGGAATTAGTAGCTATTTGTGTCATGACTATGAGACAGGTGATAATAAGCTATTAGGGATCACATATGTCTGATTTCAGGCCACAGTAATGCCTTCCATTCTGGTTTATGTAAATAAAAGAGGTACTAGATAATAACACTCTTAGGACTAATGAAAGGATGATACCCACAACATATTTGATATGACGGAGGCTTATTGGATGGAGATGAAGAGAGAGAGGAAGTAAGAAAGCAAGACATGGTGGGGGAAGGGAGGGAGCACCCCAACAGGAAAAGGGTTGAGAGCAGAAGAGAGGAAGAGAGTGACAAAGAGGGTAAGACAGAGACAAAGTGACAGGTTGATTCTTTTAACAAACAACTTAACCACGCCTGCTAGATGTGGCTACCTGATCGATGATACATGATGACATCATAGGTTGCTAGGCAACCCAGAAGCAGGCTGCCTAAATACTAACATTTCTCCCCTTTTCTATAATTAAAAAATGACGAGCGTGGGCTGCTGCCCCGACCCGCGGGACCTAGTTATTCGTGGGGGCTTCGAAGAGCACCAGGCCTGAAAGAAAAACGGGCGAGAGAGAAGAACGGACTCAAGCAAATGTGCACTTGTCAAGAGTCAAATTTTATTGAACCGAAGTAGGCTTTTAAGGCCAACCTTAGATAGGGGCGGGGCGAGGGAGGAGCGCAGTGTAGAATCCTTTTTACTCAGGGAGGGGTAGGTTGGAAAGGCACACTTTAGAGCCTCTCAACTCAGGGAGGAGTAGGTTGGAAAGGCACACTTTAGAGCCTCTCAACTCAGGGAGGAGTAGGTTGGAAAGGCACACTTTAGAGCCTCTCAACTCAGGGAGGGGCAGAGTGGAAGTTACAGAATCTTCTTGGCCCGGGGCCTGCAACACCTTGCAGTTATTTTAGGAAGTCAAGGTACAGTTAGCACATTTCTGTAACTGTCAAGCAAGATGTTGGTCAACCAGGTGCAGCAGGGTGGGAGGAATGAGAAAAGGTCAGAAGTTTCTTGGGGCTTGTCTCCAACAGGCTGCTTCTCATGTAAGACAAGTTAAAGTATATAAATGTAGGTTCCTTGGAAGCAGCTTTTGGTTGCCATGCAAGGGAGTAAGAGAGAGAGAGAGAAATAATAGCAACAAAATGCCCAGATTACATGGTCAAGAGGGAAAGGGGAAGCCCTTGCCCTGGAAAGTTCAAGGTAGAGGGTTGCCAGTAGAGAATTGCCAACCACACAAGGCAGCAGACAGGGACTGAGGAATGCTGGGAGAACCTGGAGGCACTTGTCCTGGGCCTGAAGCACACCATCCCAGCCTTTGTTATTAATAAGTGAATGACAGGCATAGATTCTCTTCTGGCTACTTCCTGCTGACACTGGAGGTGCTGTAGTGAGGTCAAAAGGCTGAAATGCTGGCCTAGTACAGAAAGAACAGGCTGTTTTAATGCTGTCCAGGGTCTATGAGAACATCCATGGCTGGGAGGGAAAGTGCAGGTCCAGCTTGATGGAAGTCTGTGAGGTCAAATGGAACATTTGTGGTAACTGCTTTGCCACTGTGGTGGATATAGGAAACACCTGGGTCCGGAAGGCTACTGGAACATACATATAGGTAGAAGAAAAAGTTAAGTAGGTTACAGAGAAAATTTCTTTAGTTGAACATTTAAAACTTTTGGGACAGCGAACAGAGGTGTAAGGTTTAGATCAAAGAGACTTGAACATGGAACCTCCATTTACCGGAGGGAATCTTCATTTACTCAATCACTGGCAGTAATTAAAAACATTTTTCTTTAGATCTGTCATCTAAGGAAATTGAGGCTAAGTTTGGTTACAGAGGTGTATAAGATTAGTAGCCCTTAAAGCAGGCACTAGGCATAAAATCTGAAATTCTCCAGAAGATATCCCAGAGGAAAATCTGGAAGAACAGATGAATGAACTATTCCCAATGGGCAGGTAGGAGTCAGTGACCTGTCAAAGCCTTCCAAGAGCAAGTTTTGACTCAGTAGATTGGTACAATCTGTTCCAACAGCTCATTAGCATTGGCTAGAGACCAAGGGTCCAGTTGCCCATAGGAGACACAGTTTACCTAGGGCTGGGATTTTCATAGACGAGCAAGAGAGAGAGAAACTGAGTTGGTAGAGGGAAAATCTTACCCAAGGGAGGAAAAGGTCCTACATGAAGGGTTTGGATATAGGTTGGCAAGAGCAGTAGGAAGCATTTGTGCCAACCAGAAGTGAAGACTCGCCAAATCGCTGGTGTTGGGTGTACACATGTAGCAATCAGTATCCAGGAATTAATACCAACTGGAAGGAAAGACCAACCACTCTGTAGTGATGGATGTAGGAATGTAGCAATAAGTACCCAGAAAAGGGAAGTCCCCAAACCAGGGAAAGGGGAGGAATCTCACCCTCTGAGATAAGCAATACATGCAGTATTTATCTGGAGCCCAACTGACCGGAGAGGTGGATTCAGGTGGATTTCCTGCAGCTTACAAGAATCACTTTTAGGTTTTACAAAGGAGATAAATCTTTAGACATGTTAGCATCACAATTGTAATCTGCACTGAAATGTACATTGTAGGAAAGGCAGTAGACTTTCTTTAAAGTGAGCTCTGAAAAGGCAGAAGCCTTTCATGAAGTAGAAGGTACAAAAGCTCACTTGATCTTAACCTTTAGCATGATTACACATTACAGAGCTGTAAATGATATTTAAAATCTTAAGCTTGGAAACATGGTAGTGAATTGTATAGTGGAATGTTTCTGTATTAGAGTTAAATTAATAAATCAGAGCTCTATTGATAAAGGTCAAAACTCTGGAAAGTCAATATAACAGTAGCATGGAAACCAGAGGAAATATTAAGCATTTTTACCTATTTAGGATACCTTAAATCACTTTAGACCTTGCAACCTTTATAACTTGCATTTACCAACCTCAAAACACCCTCTTAGACCCTCAAACAACATTTTTCTTACAACATTTGTGTTGTAAGAAACACAAACAACATTTGGGTCTAGTTATATACCATGAGTCATAGGTTAGACTGATATGAACATTTATTGTCCTTTAGCTAAAGGAATGGTAAAATGTCACATCTGAAGTCTGTTTCTTGAGTCTGGCAACAAGGCATACTGTATCTAGGCCTGACAATAGCCACTCTAGGACTCGGGCTTAAGGCCTGCTATCCTTCACATGAAAAGAACTGAGAAGGCAGCCAAAGTCTCCCAAGACAGAAGTTGGCAATATGTCATTTCCTGAGGGTGAGGTCAAAAAAGGCATGCAATGTTATATGGGCTGGACAAGGGTGGTGGAGGTCACTGAATCAAGGAGCCATTTATCCTCTGTCAGTCCAGGGAACTCAAAGGCTGAAAGTATCTGTGGCTCTTGCGCTGGTTGAGCCTCCTTGACTGGGCACAGAGGACAAGCCTTCATGGGAGCATTTTGACTTCCCAAAGCCAGTCTACCAGCAGGCCATGTGTGGCTTGTAGAGGCAGCCACAGGACCAGTGTCCCATTTGGCTGCAATTGAAATAGCTTCCTGGAAGAGTTGACCTTAGGCTATACCCTGGAGGGATGGGGCATTGCAGACCTCTTATTTATTGTCTGGGAATGCCATCAGCCTCAGAGCAGCAGCCAAGGTCTGGAGCGCATTTATTTTGTAATAGATGAGCCTGTTGAGAATGAGCTTCCCTTATTATTTTTACCAGTTCTTGTATGGTGACTCAAGGACCATCCTCAGCTGTTTATTAAATATGGCATGGCAACTATTTTTGCATCTGTAGAACTACAAATATATTTTTGGAAATGTTAGTGGACTTGATCATGTATGAGATGACTGACTATTAACTTGCATTTGTTAAGCATCAAATATTAGGACTTCAGGTTCTGTCCCTGTTAAGTTGAAGCCTTAAAAGTCATAAGTATAGTCCATTAAAGTGAGAGCATAACAGTTTTTTGTATGATGTAGTATATAAAAAGTTAATAGATTATAAAAATCTAAGGCTATTCTACAGATTAATAATAATATCATTTTTACAAAACAAGATCAAGCGTATTTTAACCTTTTGATAGTGAATATATAGCGCGATGACCAAGTTTTAACATAAATAAATGCTTCTAAAATTAATAGATCTTAATTTAGAGTATTGATAAAAACTTGTACATAATAACGCCTGAGTAATGAGTTTTAAAACCAACAATATAGTAGAACAATTAAAAGCAATTTTAAAATTACATTTGATTTTATTAAAACAAACCTATTAGCCAGAAAGCCTAGTGCTGAATCTGGATCATAGGCAGCTCATGGCAGGAGAAACAGCGTTTATTAATTTATTAATTGATAAAGACATAGGCAGTTAGATGCATATTTTAAATTAGCTTAATTTGAATAGACCTTTATAACTTTGAAATTTTAGCATTATATAAAAAATTATTTTGAACCAGACTTGAATCATAAAGATCATAAAATGTAACTTTGAATTTTTATATAAATCCATATCAATTTAAAATGAGACTTGTTGCTGTCCTAGTCTAAAAGAAGATAAAATAAACAGAGAATTAGTTATGATTAAAATTGTTCATACCACGTGGTCACCTTAAGGTTTACAGTTTAATTTTAAGATTTTTTTGAGAGTATGAAAAGAAACCAGAGAGTATATTTAGTGAGACGGCAGGCAGAGAGAAACAAACTAGACTTTGAGAAAGGAGAAATAGGGAATTGGTTTTTACTTCAGGTGTTGCTCTTAGTGTTACTGAATATTACTGGATATTAGACATTTGAGCAGGACAAATATAGGTGTAGAAGCCAGAGGTTTCTCTAAAAGGAGAGAATATGAGGAAGCCATTCCTGAGGATGAGAAAGTGGAAATAGAAATGGACCATGAGGCTAGTGGTTCATCAGTCAAATAGCATGGCAGGTCATGGGCTCAGTGCCTGGTACAAGGGCTTTATCAGCAGTAAAGCCAAGTTCCCCTACAGGGACTCTCATCAATGGAAAAGGATAGGGGCAGATAGGCACCTTTAGAATGGAGGTAGAAAGGGATGCAGTGGCCTTTTAGGGTCTACAAGAGACTGCAGTTTTGCCGCTCCAAAAATAGTGGAACGGAAACAAAGCAGTTAAAAGCAGCTGGCAGTAGAGAACCAGAGCATTTTGTTCGTTTGTTTTGTTTTGTTTACAACCAAGATGGCTGCCAAACATGACTGCCCTTGATTGCCCTAAGTTAAGATGGCAGTGAAACCATGTGATTGCTTTGGTGGAGATGGCAGTGAAGCCGTGGCTACACTCTCCTTATCCCAAAATCAACACGGTGGCTAGCCATGTGTGGTGAGTGGCCATAGTAGCTTAGGGAGATCAGGTGCTTCCTGGTGGGATGGCTGTCTCAGCCCAGTTCAAAACTCTCTGCATGCACATGGCATGGATGATTGGAAGTCTGCACAACTGTAAACCCTCCTCTCTAAGCCAGCCTCTCAAGGCAGGCATCCCAGGAGATTTCAGACCTCATCCTTAGGGCCTGAGGCAGAGGCACGATCTAAAGCCATCAGTGTGTGTACAGGGTCCCCAGCAACGACCTACCTAACAGCAATGGTTTAGAAGCAGGCCATGTCTGTAACTGAAGCATTAGGTTCAGTGTCTTGTGTGATCATTTTAGTTTCCCCAAGCCAATTTTGGCCCAACATGAGTGTCCACAGTGTCCCTAGTGCTCAGAGCATATGGCAAGATGTAGAATCTGAGCAGCCATGAGCAGAAGGACAGGTGTGCACAGTAAGGGCAGGGCAGTTGAGAGAAAGTGTAGGTTTTAAGGCATTGGTGGTTGAGTGGTGGTTAGGGATAGGTAGAACAGAAAAAAAAAATCTGTTGCAGGCATCATTGTCCGATTAAAGGAGTCCTGGCCTGACCAGACCAGGTGCTACCAGTAGAGTCCATCCAGGTCAAATGCACCAATAGAAGGACCAATGAAATGATGATGCACACAACAGATTTTATATGAAAAAGGTTTATTAGAGGGAGATGAAGAGAAAGAGAAGCATAGAGGGAGACATGATAGGGGGGAGGAAGGGTGGCACCCCAACAGAGAAAGGGGAGAGAGCAAGAGAATAAAAGGAGAAGAAGGTGACAAATTGGTGGGTTGATCCTTTTGAAGGGCAACTTAACTATGCCTGCCAGGTGTGGCTACCTGGAGGGCTACACATGATGACATCATAGGTTGCTAGGTAACCCAGAAGCAGGCTGCCTAAATAATAACACACACTTGATATTTTTTTTTCTTTTACTCTATGCTTTTATTCCTAATGTGGATTGAGAATATTAAATAAATGATCACTACCTAGGAGTGCCATCATATTCCTATTAACTAGCACTCAGGATACTATGACAGGAGGATTATGATTTTCAGACTAGACTGGGTTATGTGAGACAGTAAAATAAGATAAAATATAAAGGAAGATTTCTATTATAACTTCAGAGAAGAATCACCTGGTCCTAGGATTTGTATGATAAGAAGATGTCTTATTCTTTTTTTAATTAATTTTTTATTTTTTATATTAATTATAAAAAAAAAGAACAGGCCTCCAAGAAACAACAACCAAGCATGACAAGACAAGATACAATAAGGCAAGAAAAAGGCCCTCATACCAATTAAAGAAGAGGCCATGGATTTTAAGAAGAGTGGGGAGAACTTGGAGGGAGGTAACAAAGAGAGAAATGTTGTGATTATATTATAACCTCAAAAGTAAAAAAAGAAAAATGGAAAAAAAATAAAGGAAGAAATGTTGAGAGGTGGTGGTAAATATGAACAAAGTATAGTAATATGTATGTATAAAAATGTCAAAATAACCACTTTAGTATGGTCATCCACAATTTATAACAAAAAGACAGCAAATAAAATAATTTTAGAAGGACAAATGACAAATGACACAAAAGCATTGAAATAGAATCTCTAAAAATAGGTTGTAGATGTTTAATCAAATTCAAGATGCAAAATCACTTGTAAAAATAAATATTAACATGAAAAAATAAAAATAGTTAAACTTAATATAGGTTTTATATAGATATTTCTATATTAAATATGAAATATACAAAGCATAAACATCTCAAAATTATAAATTAGTGAAAAAACTCAATTAACATGAACTATAATGAATGAATTTTTTATGTTTATAAAGCATAATTTAGATCGTTTTAAATATGATTTTTAGATACGATGGTGAAAGAGTTAACATTTTATCTAGAAACAGAATAGTAATTGGCATTGTGAAAGGTTATTGGCAGTCTATAAGGTAAACTTTACACACACATCCATATAAACACCCACAGAGTCTGATAATAAAAGTGTAATTGCAAATAAATGCCAGGATATACTGTGATCTGAATTATGGATCACTAGAAAAAAAAAGTCTAGTTCATTTCAGGACATCAGGAAATTGATAGAATTTGTCAACCTCTATATTGGTTTAAAAAAGAACTGTTAACACAATATTTTTTGTGGGAGTGTCATGATGTATGGAAAGAGAAAAAATGGAAGACTCTCAATATTCATTCTTTTGCAACATGAATATTCTCTCATTTTCATTAAATTTTCATGGCTTGTTTATAAATTGTGCATCTAAATAAGAAATGCATATTTTCATAGATATGGCCCATTAGGAAAACAAATTAAAAAGCAATTGAGTAAGTGACTTTAGTTATCTTCTTTTCAATTAAAAAAAGATTTCCAATTTCACATTAAGATAAATTTTTTCTATTTCACTGCATATTCTGTTAGAAACAAAAGGTGAAGTGTAAAGGAATATTCTTGACAATTGTACAGGTATTCAAAATGAACAGACAATTTCTTGACACTGAATATCATAATGAATAATCTAAGAAAAAAATTGTAAGAGGGAGTGAGGGTAAGACTGGAAGGAGACAAGGGAGGATTCAAACTAAATAAATTATAATAAATAATAATAATTAAAAATTTTAAATTAGGTAAAAAAAATAATGATTTCAAAAAGATTTTCTGCCCTGAGGGCATATGAACACAGAGAGCTGGCCCTGTCAGTGGCTTAGAGGTCAGGAGAGCAGGAAAGATGGCTCTGCCCCTCACAGGCTCCAGCACAAGAGAACAGGCTTTGTACCTACCCAGGTAGCACAGGAGAGCTGTCTCTGATGGGAAAGGCACAGCTGAGACTGCTCACAGACGTGAGAGCTAGAGAGCTGGTCCAGACCCTGGCCAGCTGCAGCCACCTTGAGTAGTCGGTACAGGAGATCTGGACATGGTGGCATGGATGCAGGCAAGTCAACAGGAGGGCATGAGAGCTGGCCCTGCCCCTTGCTGGAAGAAGCATTGAGTTAAGCTACCTGGGGCAGTGCTGGAGAGCACACCCTGGTGGTGTGGGTCGAGGAGACTCGACAGGCTGACCGACTCAGCTGCCACCTAGGGTCAGGTCCAGGCCTTTGAGGAAGCGCACTTCAATGTCTGCCTCATCTTTGAACTACTGCAATGCATGTAAGGGTCAGTCGTACAGACTCATGATCTCCAGAGGAACAATAGGATGTCCAAGAGAAGTCCTAGTAAGGATCCAATATTGATGGTGTCGAAGGGCCCAGAGGAATAGAAACAGACCAACGATTCGTTGCAATGCACATATGCAAGTAAAGGATATAGACAAAAAGTTTTACATTACAACTTCCACGATGATATGATTTTTTATAATTTGTTTTGTTTATTGCATTTTAACTTTTGTTTTATGATTCTTTTTCAGGGGAGGGAGGTGGCAAGGGCTAGGGTGAATATGAAGAGAATGGGGAAATGAGTAGGATTAAGGTTCATATGTAAAAACACACAGAAAAAAAATCACAATTTTTAAAAATTCTGTATGGCCCGAAGCTTTTAGTTTTATCTGCACACAATTTATGACTAAATTATTGATTGCAGACTATGCTATAATTTCCTTGGATAAATTATATGTGAATTACATCTTTACGTGTGCAATTAACTCTCTTGTTTTCTATTTATCTTTTTTATTTATGGTTATGGCTAAGCTAGCTATCATCTATCATTCAACATTATTACATCTACCATGTATCATCTATCATGTATTACACTTAGGTTTCTGTGAAATAGAAATGATAGTATCTGAGAAATCATTTTACTGGGAAAGTTGAGTACATAAAGATGTAAATTTTTAAACACTTTCAATACTTTTATTACTGATGAGATTCGGAAAAAACAAAAAAAAATATAAGTGAGGACTCAAAGAATTGGCACTGTAATTGGTAGAATCAGGAAAAGAGACTGCAGAATACATAAATGCCTTATCCCCTCCATTGTCAGCTCAAGAACATTGTAGAAAAAGCGACAGAGTGGGAGAGCCCAAGATAGGGATGTCTGCAAGAACACATTATCATCTGGACACAGGAGGGAACCGTCACATACATATTCACAGCAATTGTGACAGCATGTGCAAAACCTCCACAAGTCCGAGACTGACTAAATTCCAGCATGCAGAAGGATTTGGTTCCCAGCCATAAGATGACTAGAATCAGCTGACGGGAGAGGAACAAACAAATTTCTCTAAGATTGTAGGCTCAGGTAAACTGACCATGGCCTACTAGAAGACCATACATCCAAGATTTTATGGGCAATATCATTTTTACTTCAACGTTTTTGTTTTGTTTTGATTCTTGGAAAGAATTTTGGTTGGATAGAGAATAAGCATTGGACTTAGGAAGGTTAAGGGAGAATATTGACATGGTCAGACTGTGTTATATAAAACATTCAAAGGAATATTTTTTGGACATTGAAAAAAAAAGAAGATGGATAATTTTTTTCCCAGTTTCCACCATAGGATCTATAAACAATCTGTGCAATTGGAAGGGGACAAGGGAGGGAGCAACAGCTGGGACACAAAGTTAAGAAACTCTAATAAATAAATACAAATAAAACAAAAAAGTAATATATTTTATAAAGAAACAAAAAAAGCACAACATTCAGCATACACTAATACTACTTTTCTCTCTCAAGGGACTTAATAAATCAGGGACAAATGAAGGAACTGATAAGCCTGTCTTAACACTTCTGACATTTCTTCTCTTGGACATAAGAAAATCATGATGGCATGTTTGTAGCAGCTTTATTTGTAATAGCCAGAACCTGGAAATAACCCAGATGTTCATCAACAGAGCAATAGATACAGAAATTGTGGTATTTTTACACAATGGAATACTATTCAGCAATAAAAAAGAAGGAAATCATGAAATTTGCAGGCAAATGGTGGGATCTAGAAAAGATCATTCTGAGTGAGGTATCCCAGGAGAAAGACACACATGGTATATACTCACTCATATAGTCCTATAAGATATGATAAACATAATGAAATCTATACACCTAAAGAAGATAAACAAGAAAGAGGACCCGGGAGAAGCTGATCAATCCTCACTTAGAAAGACAAATGGGAGGTGCATTGGACATAGGAGAAAACAAGTAACTGGACAGGAGCCTACCACAGAGGGCCTTTGAAAGACTCAACTTAGCAGTGTATCAAAGCAGATACTAAGACTAACCAAACCTTCCACAGAGTACAGGGAAACATATGAAAGAAGGAGGAGTTTCTATGACGTGGAAAGGATAGGTGCTCCACAAGGACCAAATATATCTGGGCACAGGGGTCTTTGCTGAGACTGACACTCCACCAAGGACCATGTATGACTATAACCTAGAACCTCTGCTCGGATGAAGCCCATGGTAGCTCAGTAACCAATTAGTTTCCCATAGTAAGGGGACTCTGATAGGAACTCAATGGCAGGCTCTTTGACCTCCCCACTCCCCAAGGGAGGAGCAGTCCTGCTAGGCCACAGAGGAGGACTTTGCAGCCAGTCCTGAAGATACCTGATAAAACAGGGTCAGATAAAAGGGGAAGAGGTCCTCCCCAATCACTGGACTTGGAAAGGGGCAGGGAGGAGATGAAAAAGGAAGGGAGGGCTTGGGAGGGAATGAGGGAGTGGGATACAGCTGGGATACAGAGTTAATAAAATGTAACTAATAATAAAAAAAAAAGAAAGAAAGAAAAACATGATGAGATGCTGTTGTGCCAGATTTGAGAGATCCCAAAGACCACTAGGAGTTGAGTCTGTTGCAAATCACAGGAGGATCTTTATTTAAGTTTCAGCTTGGGCTGCCAACCTTCAATGAAGTAGCAGGTTAGAAAGTGAGGCCTCAAGTCTCAGGGGGAGGGGAGGAGGGCAGAGATTTTAAAGGTAAAAACCAAAAGCAGGGAATTCCAAGCCTTGGCATTTCAGGAAAGGGTAAGTTGTGGGTGAGGGGTTCAGCAATCAAGGTGACCTTTAGGTTAACCATTCCAACCTGCCCGGCCAAACCAAAAAATATCTAAGATACCTGTATGATAGCCTGCTGGGTGGAGGACCCATTAACACATTCTGTGGTATCCAGGAAAACCTTTGAGGTGGAGGGCCAGGAGCCCTTCTAGGAAACCTAAGGTGGGGGCCAAGCACTCCAAGGACAGTCGACTTAAGACTGAGTTTGAGAAACAAAAAGGAGCCACCTCTGCCATCCTCAATTCCTTCAGTGTTCATGAATGCCAATAAGAGAATCTCTGCATTGTATCTGATTGATTAGAATTTGAATAGATAAAAACCTATTAAACATTAAACTGAGGCATTCTTGGACCTGGCATTCCAGTCCTCAAAGTCTTAAGCATTATGAACCTACTGCCAAGTAACATATAATTATAACAACTTTTCAAGGAGAAAATATTTCTAATTACATTAACTATTCCATCATGTTAAATGAATTACCAACACAAAAATTATAAGATAAGCTTGGATTGAAAATTTAACAAGTAATGTTAAATCATGACACTCTGGGCATCACTACATTTCTTATTCTTCTTTAAGGATCTCAACTTCTATTTGTTAACTCCATGTCCATCATCCTATTTGACAACAACCCCCACCCCAGTTCCCCAGGATCTTGAAGAACCAGCTTCAGTGAGACTGCTCAACATTATTTGGAGTGAACAAGTGTTCTCAATCTGTAAGTGAGGGTACTATTGGCTGGGGCTTAAGATGCCAGGAATGCTTTACATTCCAGGAATTCTAGGTATTCCAGGTTCTTTTCAGAAGAAAGGAAGTTGACTATGGGCGAACAGACCTCCCTCTGAGTGAAGGGCTTGCTTAGAGACACTCTCCAGTTAAAGGAAAAAAGTTCCCTGCTGAGAAAGGGAGTCCACAGTCTCATTCTATACAAGGTGAACTGATAATTCAAACAGCAGGGTCTTCCAACAATCTAGTATTAACATAACTATAATCTATATAGAACTTAATATACTCCCTTGAAGTGACAATTGTTCTTCAGTCTATGATCTGAAGAAAAACTACTTGCCCTAAGTAATTTTTATAGCACTAAAATAAGGAATTGCTTCAAGCTAGCTTATCTTTTAACATTTTTACCTTGTGAAACTATTTATGAAATAAATAACAACTATATAGTTCAATCTCTTAAAAATACCTTAAGAAATTAAATTTAATTCCCAAATTGTATGTTCAGGAACATACAAGCAAAAAAGAGGACCATTAAAACCTATTTTAAAAATAGCTGTCTGTATCAATTACTTGTATACTTAAAACAGATAATTTGTTTCCATGAAGAGTAACATGTTTTTGTTTGAAACATGTAAGTTATTTTTACCTGCTTTATGCTCAATTTTACCATGCTTTTTCCCTGAGTATTAAAAATGCAAGTAATGTCAACAGCAATTCCCTTCTCTCCAAAATACAAGTCACAGTGTAATAAGCCACTTGTTAGTAGTGCTCCCTGTATCCAAGGGAGCTTAAAAGGAGGTGCCAAAATCAAATTACGGAGTGGATGAGTTTCAGCACTTAATTCCCAAGTGCTACTATAAACATAAATTCACCCTTCCTGTGTTTGGGTAACTGTCTTGCAGACACTGAAACTGTGACACAGCTTCCCTCAAGTGAATTCTGTGGCCAACAACTGACTGTATACGATCAATGAGCTCCCAATGATTATGCATAACATTTTTACTCATTAGTAAAAGGTGTCAGCATCTGCCACAAGTGCTCCAGTTAGAAAATAGAAATAGCTTTCTCACCTTTCCTATGAATTTCCTACACACAAAATCTAATTTGCAGTTCCACACTCTCAGCCTGTTCAATGGTAGTGTTAGGGAAAAAATGTACCTAAACAAGTCTTTGGCTCCAATCTCTTACACATTTAAAACTTTTTATCTTAATCTACAGCACAGAAGCCATCTAAAGATACGCTTAGGAGCTAGCAGGAAGCTAAATTTTCTGTTTCTATTACAGTTATTTTCACACTCTTTTCCGGTCTGGATCTCTATCATTTTCCCCCTATGATTTCAGATAGTGACCTTATCTTCTATCTTCCTATTCAAACAGAGAATATCTGGCATGAACAGCCCAATTTCTCAAACCTATATCTAAAACTGTAACTGAAATAATATGTATTATCACTTAAATCCTGACCCTGTCAGAGATAACCATACTTTCCTTAAATCCAAGGCTAACACATTACCCCTTCACTCACAATGCTATTTGAATCACATTCTCAGGAAATGGTACCAGATTCACTTTTCAAGTTTTCTATTCCACTCACCTCTTGTTGTTAACCCTTAACTTTTTTTTATTCTACAATTAAGTAACATTTTCTCTAAACTTTTATAATAAGTGATATTTTAATTATATTTTGTCATAATAATGAAATAAAAATTAATAGTGGCAAACAAGGAAACTTCCAAAAACTCTGGTTCTTCTTTCTTTTGAATTTTATAATTTGGTAGGTAGATGTCTTTCAAACTCTACATTTTATCTATATCTTGAATCTATAAAGAAAAAGCTTAATATCTTAATATTTCTTAATTGGTAGGGTTTAGCTTTGGTATGAAATGTGAATGATTGAAAGGCCATATGTTTGCCCACCCTTATCCCAACACTCAATAGGCACAGTCAGGCTATCTTTGTATACATACTGTCTATATCTATCTACATCAAGGCCGTCATGATCTACAAAGTGTATTCCAAACCACCTAGAGGTATATGGAGAAAACTTAAATTAAAAAGTAAATAAATTAATTTAAAATTTAAAAAGATAGTAAAAAGAAAAAAAATCAGTGTAAAAAAAAAGATTAGAATCCAACATAATTTTCATTAGTTTTAGATATTTAAATGTTGATTTTAATAGCTCTAGTTTTTTTGTTTACTATCTATGAAGTTTTGAAAGACCAAAGAATCAAAAACTAGTGTTTTTAGTTATTGGTTTAAAGTTTAAAGCACAAGCCTGAACAAAGGCTAGACAGGTGGAGACATGTCCAGCCACCTGTGGGGTAGAACCAGCCTTACTGCATTCTTTTCCTGCCCATTAGAGATAGAGTTGCTAGGACACCAGCCCAGTTCACCCCTCTTTCCTAAGGCAGCCAAACAAGGGAATCCAGACCATTATTGGTTTGGGGGCTTTCCTATAGCCAATCAATTCCAAATGCAATATCTCCTTTTGTGTTTCCACCAATAGACACTTGCCAAGCAGGAATTCCCCTGCTTTAGGTATGCTGGGAGCTACTGAAACCTTTAAATCAACTAACTACCCTGAGCATGAGGCTCTCTGCTCCCAACTGCTGCATAGATGAGGATGTGAGCCTAAGCTATAGCTTCTAATAAAAAGATCCTCATCTGTTTTCCAATGGACTCCTGGCTGTCTCTTGTGGGGGGAGGGATGTCTTGCGATCCCACTAAGATTTCCCAGCCCTTCCCCCTCCCCAGCCAGGACCTCAATCCAGAAAGTCTTGTGCTGGCTGGTAGGTATTTCTGTTTAGTGTCTGTGTCTTGTGTCTACTGTTGTGTCAGTTCTGCTGAAAAGCCTCGAGGTTTAAGCTGCAAGATGTGGTTAGAGCAGATGCCCTGAAGAGCCTCAGCTGCAGAGGTCATGGAAACGTCTCTGACCCAGGGGTGGAAGAGGAATTCCACCCATCAGTTTTGGTGGACATGGAATCCCACCTTAAGTTACTCTTCTCTCTGGGTTGCTTCCAGATTCAGTGGCAGGAATTTGAGAATCCAAGCTTGTGGAACTATTTTTGTTTACAGTCGTGGAGTAGCTACTTTGCGTTTGTCTTTTTGTTTTGTTTCTTGTGTTTGTGTGTTTTTGTTTGTATTAGACTGTGATGGACACTATAGGACAGCCTGCTTCTAACTTTCTAGACTTAACTCTTGCCCAGGAGGCTCTGGTCTGGCAGGGTTCTGCCAATGCTCTGGCCTCTGGTCTGGAAAAAAGACAAGCTGGTGTAGTTGGGTGGGACCCAATTTGGGGGCAGGCCACCCCTAATGGAATAGGTCTGATGGCCCATTGAGAGACAGGCTATTGTTCCATTGATTTTTCCTTGTCTTCCTTTCTTTTTGTACATAATGAACTGTTATGAGTTTGTTTGCTGATTATGATCTCAGTAGGCTGGTGACCAAACAGCTGTGTACCATGGTGACTGGCTGCCCCATGCTCCCAGCGCTACAATCTGGGTCACCTCTGGTTGCTGGTGCAAGCAGGCCTTGGTGAGAGAATGGTAAAGAGCAGCCAAGGGCAGGTTGCACGAGTTTGCCAAGGCTGATGGGACAAAGTGCTTAAAATTACAGCTAAAAGAAAAATAAGTTTTATTTGTCCATTTAAATGTATGTATAGCCATTACATTTTTATTTCTGACTGAACTTAAATGGTTAATATGCTCTGTATGTCTTGGTTACAGATTAACCAAGACATACAACACCAAGTTATTACATATGTTTCAAGGCTAAATTCAAACTTTGTTTAGAACATAAATATGCATGCATATGTGTTTGTAAGATCTATCGAAGCAGGGATGTTTTTATAAGGAACCATGTGACTTACCATGTGATATGACCTGCCATCTTGAAATTGCCACATTGTATGGGTTGGGCAAAAAAAAAAAAAAATACAGAATCTTTTAGTCGTAATAAATTTTGTTTACCATCTATCACTTTTTAGACTAAGAAGGCAAGCCTCATTTTAAATTGATATTGATTTTAGAGATTGGATTATTTACATTGGTAAAATTTGGTTTTGACTTTTAAAATTATGGTTATGCTTTGTGATATCACTTCTAAAAGGGTACTTTATTTTGATATTGCAAAAACAGATTTCTTCTAAATGTGTTTAAGGCTATGAAACATTTTAAAGTTTATCAGGTATTTTATAATAATGTCTTTATGGAATTATATATATAATGTATATATAATATATTATATTATAATTATATATATATATATATATATATATATATATATATTTCAGGATTGTGTTTTTGCGGTATGCTGTATGTGTGATTCAGCCCTAGTTTGTGAGGATCTATTCAAATTAACAGGCTGACTTGAAGTGCGTGCCTCACTGTTAGTTCCTGAGTGAATGGATTAATGCTGTTTCTTTTTGGAGGATAGGTTTGTTATGGCCAGAAGAGTTCAAGTACAGTTTTAAAATTGTTTTCTACTGTTCTGTTATTCAGAGTTCTAAAACTTATTTGATTTCAATGTTAGAACTTGGTTACAGGAAACTGTAAATGCTCTACAGTGTTATACCATGGGAGCTGGCAATACCACTACGACACCTAATGGTTGTTTTAAATTGCCAGCCACAGCCTATAACAACACTTGTCTAGAGACCATGTTGGTTCAGGGATAAAGAGGGTGGAGCCATGGTTTTGCCGCCATCTTTGTTGAGGGCTGCCAGCTGTGTTCAGGTCCCTGTTTAGTGCTAAGTGCAACTTCTCTTTAAGCTTTTTGCTCTTCAGTCTTAAAGCAATGTGAAAGGATCAGCAAGATTTGCCAGCCCCTCTACGAATTGTATCTGATTGAACGTTTTGCTTTGATTATAGATATTTAAAGTTATTCTTTTTAATATTGTTTTAAATTTTTGAATAATTTTATACATTCACTTGTTTCCCAGCTATAGCCCTCTCCCTCTTTCCCTCCCAATCCTCCCCTCCCTCCCTCATCTTCTTCCTGCCTCCTTCCGAGTCCACTGAGAGGGGGTGTCCTCCTCTCCTTCTGTCTGGCCCTAGTTTATCAGTTATCTTCAGGATGGTTACAATGTCCTTATCTGTGGCCTAGCAAGGCTGCTCCTCCCTCAGCTGGGAGGGGAAGTTCGTAAGTTCATGTCCGGAACAATTCCTGTTCCCCTTACTAGGGAACCCACTTGGATACTGAACTACCATGCGCTGTGTCTGAGCAGGGGTTGTAGGTTATTTCCATGCATGGTCCTTGGTTGGACAAACAGTCTCATAGAAGACCCCTGTGCTCAGATATATTTGGACCTTGTGGGGCTCCCTTTCCCCTCTAGGTTATACTACTTCCTCCTTTCATCATATGATTCCCTACTCTCTGCTGAAGGCTTGGTTATGGGGCTCATAGTTGGTTACAAGATTGAGCTTTACCTAGTATCTTGTTTATGTTTTTAAGATTAAGCATAGGATGGATAACTATAACGTTTGCCTGTGTACATCTACTTGAAATTGACATGGTTTTAAAACATTTATCTAAGGAATATGCCAGAATTAGAGTTTATAATATTCTGTTTTACAGGATATAATTTAGAGATAACTAAAGATAGACAAAGAGTAACTCATATGCTGGCCCTCAAGTTTGTCAGAGATCTGTGGGATATGGCATTTTAACATGTGTGAGCTTATTATGACAGAGAGTCCCAAAATCCTGGCAGAAGGTCTCCAAGAAGATTTGGACACAACAACAGATGACTTTGACTCTGGATTTTGGTATGCTAACTACTGGGCAAGATTTCCCCAACTGACCCACCACTAGGACCCACCACTAGGACCAGCTTAAACTGTGGACAAAGCTGTGGACACTTGGAGAGTCATTGTTTCACATTGCTGAAGACAAGGTGAGATCCATCAATCTCTCTTGTTCTTTTTTCCACAGAAACAGTCTCTCATCTTCTCTGCCTGATGATCAGACTGCCTCTGCTCATGATGCCATGAGACCACAGGATCCAGGGACAACTGCCTAGCTGGTGGACTTACTAGTCTTTTCTGTCATTTTGATTGGTACATTCATATGGCTTATAATTTATCCTTCTCAAGTCTCTGATCACATTGATGGCTAAGCTAAGATAATGGTAGCTGCTTTGCAGCCAAAAAGCAGACAATTAGATCCACTGTTAGTTCATTTGTCAATTCATTAGCTAGTTAGAAATACTAGCTACTAGATCTCTTATTTAGAAAGGCAAAGAGATTTGCCTTGCTTGCAGGCTTCATGTTAATTGCTTACAGTGAATAACTAGATAGATATAAGGTCTGAGGATATGAAAGTTTAAGTTATGAGGATCTAAAATAATTGAGGGTCTAGGAAAATATTTTAAATTTGGTAAATGCAAGGAAGATTGGCTTTTGGGTCAGATATACACATTAGACAAATGTTTTTAGCATGATGAGAAGCGCCTTTATGTCTACCTCTAAAAGGCAACCAAGAGGAAATTAAAATCTCAAGCTTGTGACTGGATAATAAGCAGTCAGTACTCCATCAACTTATCAGAACTATAGTGATCAATGTTGTAACTCTGACCTTAAATCTTAAAACAACATAAGCACAAAAATAGCTTGGGAGGACCTGAAATAGCTCCCATTTTCAATATGCCTTAAATTACTCTTTCATATCATTACAACTTACATTCACATATCTTAAAACACCTACTTAGATGCTTCAATCTTCCTTGCATTAACCTGTGGGTTGGTTGGAGTTCCCCTTCCTTCATTATGCAATACTATAATTTTGACACTGGAAGACTTCTATTTTGCCAACCATCACAGTCCTGCTATTCATTTCTCCATGAACCTAGCAATAAGAGAGTTGCAAATTCAGTCTGACAACATCTCTCTTTGATATTGTAATGAATATACCAAGCTTAAACTCTTTTAAACCTGTATATGTCATACAGTTAGAAAAATGTTCCAGTAGTTCCTCACCTCTAACATATTAGTGAACTTCTTTTAAAAGTAATGCCTGGAAGAATGATTGCTTTGGAATATTTTCCAAGAGATTTTTTCCTAAGACATTCAAGTATAGAATATCTAACTTCTGTTACAATGGTTAACATGTAGTGTTTACTTTAGAACAACAAAATATTTTTTATTTTATTTAAATATTATCATCTAAAATAACTGCTTAAGTCTGAATGAATACTTTTATTTAAGTACATAGGACTCACACACTTTGTATAACATAGTAAAATAATTGAAGAAATTATGTTATTACTAAATAGAAAGGACCACAATAATTTTTCAGATATTGAAATATTAAAAGTAATATCAATTCAATCAATGCTAAATACAAGGCTTCACCTAAAAAAAGATTACTGAACCTTTAAAATGCTATTGGGGCCAGAGAGATGGCACAGTATATAAAAGCACTTGCCCCCCCAAAAAAAATGGCCACCTGAGTTTAATCACTGGAGTCCAGAAAGGAAGCTAGAGATATTGTTACCCAATGTCAAAATTGTTGTCAGTTTTTACCTGTGCCTCATGTTGGGATTAATCCCAGAGGAATCCGTCCACTACAGATGTGGCAAATGGATGTTACTCACATTTCATCTTTTGGCAAACTGCAATATTTACATGTTTCCATTGATACTTGTTCTGGAGTTAAAGTCCTACTTATTAAAACAAAAAGGGGGAGTCGAGGAGGCTTAAATAAGCCCCGACCGCACTTATGTGACGTGGAGTGACGTGTCATACCCTGATTGGCTGCTTACTCGTACCCATCTGACGGCCCAGGGTGGGGCAGTGGCTTGGCGCGCTTTTGCAACCCGCACATGTGCTCTTAGAGGCTGTTACCAGTACAGAGACTGGATGCCGGCGCCATCATGTAATGGCGTCTGAACCTCGGCTCTCTACAACTACTCAGCAATTAAAAACATGGAATTCATGAAATTTGCAAGCAAATGATGGGATCTAGAAAAGATCATTCTGAGTGAGGCATCCCAGAAGCAGAAAAACACACATGGTATATACTCACTTATAAGTGGATATTAGACATACAATAGAAGATAAATATACTACGATCTGTTCACTTAACAAAGCAAATCAAGAAGGAGGACCCTAGGTAAGAAGCTCAATCCTCATTCAGAAGGCCAATGGGATGGACATATGAAGAGGTAAAAACAAGGAACAGGACAGGAGCCTACCACAGAGGGACTCAGAATAATTGTACCCTGCTGGGTATCAAATCAGATGCTGAGACTCATGGCCAAACTTTAGACAGAGTAAATAGAATCTTATGAAAGAAGGGGGAGATAGAAAGACCTGGAGGGGACAGGGGCTCCACAAGGAGAGCAAAAGAACCAAAAAATCTTGGCACACTTATATTTTTCTGAGACTGATATTCCAACCAAGGACCATGCATAACCTAGAACCCCTGCACAGATGTAGAATATGGGATCTCAATATCCAATTGAGTACCCTAGTAATGGGAACAGGGACTATCTCTGACATGAACTCAGTGGCTGGCTCTTTGCTCACCTCCCCCTGAGAAGCAGCTTTACCAGGCCACAGAGGATGACAATGCAGCCAGTCCTGATGAGACCTAATAGACTAGGATCAGATGGATGGGGAGTCGGACTTCTGTATCAGTGGGCTAGGGGAAGGGAATGGGAGGAAAAGAGGAAGGGAGGGTGGTATTGGGAGGGGTTGAGGACAGAGGTTACAGTTGGGATACTAAGTGTATAAACTGTATTTAATGAAAATGAATTAATTAACAAAACAAGAAAAATATTGGTTTCTGATGGTAAATGCTATGCCAAATCAAAATTGGGTATTATAAATTTTAAAGTGTTTTGTTTGTTAATGACAGAAAATTAGACTTTAGCAAGTCTGAGTGAAACACATAATCAGTATTCTGTAACAATACTAATTATTACAGTGTGTAACTGGACTCTAGCCAACTGTCAACTAGATTTGACTCAAATGTTACACATTAGAGAATTGGAATTTTGTCGGCCATTCTTACACCAACCATTTTCTGTGTAGTTCTAAACTGAAGGTGACTGCCAAAAATAAAATAATTTCAAATATATTGTAAAATACCTATGTCATGAAAAGAAAGACCTTTTTCTTCCTTCCTTCCTTTCTTTCTTTCTTTCTTTCTTTCTTTCTTTCTTTCTTTCTTTCTTTCTTTCTTTCTGTCTTCCTTCCTTCCTTCCTTCCTTCCTTCCTTCCTTCCTTTTTTCTCTTTCTTTCTTTCTTTCTTTCTTTCTTTCTTTCTTTCTTTCTTTCTTTCTTTCTTTCTTTCTTTCTTTCTTTCTATTCTAAAAACCATGAGTGCATCCAGGATACTCCATGAGAGTGATGTGTGATAATGACTGAGCACATCAAAGTTCATATGACACTTGTGGAGAAGGCCCCTCTGCTTCTAAGCATGGGTAGCATCTCATTACTGCATCTTCTGAGGAAAGTGAAGCTGCAGCAATGTTTACACAATGAAGAAATGAAGGTCATGCAGAGTTTGGGCTGTTTTCACCTCATTAGTTTGTGGATCTGATACTATGAGAAACTGTGACTTCATGATAAATAGAAGAACATTAAAAAAAAAAAAAAACAAACAAAAAACACAGCACAGACACACATGCACAAACTCAAGGCAAGAAGAATGCCCAAACAGCCCCAACCAAAGCCCCAACCAAAGCAAATACACATTTTAAAATAGAGTGATATACGCAATTGTGGATTTGGGGATACTGATCAATATACAAAATAGCTCAACATGACTGTCATTTCTGAAGTGTATGATTTAATACAATTTGTAAGTAAATTAATATTTTAACATTGCACATAAAACATTTATCACATTATGACACAAGAATTCAAATAATGGAAGTAGCCTTAATACATGAAAAAAATGAAGAGAAAATGCCCACCCAAATTTTATAGAGGATTTTAACGTTAACTCTCAGAGATGTACAGCAGATACATGTACTTAGATTTAATAATTTTCTGTATTCCATTCACTGCTGTTGAGCCAGCTTAATGGGATATTTCATGCTTTTTTTTGAATTCTAAGCTTATTTTTGCATAGGTATGATAAATGATTGATTTCCTGTCAGATTTTAAAATAAATACTCTGAAAAATTAATAAACTAAGGGCAAAATAGAGCATATAGTTTATCTTCTGATATAGTCTATATATACATATATAGTCTCTATATATACATATATATAATGAAATTCTCTCTCTCTATTTATATATATGGAAAATTTCATTTTAATGCAGCATGAAGCTCATGGAACTATTATTTTCATTAGAAGAAGCCTACATAATGTGAATTCAAACTAAATGCTATGAAAGAAGTCTTAAAATAATATGAAGAGCTTAGAAAAGTTAGTTAACACAAGTGCTTATCTGTTTAATGAATCTTAGTTTATATGAGCAATATGAAATTATGTAATAGAAACTTCACAAAAGAAAACATTTAGGAACCACAGCATTCTTTTGACTGCTTTTCCCAGTCGTGGATGACTTTGCTCATCATTCCAATTTATTTTTAAATATATATTCAGTATCCTCAATCATAACAAATTACCAGTAAGTAGGAAAGAAAAATATAATAAGATCTTACAACTTTTTTATAATAGGTGACAGTATTTTTTTTTAACTTAGAGCTAAAGGTATAGAAGTTTTAATAAGCCATCTTCTTCTTACACTAAGGCAAAAACTAATAAAGGCCTCATTGGATTTCACATATGAAGACGATGGGAAGCCTATAGAGAGAAACAGATGGGAAATTTGCAGGCTGATTTGTTTTGGTGCTGGAATTAAAAACTGATGACGTTTTTGGAGCCCTGATTATTATTATTTTTTTTATATTACTCTACTGAAGTTGTCAGAGTTGGGGGGAAGAAAACAACCTCATATTCCCCCAATGTTTTAGTTAATTCTGAAAGTACTTTATTTCCTGGATGAAATGGGATGTTACATTTGATAAGTGAAGGTCTTGTATTTTCTAAGATAAATTCTTATTTACCAGTTAAGAAATTTAAATTATTGAACCATGTCCTTGTGAGAACAATAAAATATTACAGTGTGAACACTTTATGTCATTTGAGAAATCAGTGATCCATAACAAGATGCAAAACTAGAATAATGAATAATTATTGACTAGATGTAAAACTTTAAAAATATGAAATATTGGACTTGGGAGGTAGCTCATCAATTAATTGTGCTTTCCCTCATCATGCTAAATTCCTAAATTAGATCCTCATAGCCCTCATGATTGGGAGAACAAACTCCAGATGTTGTTCCATGAATTACACATACACACACACATACGAACACACACACAAATGGATAAGTAAACTGAAAAATCAAAACATGAAATCAGACTAGAGCAATGGCTCACTGGGTGATGTGTATGCCATAATATTGAAGAGACTACTGAACCTCAAAGAAAATACAGGAGTATGAGCAGAAAAAAATGTAAGAGACAGAGAATAAAGAGGAGTTTTATAAAATGCTGTTAACTGGACATGACTGTCACACACATGAATTTACAGTAGTTGTAGTGGCCTGCAAAAGTTCTCCACAACATCAAGACAGTAAAGATTCCTACACAGATGGAAAAGAAGACCGCACTGTCCCAAGATCTTTCAGAAAGCACATAGTAGTCTAGTCCCAAAGGGATAGTGACAAAAGGGAAGAATGTGTAACCTATTGTAGTCATCTTACTCTGAAGCCAGTGGGTGTGGGAGGTTTAGATGGTTTGTAAAGGTGGTTTGAAATTGTGCTTTGATATTTAGAGTTTAGAACTGTGCTGGTAATACATTTTTTTTCAAAACACTCCATAGCTATAAAATTTAAAATACCATATAATGAGATGTGACCTGGTTGCAAGGGTTAGTTCAAAGGGCTCTTTCTAGGGATGATGGGGGAACGTGAAGTCTAGAGTCAGGAATTTTAGCTCTGTTAAACTCTGATTTGGTTCACTACATAACTTTTATTTCAGGTGCAGAAGCAACGAAGAAAAGGTAGCATCAACATCTGGTTCATGTCAAGGTGTAAGGGAAAGGCCTGGGACCCACATCACCTAATCTAAGTGCAGTCAGAACTTAAGAATTTTGTACAGCCAAGGAGATCAAAATGTGCAGCCAAGGTTAAGAGGGCTGTGATGTCTTTTTCTAAGCTTTGTTATAGAAGAGAAACAAAGAGCTTCAGACTTCTGAAAGTGATGGCCAGTTGGTAGTCTTGTGGCTGAGGGGGGGGGGGCTACACTCTAGTGATAAAGACTCAGTTCCTCTAAGTTAATCTCTTTGAAGAGTTTTTGTTGCTCTTTATTGGGTGGGGGTAAGAGTACACAGTGTTGATTAAAGGAACACTTCCTTAAGTCAACTTTGGAGAAACAAATGTGAAAATGGTAATCTGTCCTGTGTGCTTACCTTTGTACCAAGAATTTGATCTACATAGAAGGACACATACGTGTTGTTAATTTGGAGCGTTAGTCTACCCGCACTAATAATCAGTGTGTAGTCATTATTTTCTGGCCTTTAAGTACTTTTCTATATATCTTGAAATTAAGGCTATCTCTATATTCAAGGCATGCTAGGGCATGAAGAGAAAGTCTCCCAAGGAGGAATCATTTTTATAAATACCTAATTTTCAAGAGATGCATACACTATTTCTGAAGAAAAATAACTGATCATTTTGATCATTTCATTTTTTTCCGAAAGAAATACATCTATTTCAATTCTGAAGATAAACCATGTGCACTGTAAAGTTCTTTTTACTCAAAAATTATATATCCCCAGCTACTAAACAGTTTTTTTGTTAGTATGAGTGACTAACACTGAAGAGGAAACCTAGTTTAATGATGCTAATGTCCCTCATGATGTTAGGTGCACAGGAGGAGCAGGTGCACAGTGATATTGCATGAATGTGCAATTCTGGATGCTGAAGTAGTTTTCTTTTGCAACATAGACCCCTCTTCCCAGGAAAAGGGGCATTGGATATTCATATCATATTGAAATCATTTCATGTGCTGTAAGACAATAAGATTAAAACTTCAATTGCCCCATGCCATAGCCTCAGTTACATGCTTTACATTTACATCAAAATGAAAGCCAGTCTAGGTTACCAGTCTCTCCAGGTCATTGATAGCCATTCCCTAAGAGAATAGATTGCAAAACAAAATTGGCATATAAAAACTGTATTTATTGCAAGTTGAATAAAATAGATCATTTCTCTCCTCTGTCTCTGTCCATCTGTCTCTCTGTCTGTCTGCCTCTATGTGTGTGTGTTTGTATGTATGATGTGTGTATGCATATTTGTGTGTAAGTTCATGTATGTGCATGCCCATTCATGTGTGCAGCAATCAGAAGAGAACCCCAGAGGTGTTGGTCCTGCCTTGAGTCAGAATCTTCGCTTTGTTGTTTACTCTTGTGTGTTTTTCTTTACTGCTAAGTAAGCCAGCTTAGTTACACATGAATTCCCTAGAACGCTCATGTCTTTCTGCCTCGCTGCTTACCACAGGATCACCAGGATTACAAACACCTGTCACTGTTCCTGGATTTATGTGGTTTCAAGATGCCACTACAGGTCTTCATGCTTGCTCAGCAAATTGTTTCATTGATCTGTCACAAAGCCCCAAAAGAGGGTTCCTTAATTTTCATTCTCTGTGCTTGTGATAGTGTTAGAATTTACAGAGAATTTTGAGAGAAAGTGCCGTAGATATACAGAATTAGCTGTGAGACAGCAAATTGGTCCCTAACAGGGATAAAAACAGCTCATCCTGAGTTTGCCTACATTCTTGTTTCATTTTTGCTTTTATTTCAGTTTATATTTTCTTCAGTGATTATATTTCTTTGTTAAATTCTACTTTCATTTCTTGAATTATTTTCATTATTTTTTTAATTTTTAATTTTTTTCTTTTTAATTTATTTATTCACTTTGCATACTGATCTCAGTCCTCCTTCCTCCTCTCCTTCCATTCCCACCTTCTTCTGCCATTCCCCTATCCATCCTCTTCTGCTCAGACAATCGAGTGCCCTTCCCGACCCCCACTCTGCCTTACCATCACACCCTACCACTTCATGTGGCATCAGCACTAGGCTGGTCTCCTTCCACTGGACCATGGAAGGCTGCCCAGCTAGGCAAAAGTGATCCAATAGCAGGCATCTCAGGCCACGTCAGTGATAGCTCTAGCTCCAATTGCTAAGGGATGCACATGACCAAGTTGTCCATCAGCTCCATTAAGTGTACAGGGCCTTGGTCCTATCAATGCATGCACTTAGGTTGATGGTTTAGTCTTTCTGAACCCCTGTGAGCCCCTGTGGGCCTAGATTAGTTGACTCTGTTGGTCTTGAGGAGTTCTCCTTCCCTCAATTCTTCCACAAGTTTCCCAGATTTCCATCTAATGTTTGGCTGAGGGTCTCAGCACTTGTTTCGATCTGTTAGAGGGTGGAGCCTCTCAGAGGAGAGTTAGCTTTGCTCATGTCTGCAAACATTGCAGAGTGTCATTAGTAGTGACAGAGATTGGTTTTCTCCCATAGGGTGCATCTCTAGTTGGGGCAGTCATTGGTTGACTATTTCCTCAAACTCTGCTACATCTTAATTCCTGCCCATCTTGTAGGCAGGGTAAAATCTGTGTGAAAAGTTTTGTGGATGGGTTAGTGTCCCCCTCCCTCTATTGGAAGTTCTGACTAGCTATATGGGGTGATCACTTCAGTCTCCATATCCCCTGCTGCTAGCAGTATCAGCTAGAGTCATCCCATATCGTCCCAGAAGCCTACCCTGAAACAGGTCTCCAGCTTGTCTCAGAGATCCCCACCCATAGGCCTCTCACCTTTCTCTCAGTCTTACCTCCTCCCAGCCGCACTTTCTTTATTTTATTTTCCTGCTTCTTTGTGCTTTCACAGCCAATTTTAAGGAATTTATTCACATCCATTTTAAGGTCCTTTAACCTATTCGTAGTTGCTATTTCTGAAGTTCTTGTCTTGTGCCTCAACTACATTGCATATCTTCTTGCTTACTGCTCTAGAGTTACTGGCTCCTGGTGGAGGCATGCTGTCCTGGCTGTTCATTTTTGTATTTTTGTGCTTTGATCTGAACAACTAGAGTTATGACATTTCAGGTGTTTCTTGATGTTAATACCTGGTCTTGTCTTTCTTGGGTGGGCATTTTCCTTCTTGACTTTTTGCCCCTTCTGGACCCTGGGCAAGTCTGATGGCTGTGGGTTCTCTGGTAGAGAATGTTTTTGTAGAATTGCAGGAAAGAGAAATAAAAAGGATCAGTGGAGGAAAGGCCAAGAGGAGACACAAGAAAAAGATATGGAACCTGGGTCCACACCAAGAGATGGAGTGCCAAAATATGGAAAAAAAGGTGGGAAGAGGGTCTTCAGCAAGCAGGCTGCTATAGAACTGAAAGTGAGACTGAAGAGTTTGAAATTGAGGACAGGAAGGTTAGTGAAATTTGCTTACATGAGTCCCAGCCTGCTTTGAGATGGGGACACTTGTGTCTCTTGGTACAAAGAGTTTCTGGTGATTGGTGACTAACACAATAGAATGGAGGTAAGTTAGACCATGAAGGCTGAAAGGGTAGGCAGGAAAGAGGTAAGCTGGGTCTGCACCAAGAGCCAAGTCATCAGGTAAGGGGTAGGGTAGGAAGAGGGTTTCTGCAGCCAGTTTGAAGTAGGACAAGGAATATGACTGGGAAGACAGGCATGAAAAGCTTAAGGGAACCCAGTGTCCTCACCAAAATGTGGAGTCCCCAGGACCAGATGTGAATGTTGGATGGGAGGAGGAGCTCCTTAGAATAGGTTGATAAAGGACAAAGAGTAAGTTTGGAGAACCTGTAATGGAGGACAGGAAAGTTAGTGAAAATCACCTACCTGAGTTTTAGGTGGCCTGGTAGACAGTGTTTCTGAAGACCAGCAGCTTACACAGAGGGAGGAAGAAGGTGTAGGAGAGAAGACTGAGAGTTAGCAGGAAAAAGCCCATAGTTGTAATCTGTAACAATGTCCTCATCTGTGTTCCTGATTCAGAGTAATGCGTTCACAGGTGTGTTTTAATAATCATTTTCTGAGAGCCACAAAAATACAGGTTGAAATCAATCTTATAAAATGAATACCTAATAAAAATGCTGAACACAACATTTGATTATTGCTTGATAAATAATGTTTGCTATACTCTGTTATCTGGGCTCTTCATTTAACTGACAGAGTCAGTGGCATAATCCCTTTTAATACTCTGTTAAGGATTTCTGTAAAGTTTCTCACATTCCTTCTCCATATGACAATGCTTTCTGTGATAATAAATACAAAGCAGTGACCTTTGCTAGAGACAAACACCTATAGTCCCACAGAAGACATACCAAGACAGATTGAAGATACAGTTTTAACGCTTGCACAGATTCAAACTCACACAACAGAGGGGAGAATGCACACAAGCAGGAAGTAGAGAATTCAAATCTGGACTCCTCATTTAAATGACATGATGGGGAGTATGCTCATTTCTTTCCTTAATTGGACACTGATGCATTTTGATGACTTGGAATTTATTATTAATGAAATCAAAATGACCAAATTTTATTGTCCCATGTAAGGAATCTTGCATGTGTTTAATCCGTGGTATATAGTATTATATAATACATTGTAAACTTAATAAATAAATAAATAAATAAATAAATAAATAACAAAAAACAACTTCTAAAGGGTGAACTGCTTAGCAAGAGATGAAGCAGCATATATCCAGCTCTATTGACATCTCTATACATAAACACATTTCCTGGTAGTTTATCACTTCTTAAATACTTATCTGCAGCAGCTTCTCACTTTATCTTGCATATTTCATTTTATTTTCTCCTCATGTGCATGCACATTTTAAAGAAAAGTATTTATGTGCAATATCATTACCCTTCAATGTTACTTGCAAGTACAAAGATGCTTTGAGAAGTATGTATAATAATTCTTATGAAGGAGTGAAATACAGGGAAATGAAGCTGAAATGTAAAAATTCTTCATAGTCTATGAAAACCTACATGACTTCAAGAGTCCTGAAAGAAAAAGAGGATGGAAACCAGAAGAAGAAGAAAACAAGAAACAACCTAGGAACCTGCTACAGAGGGCCTCTGAAAGCCAGAAGAAGAAAATAGGAAACAATCTAGGAACCTGCCACAGAGGGCCTCTGAAAGCCTCTGCCCTGCAGACTATCAAAGCAGATTCTGAGCCTGATGGCCAAGTGTCCGGCAGAGTGAATGGAATTTTATGTAAGAAGTGGGAAATAGTAAGAGCTGGAGAGGACAGGAACTTCCACAAGGAGAGCAACAGAACAAGAAAATTTGAACACAGGGAACTTCCCAGAGACTCATACTCCAATCAAGGACTATTACTGGAGATAACCTAGAACCCCTGCACTGATGTAACCCATGGCAGTTCAGTGTCCAAGTGGGTTACATAGTAATGTGAAGACGGACTGCCTCTGACATAATCTGATTGGCCTGCTCTTTGATCACCTCCCCCTGAGGGGGGAGCAGCCTTACCAGGCCACAGAAGATGAAAATGCAGCCACTTTTGATGAGAACTGATAGACAGAAAGATCAGAAAGAAGGAGAGGAGGACCTCCCCTATTAGTGGACTTGGGGAGGGGCATGCATGCAGAAAGGGGAGGAAGAGTGGGATCGGGAGGGGAGGAGGGAGGCGCTTATGGGGGGATACAAAATGAATAAAGTGTAATTAATAAAAGTTAAATAAAAAATTTTTAAAAAGAGTCTGTATTGACAACGCTGGTTTTGCAGGAGCTGTATATGGTTAATTTTCATGACATGTAAAACCTATTAATCAGATAAGGATTTGATAAACATTATGTTTATTGAACTTTGAGCAAGACTTTGCAGACATTCATTGTTAAAATCTCAGATAATCAAAAAGTAAAATATATTGTGTTACAGTAAGTACATTGCTAACACTATAGTAGCCACACAAGTGTGTAACTGCAATTATGTGTATTACAAATGTCTGTGTGCATATAGAGTCTTGTACTTGAAGGCTCTACATAACATTTTCTTTAATAAACTTGTGTTTATAGAAATTCAACTCACATTTTCAAAAGAAAATTGCCAAACGCTTATCAATCATGCTCTTTTAATACAGCCAACCTTTAAACGTATCATCTCTCAAAAAAATGTAGTTTAAAGCCTTGTCAATCAAAGCCCAATTAAATATATTCACTAGCAGAACAGATGGAGATTCTGGAAATGTCTCCCTTGTCAGTGCACGAGAATGGGAAAAAAAACTGATGCTGTTTTATTTTCATCTGTGTACATACTGTATAGCTAAGTACAGTTTAATCATAATACACATATAGAATACCATTTATTAAAACATTTAAAGCACCAGTAACTCAGAATATACTGACGTTTCTTTACAGCTTGCATAATCCACACTCAAAATCATTGTGAAAGTTTGGGTTAAATATACAGACATAATGATTATAACCGTCATTTTTTTTTTTTTCCTGCACTCTTACACATGAGATTATTTTCTCTCCCAAGACCTTAGAACAAAGTTCACAGGAAGAACAAAAACTCATGAATAAATAACAATGCACTACTTCGTTCTTTACTGAGAGGTGGCTATACCCTGCTGAGAGCTCTGGGTTCTTGATGATTCCCTAGAGATGCATTGTGGCAGAGAAAGAACACACCACTTGTGGTCGAAGCCTTCCTTTTCATTATCTACATCTCCCCAGGGTGTGGCCTTTAGGTATTCATTAGTGGAGTCTCATCTTCCATCTGAGGATTGGGGACAATGCATTTGTTCATGAATATCACAATGGAAAAAAAATAATCAAAGAATACATTTTAAAATTGCTAGCCTCAATACGAATACAAAAATATAAAATTAATCATATTTATACTGTATAAATTAACTGTTATTTATAATAGAACTTCTCAAGTACAAAAGATTTTTTAGGTTTTACTCTTCCACTTCCACTTTTAAAATAAGAGGGACTGACCACATTTTTTTTTAATTTTTTTTATTTTTTTTTAATTTTTATCAGTTACATTTTATTAATTCTGTATCCCAGCCGTGCCCCGAACCCTCATTCCCTCCCAGTCCCTCCCTCCCTCACTCATCACCACTGTGCCCCTTTCCAAGTCCACTGATGGGGGGGACCTCCCCCCATTCATCTGATCCTGTTTTATCAGGTATCTTCATTGAGTTCCTGTTAGAAATAGTCCTTGTTCCCCTCACTTTGGGAGACCAATTGGTTACTGAGCTACCACAGGCTACATCTGAGCAGAGGTTCTAGGTTATATCCATACATGGTCCTTGGTTGAATGTCAGTTTCAGAAAAGACCCTGTGCCCAGATATATTTGGTCTTTGTGGAGCTCCTATCCTTTCCCCATCAGACTAACTCCCCTTCTTTCTTATGATTCCCTGTACTCTGCCAAAGGTTTGGTCATGAGTCTTTGCTTTGAAGACACTGCTAGTTAGAGGCTTTCAGATGCGCGACTGACCACATTTTAACAATATTAAAATGCTATTATAATTTTATTAATTTTGCAAATATAATACAGGATATAACATGTCAATTATATTTTTTCCTTTTATTTGTACCCCATTTTATTAAAAATAACTTTTTTTCTTATACATTATACTTATTATATTAGAGGGAGGCAGGCAAGATATGGGAGAAGTATGGGGAGGGCAACTGTAACTATTGATAAACTTTAAGAAACATTTTTATCTCTGTTACAATATTACATATATTAATTTCATTTTTTAAGACTATAAACTCCCAAGGTTTATTTTATTTTTTGTTTATATTCTCAAAAATGTATATAATTTTCTCATTCCTTTCTCTTAAAATCCTCTTGCTCTCTTTGTAATTTTCTCATTCCTTTCTCTTAAAATCCCTTGCTCTCTTTGTAATTCACGGCTCCCTTTTTACATTAGTTGCTGTTACAAACCTGTATGTGTACATATGTATATATTCCTAAATACAGATGTGCAAGTTACTCAGTCTGTATAATGTTACTTGTATGTCTGTTTTCAGGGCTGAGCATTTAGTATTAATAACCATTTACTGTGCTCTTACCTAGAAAAAACAATCTATCCCACCCTCAAAATTTATTGTATTTTAATTAGCAATAAAAGTAGTATGTCAGTCTGTGCTTTGCTTCATTGAGGGCTTACACACATCTTTAAAATGGAAAATTGAAAGCTACTACAATATATTTGACACTTTTAATGTGACAACTTATAATATTCTGTTTTATTACCGGAGTTTGGCAATCTGACAAGTTTTATTTGCGAGTTGTGCTTTGTAGATTATCAAGATCATTTTAACCTGAAGGCCATAATTGCAGTCACCTGAAAAATCTATTTTAGAGGATATACTTTAAGAATTTTGTTGAATTTTTTTCTTTAGCTGACATACTGGCTTGAAGCAAATTCCTTTAATCAATTTTAG
The DNA here is from genome assembly GCA_010120015.1 of Rhombomys opimus. Lineage (NCBI taxonomy): Eukaryota > Metazoa > Chordata > Mammalia > Rodentia > Muridae > Rhombomys > Rhombomys opimus. The sequence continues at coordinate 493,729 of REGO01000468.1, read as the reverse complement.
AACAACAACAAAAACAGCAACCAAAACAAAAACCCCATTCACCTCCTTCAGCTTCTCTCAGCTCTTCTACATCTGTCTACCCACCTAGTTTCATGCTTTTTCTCTCTTGTTCTATAATCCCAAACCTCCCCCAAAACAAAAAATAAAATAAAAATAAAACACACATTAAAAAAAGCTACTTCTCTGCAGGGGTTCTAGGTTATCTCCATGCATGGTCTTAGTTTGGAGTATCTGTCTCAGAAAATATCCCTATGCTCAGATATTTTGGTTCTGTTGCTCTCCTTGTGGAGCTCCTGTCCCCTCCAGGTCTTTCTATCTTCCCCTTCTTTCATAAGATTCCCTGCACTCTGCGCAAAGTTTGCCTATGAGTCTCAGCATACGTTTTGATACTCTGCTGGGTGAAGTCTTTCAGTGGACTTCTGAGATAGGCTTCTGTCCTGTTCCCTGTTTTCTCCCTCTTCTGATGTCCATCTCATTTGCCTTTCTGAATGAAAATTGAGCATCCTACCCAGGTTCCTTCTTCTTGCTTAGCTTCCTTAGTTATACAGATTTCAGTATGTTTATCCTATACTATATGTCTAATATCCACTTATAAATAAATATATACCATGTGTGTCTTTTTTCTTCTGGGACACCCCACTCAAGATGATCTTTTCTCCCACCATTTGCCTGCAAATTTCATGATTTCTTATTTTTTAATTGCTGAGCAGTATTCCATTGTGTAAATGTACCACAATTTCTGCATCCATTCCTCAACTGAGGGATATCTGGGTTGTTTCCAGGTTCTGGCTATTACAAATAAAGTTGCTACAAACATGGTTGAGCAAATGTCCTTGTTGTATACTTGAGCATCTTTTGGATATATGACTAGGAGTGGTACAGCTGGGTCTTGAGGTAGCACTATTCCTATTTGTCTGAGAAAGCGCCAGATGCCCAAGGCAGCTTAGTATCCAAGAGTGTTCCCAAATAATAGACCAGGAACCATCTCTGACATGAACTCATGGGCTGGCTCTTGGATCACCTCCACCTGAGGGGAGGAGCAGCCTTTCCAGTCCACAGAGGAAAACAAAGAAGCCAGTCTGATGAGACCTGATAGACTAGGGTCAGATGGAAGGAGAGGAGGACCTCAGCTATCATTGGACTGGGAGAGGGGCAAAGGAAAAGAAGAGGGATGGAGGGTACGATTGGGAAGGGAGTAGAGACGGGGCTACAGCTGGGATACAAACTGAAGAAAGTGTAATTAATAAAGTAAAACAACAAAAAAGAACAAAAAATGCCAAATCAAGCAGCACACAAAACACATGAAGTTTCTTTTGTGTTGGCCAACTGCTCCTGGGAATGGGTCCTGCCCTGCAGGGTAGTTGATATACCCAGTGACACTCCATTGGAGAAAAATTATTTTCTGTTTCGCAGAAGATGAATTCCAAACAGCTTCCTGGTTTGTGGTGGGGCTTTGTGTCCAGTTCTCTTTTTCAGAAAGTGCTGGATTTTGTCTGGCTTGAGTCTTTGCAGGTGGTGTGTGTGCCCTCACACTCTCTGTGAATTCATATGTGTACCAACTCTTGAGTCTGTAAAAGGTTTCTTTGACGTCATCAACTGGATCTCAGTATCACCTGTGGCTCTCACTGTATTTTCACTTCCTCTTCTAGATAGATCTGTGAGCTATGGGGATTTTTCTTTATTCTTATCTTCTTTTTTTCTCTTCTGGAGTCCCATTGGACATACCATACTGTTTGCAGCTGTAGTGTCTCTAGAGATCTGAGAGAAGCTGAAGGAGGAGGAAAATAAATAAAAATAAACTGAGTGATTTTTTTTTTTAATACTAAGAAAATCTAAAAGCAATAGAACCAAAAAAAGCTGGGCACAGGGATCTTTTCTGAGAGTGACACACCAGTCAAGGACCATCCATGGAGATAATCTAGAACCCCTGCACAGATGTAGCCCATGGCAGCTCAGTGTCGAAGTGGGTTCCCTAGTAAGGGAAACAGGGACTCTCTCACACATGAACTCAATGGCTGGCTCTTTGATCACCTCCCCCTGGGGTTTACACCTTGACAGGCCACAGAGGAAGACAATGCAAGTCCCGATGAGATCTGATAGGCTAGGGTCAGATAGAAAGTGAGAGGACCTCTACTATCAGTGCTCTAGGGGAGGGACCATAGAAGTAGAAGAAGGAGTGATGGTGGGACTGGGAGGAAATGAGGGAGGGGTCCACAGCCAGGGTACAAAGTGAAGAAATTTTAATAAATAAAAAATAAATACACTAAAAAAAAAGAGAGCATGCAGGAATCCTACAGAACACTACATAGATAGGTACAGAAGGGAAATCCTCCCACAGCATAGTAATTAAAACACGAAATGTGAGAACAAATACAGATTAAAAGCAGGAAGAGAAAATAATCAAGCAACATGTAAAATCAGACCTATAACAATTACAGCTGACTCCTCTTCAGACACTCTAAAAGTCAGAATGCTCTTCGCAGATACGGTGCATAGTCTGAGAGACTTTAGATGTTAGCCCAGAGCATTATACCAGCAAAACTTCTAATCACCGTAGATGGAGCAAAGAATGTATTACCAGACAAAACAATTTTTAAGAATATCTATCCACACACCTAGCCTAGAAGGAAAACTCCAACCAAGGAGGTTAACTACAGCCAAGAAAATATTAGAAATAAATAGTCTTACACCAGCAAAACCAAAGGAATGGAAACACACACACAGATACATATACACAAATAAAATATGTACACTATTTACATCCAAAAAAATGCATAATTCCTTCTTAAAGTACTCTTCCTTGCTGTCATTTATTGGTTTTCAAATAGAACTATTCCATTTTGCCCAAGAGTCTTTTATTTTATTTCAATAAACAAGAGCCTAAAATGATAAACACCAATTTAAAATCACTGATTAAACAGAGCCTGTTTTACCAAGAAGGTAGATCTCTGACTAATTTCATACAAAGCACTAGACCACGGAGAATGCCTTCATAATCATTTCTTCAGCCATTATTAAAATTGCAAATCAGAAGTTAAATTTTATATAAACATAGTTATATGAAAACAGGTGGCATTTGATTATTTTCCTCTGAACATTCTAATGAAGCAGTGAGAAATGAATAGATGATAATTTATTGAAAGAAATAAAGGAATTTTTAGCTGATACCTCAGGGTGAGAAGAATGCCTCATGAAATTACCAAGTATGAAATTTAAATTCTCCTGCTGAGTTAAATATGCCTTGACAATGTCAGTGAACTTGGAAGAAAAATAACAAATTGCTGTTATATGCTCAAGTTTCTAAAAGCCGTACTGTGAGCTATTGTAAATATTGCAGGATTCAATTCAAAATCATGTTGCATATTTATCCTCATTTTTTGAAAAATATTTTCCCCTTATATCGCTACAAATTTCAAATAAGTTCAGAAAATATAAAATGACTTATAAAATGTTTTGTTCACAGGAAAATTACATAATAGGACACAGTTTGCCTTGAATTTCATCTTGTGCTTTTAATGCATTTATAACATACATGCAATAAATTCTCTTATCTCCAACTTGACTGCAAGACATATATTAAAGCTCCCAGCATATTTTTACTCCTTTTTTAGGTGAGGATGCAGTTACAGAGCCCTATAAAAATGAAAATGGTCTAATTATATGGTTTCTTTTAAGTCAGTATAAAGTTTCTACACACTCAAGAAACTGTTGTACATTATAAAATTTAACAACAGGTATACAAATCATTTTCCTTTATTGCTGTTTTGCTAGATAAAACATGTTTATTTAAAACTCTGAAGCCTGTGGAAATCATTTCTATTTTTAAGGATAAAGCAGTTTTGATAGTCATGATGTTGAAAAAAAAAAGCAGATCCACAATACATGAATTGATGATAATTATCTAATAACTTTTGCAAGACAGAATATTGAATTCATGGGTTGTCAAGAATGTACTTCATTAAGAAAAAAGTCTTAAAATATGATAATTTTAATGCTTCCATAATTGAATCCTGATTCCTAAAATAGAAGATATGGCATCATAATTCATCGTTCCCTCTCTGATTCTCACTTCAAAGCTGTCACCAACTACTTTTAATACATCTAATAACATCTCCTAATTCCAGCTAGGCTTTTCCATCTTCTTCACCTCTGTCTTAATATGTTTAATTGTTACATTCTCTTATATGAACTACTTTAAAAATCTTTGTCTCCTTTCACTCTCACCATACTTTTGTACTTAATGAATCTTGAAAATGGTTTTTAGACTTATTATCTTAAATGAGAAAAGCGAATCCAATCCATGATAGGCATAAATCTCTAGTTTATGCAACTTATGCTGTCTAAAGGCCCTTTTGATCATTTAATTCTCTCTCTATAGTCTGAAATATTTTCACAATATCTTTTTAGCTCATAAGTTCTTACTAATATACTATTGATATACTTGGGCTCTTCCAACACAAAATACCACATTATCTTAGGACAATTCTAGACTTTTCAAGCATACGAGATTCTCCTTTTAAATTGCTTTAATGATAGCTTATTTAATCTAATGATCTCTTTGGCAATATTCTACACATTCCTCTCAACTCAACTGATATGTTATCTGCACAATAGAATCCTTCCTAAAACACAAATAACATCTGATTTCTCAAGATTTTATGTTTTAATTTTCTTCTTGAACACAAATATTAAAGTGGCATTGGTGGACTAGTTTATCAGCCTCCAACACAATGTAAAATCTCTAGATTCACTCTTAAACTTCTAAACAAAATTCTCACTTTAAATAGATCCTATGTCTACCATAAAACATTAAAATCTTTGTTTGGTGCTGTGGAATATATCATCATTTATTTCTCATTCCACCAAGTACAAAGCTCAGTTAAAATGGCTTCCATAATACTAGTTTAAATTTGTTCCTTTAAATTACACTACTAATGCTCATACAGAAGTGCAAGTTCTAGGAGGCAAGCTACTCTTCTATGTAAATACATGAACAACATTTGCTGCAAAACTTTTAGCAGCTGTGCTGTCCTCACCAGAGGAAGAAGTATTAGGACCCATTGAAATATATGTGGAATGACCTGAGAATCAGAGCTGCTTAACTTCATTCAGGAAAAATAACACTCCTTAAACAGAGGAACAAGATAGAAATATTTTACATCATACCCTTAAGACTGAAGAAACATGTACATACAGTGAGACAGACAAAAATGTGAAACCCCATTCACCATTCATAAAACCACTGTTCAGCTCTTGATGATGCCATGAGATGCGATCATAGACGTGCTTGTCCTCACTTGTTATCCACTTTTTCTCTCAATCCTCAGCACTGAGGGGCTATCAGTTATTGATACTTGCTCAATTATTTGTTACCAGGCCACAGAAGATGACAATGCAGCCACTCCTGATAAGATCTGATAGACTAGGATCAGAAGGAAGGAGAGGAATACCTCTCCTATCAGTGGACCTGGGGAGGGGCATGCGTGGAGAAGGGGGAGGGAAGGTAGGATTAGGAGGCGGAGGGGCTTATGGGGGGATACAAAGTGAATAAAGTGTAATTAATAAAAATTAGAAGAAAAAAAGAAGCATTGGATGTGACGTGATGGCAAATATCTGTCATTTCCTATCCCCAAGGCAAGATGGAGGCACGATCAGGAGAACTGCCTTTCAGCTTTACCACTAGCTAGTCTTAAGTACACCATGTGGCAGAAAGAAGAGGAAGCCTCTTTCAACAAAATCCAAACCGCTCCACACTACAAATTGCCTTTATAACATAGAGTTGCCTCCAACCTAAAAGAAAAATCCTCCCCACAAATTGAAAACTATATTATACACAGGCAGAGAAGCCCAACATTACCCAGAAAAGGATAGTCTTCCAGAAGAAAATCTGTACAATCGTTTTTTATTTGTTTTTAGCTCAGTTTCAAAACTACACTTTCTATCCTGGAAAAGATATTTATTTTAAAATAATTTTTCTTTCTTAATTAAATTTTTATTTTTTAATATGTTACAGTTTATTAACACTGTATCCCAGCTGTAGCCCGCTCACTCATTCCCTCCCAATCCCACTCTCCCTCTCTCATCTCCTCTCTCCCCCTTTCCAAGTCCACTGATAGGGGAGGTCCTCCTCCCCTTCCATCTGACCCTAGCTTATAACATATCTTCATTTTTTTAAAAGTAATTAATATTTAGAATTAAATGGTTTATGTTATCTTGTTAAATTTGATGTTATTAACATAAAAATTAAAACTTGAAAAAGTATTCATTCTTTCTCTTTTCTGGACTGTATTCTCTGACTTGTCTCTTGTGTGTATATATCCTTCTAAGAAATGCCTGGCTGCTCTACCTCTCCCTGGACATAGGTTTTAAGTATTGATAAATAATTGTCAAAATTCTACTGGTGCCGATAGTTTTGCGCTAAAGTATTTCTAAGCACTTGTTCTGATGTTTATTTTAATGTAAATAAGCACAGATATTGGCTGTGTAGCAACTGAACTAAGTATGAGGAGCAGATAGATTCTGTTGTTGAGCATGCTGATTTGAACAAAGGAATTAGCATTGTTGACACCCCTTAAGACAGCATTAGACACTGGGGACACTCATTCAGCCATCCTGTTTGACCAACTTCTTTGAAGACTCAGTCATTTTCTAATGTTTTTTTTATGACTTCTTATCAAAATTTATATGTCTATATGTGTGTTGGTCTTCAATTGTATCCATTGATCAATCTATCTCTTTTTTTGTCAATATCATGCTGTTTTTATTACTATAGCTCTGTAGTACATTTTCAGGAGAATGATGGTGATACTGCTAGAAATTCTTTTATTATTAAACATTGTTTTAGCCTTTATAGCTCATCTGTGAAGAAATGTGTTGGAATTATAGTAATTTAATTTAATCTGTTGCTTGATTTGCTGGGGTAGCCATTTATTGCTATATTAATCCTCTGGATCCATGCCTACCTTTTGATATGTTCTTCAATTTCTCTCTAGAGTGCCGTAAAATTTTTATCATGTAAGTCTTTCACTTGCTTAGTTAGAGTTTCCCCATGGTATTTTTTTTTTTTTTTTTTTTTTCGGTGATTGTAAAGGTGTTTCTCTGATTTATTTTCCTTTTTCATTTGTATATAGGAGAGCAAATAATTTTTGTGAGTTAATTTTGTATCCCTCTAATTTGCTGAAAGTGTTTATCAGCTGTAGGAGTTTTCTGGTGAAAATCTTAGGGTCACCTAAGTATGCAAATGATATTATCTGTAAATAAAGATATTGATTTTTTTTTCTAATTTGGAACTGTTTTATTTTCTTCAGTTGTCTTATTGCTCTAGGTATGACTTCAAGTACTATATCGAATAGATGTGAAGGGAGCATACAACATTGTCTTGTTCCTCATTTTCATGGAATTGCTTTGAATATAAAAAATTGTTTTGGGCTTTTGTTTGCTGTAATCTGCCATTATTGTGTTGAGATATGCTGTCTTCCTTTGCTTCCCTTTTCTATTGCAGGCTTTTAACATGAAAGATGTTGGATTTTGTCAAAGGCCTTTTCTGTATCTGGTGAGATGATGATGCAATTTTTTGTTTTTCAGCTTGTTTACATGGTGGATAAATTTGTCATCTTATGTAACTTGAACGATCTCTTCTTCTCTGGTTGGCAGCCTAATGGTCATGGTAGATGATGCTTTTGATGTGTTCTTGAGTTTGGTTTGCATGTATTTTATTCAGAATTTTTGCATGAAATATTTTGAGGAGTATTAGCACTAATTCTTTGTGAGTATGGTAGAATTTGTAAAGTAAATGAATTAAGCATATTTTTATAAAGAGTTTGGTTTTATTACATAATAGATGATGGTACGTGATAAATTTTAACCTAATTCATTTTCTTTACACATAGATGCCTTTAATATCACTATTCTCTTTATCTATTTTGACAATAGAGGAAAAACTCCATGGAATAGAAATTTTTGTTTTGATCTCAGGCATCTTCACTGTGCTGTGTATTGTCCTGGGCATGTACAGTCTGAAGAATAATTTCAGTTGGCAGCATTTGTACTTTACCTATCAAATCAGCTTTCATTTTTGTCATGAGCATAGTTTGCCCTTTGTGGCTGTAAGATGGGAAGCTTTTTTGTGGCTTGGTATCTGGATGCTATGCACAGTTATGGAGATAACAATTAATATTATTGGTGATGCTCATTTACTCAGGTGTGCATTCAAAGCTCTGAGCTAAAGTAAAATATGCTTCATTGAAGAACATGGAAGGAAATCTTATCATGTAGCTTTACACAGCTCATTAGTGGCTCTTAATACCATTCCTAATTATCCATTCTTCTTTAATAAACAGATTCTAATGTCACAATATACATCTACTGAATTTAGGCAGAGAAAGTGAAGGTTGTTTAGTAAGTGGATCTTTTTATCTCTGATACCTCACAACTTGAAATATATGTAAATTATAGCTAAAAAACCCATAAATTCTGAATTAAGATTAAGAAACAATTTTGAATGCAATATGTATTTATTCTGTATAACTGAATAGTATTTTCTGAAAATTTTGAAATACCGTATTGTAGATGATATGTGCATACTTGTATAAACATGTAGATGGACTTAGTGAAAAAGAGGTGATAATTTAAAAGAGAGTGGAGAGGAGTGTATGGGAAATTTATATTGAGAAAAGTGAAGAGGAGATGTTAAAGTTAAACTTTTAACCTCCAAAGTTACAGAGTTAATAAAATGTAACTGATAAGAAAAAAATAAAATTAAAAAAAAAACAAAAACAAAAAAAGGATTACATTTAAATAGACTTGGAAGAGATTATTGGAGAGTTTAATTAATTACTTTACACTGTGATGAACATTACATAACTATAAATTCACTAAAAAAGTCACTCAAATGTGTAATTGCTATGGGGAATTTTATACTTTACAAAGTGTATCTTAATATATCATTTAGAACAGGAGCTGTAGAACAGAGTGGTGTTTGGTGGGTGGTAAATGAAATATTAGATACAGGGCATTAGTTAGCAGTGTATTACTGAAATCTTGATATGAGAAAATTAAATGAAAGTCTTTCATATACCAACACACAGAGTTAGATATGGAGATGATCCCAGATATCTGTCTTCCCACACAACTGAACCTTAAATTAAAGCTCAGGACAAGAGAGTGTGTATTACATTTTCAAACATCTAAGTAATGGATAAAATTCTGTTATATTCGAGGTTTGCTAAAATATTCTGCTCTGATGATATAGACCATTCACTTAACAGTCTGTAAGAACTGAATTGAAATTGTTAAAAATGAAAAAAATTTCATATTAAATAAATGCTGTTGTTTTTAGAATATAAAAAAAGTTAAAACAAGAATTAAAAATGTGCATTGAATCTAAGTTATAGAATGCCTTAAATATTTAATTCTTGTGCTTATATTGAATGAGGACCTCAAAAACATACAAATTGATTATGTTAACCTAAAGCTCATGAATTCACAATGAAGTTTAATCTTACACAAGAACACAGAATTATCACATGATAAGGCATTTACAAAATAAAAATTTTGTTATGCTGTATTTTTGAAGAAATGTTAGATATTAATTTCTATAGTGAGATTTCTTTCACAGAAAACTGTTCCTATTTAAAAAACATTGGTTTCATATATATATATATATATATATATATATATATATACACACACACACACACACATATATATATATATATAAAATGCTAAATGGTACATAAATTTGGATATTGCTGCCTTATACTTTATGTAGTCAAACATTTCAATCTATACTTTAATTAATTCATTCTCTCTCACTTCTCTCAGGTCCATTTTTACATCCCTTCTATGTATTGTATTTTTAAGTAATCTTTAAGTTCAAGCTTTCCTTTTTACATACTCCTGACTGTGCAGCCAAGGTTTTATGTTAGTGTTAATATTTACCTAAATAGACTTATTTATTTATGTGTAAAAAACACAATAAATTCTAATAATATTACAGTTATATTCTGTATGTAGTAAAGAATAAATATTTGTACATATGAAAATATTTTGTGTTTTAAATAGCATTTTATAGCATGTGACAAAATCATATCATGATATTTTTTTTTAAAAATAATCCAATTTTTACAACTTTGTAATTGTATTGCACTCATATTTTATTGTAGTTTGGTTTTTAATATTTCACATCAACTCAGAAAAGCACTGTATTTTGATGAACCTTTATTTAACCTTATAGAATAGAATACAAACTCTAGTGTTTATAACATGTTAGTTTTATAAATATAGTGTTATAAACACTAACAATAGCAATATTGGAAAGAACACATCACAACCCAAAAGGTTAAAGAAACCTGGATTGTGTGAAGTATAGAAAAATAGTTTAAGTCCTTCATAAGTGAAAAGTCTAAGTAATGCATAAATTTAGAAATTAATTAACATGCTTAGTTTTGTTTGACTATTTATGAATGTTCCAAACACATTCCGTTTAGTTCAAGTCTCCAAACAACTACTGACATTTAATGTATCAGTTTCTAAGATATAGAAACAATGATGTTATATATATTTTCCATTACTTATAAAGGATATGAAGAACCAGATGGCTATAGGATAAGAGCACCCCTTATACAAATAATAACACATGCTTTGAGATTTTAGAGCTATGTAGAAGTCACAAAACGGAACATACGCTATTGGAAAGGGATAAAGGATGGTAAATATTATGAACAAATTGACATTCATTTATATTCATAATGCAACAATTACTGAGCAGCTAGTATATCCAAATTTCCCTTATAGGCTTAATATGCACATTGATCGAGTCCCTGATGGCAAGCATCAGATAGGGGAGATTATGTTAAGGCATGTAAACAAAGATGTGTAAAATAGCCTATCAGAGTTGTTGACATTATTTCTGATGAGAGCATATCAATATTAAAAAGTAACTCCTGAACCATAAAGAATAAATATCATTTCACATTTATTACTCAGATTTGAAAATTGACAAATATGTACAATTACTGGCTCAACTAGTCATGGTTAATTAAGCAATGCGCCCTACACCAATAGTTTCCAAAAATCCATTTACAAAAGCCAATTCTCTCATGCTTGGAATATATAGATGGAAACATCTTTTTTGACTACTTTCTCTTATTCCTTTCTATCCCTCCCTTTTCTTGCCATTCACAAATGCCCCTAATATTACTGTGTTGCTGTCAGCTTTTGCTTCATTCCATGTACAGCACTTTCCCCAGATAGTTATTTTTGTCACTGACTAAGACAAACAGAAAAAAATCCGTTTACTCAGAGTAGTAAAATTATGACTCTTCAAAAATTATAAATACAAACTAAACATGCATGTATAGCCAGAATGTTGTGATGAAAGAGCAAGGAAGCTCTAGGTTCTCTCCCCTCCCCACCTCTGTTATCTCACATGGCGGAAGGAGGGTGAGCACATGTCCCAGGGTCCTTTAATGAGAGCATGAAAGCCCTTCATTGGTGTTCACGACTTAATTATCTCAAAAAATCCTAACCAAACCCATTTTTGAGATGAAAAAACAATTTGCAAAGCCTCCATGTGATTCTCATGTAAATATAAAATTAATATATTTATATTTTGATTCAACTTTTAATGTGTGAGAAGAAAGCAAATAGACACAATTATTGATTAGATATTGAGATAAATAATATTGGCAGTGACTATGACACACATGCAAGAGGTGCTTCCAATTGACATATGGCCTTTATAAAATTGGCTTGTGTGCATTTCATTTTTTAAAAATTACAATTTTTGATTCACTTTACATTTCCCATCTCAGTTCCTGCCCTTCTCTCATCCAGATCTTACCCTCTCAACTTCTTCCTCCTTTCTCACCTTTCCTTCTCAGAAAAGGGGAGCCCCGCCCCCACCCCTTTACTAATCCACCCTGGCACATCAATTTGTATCAGGACTAAGCCTAAGCACATCCTCTTCTATAAGGAAGATCAGTTGTAGGCAACAGAGCCCATGTCAGAGGCATCCCCCGCCCTACTTGCTTGGAGATAGTTTGTAGGCATTTCTATGGGACATTTACTAGAGTACAAACTGATAAAGAAAGGTTGAGACCATTTTCGAAGTCTAGACCTTTAAGAAAAGGGGCCTGAGCTGTATAAGAAATAGAGCTGAACAGGAACTTTGGAACAATTCCTAAGGTGGATTTCTTCCATGGTTCCAACTTTAATTCCTCCATAATCTTCTGCATTGACTTCTTTCATAACAGATTGTGACCTAGAAGTTTAAAGCACAAAAAAATCTTTCCTCTGTCTAAATTGTCTTTGGTCTTGGTGCTTAACATACTAACTGAAAGCAAAAGAGTAAAGAAACTGATACTGAGAGTGGGTTAATATTGAGACCTGACCATGTTGTTTTCCTGAAGGGTTGTGTGTGTATGTGTGTGTCTGTGTGTAAGCATTCTGAACTTTGAGTGAGAAAACACATTGTATGTTCAGCGAGTAGTGGGCTGTTCTGTGGTTTCTTGGTAGATAAAAATGCTGAAAGATACAGAATCGGTGGGGCTGGCTTGTGAAGTTACTTAGGGAAGCAAAGACTTTACCCAAAGTACTAATGTGCTACTTTTTAAGATTTCATGCAGGTGAATACTTCAATGCTGGATTGGAACAATAGTTGCTGCTCAGCAAGTACTGAAGAATCAGTGATTAAAAAGAAACCAGCAACCTTGAGGTGAAGACCACCAAAGCATATTTCCTTTTGGTCATCACATTTAAGCTATGGTTCAGATGGTTGAATGCCCAAGGTTGCCTATAAAGCTGATGGCTGAGCTTGCTGGCATGTAAGACTCTCCAGAATGGTACTTGTTTTGGTGACATGAACCGTGGAAAATTCAAGGGGTCGTGGAAAGACACTGACATTTACTGCCATATGAAGAGGTGGGAGGCATCATTGAACGAGGTGTCACTGAACCACTGCCTTAGTAGCAGTTGAGAAACTGGAGGGTGGAAGATGACATGTTAACACATCCTAAGAACAGTTACAATATGGAATGCAGCCTTCCTGAGCCTCCAAAAAGTCTCTGTGTACTGTGGATAGAAGACACGAAAAGAGAAGCTGGTCAAGGATTTTAGAATCCAAAGATCAAGAATGTGTCCCAACAATTAAAATTTTAGAAAGTTTCCCTCTGTTGAGGCAGATTATTCACTGTGACCTTGTTGCGATTGGTTGTTTTCAGGTTACCCTTAGAGACTCCAGCCAAAATTTTTTTTTGTAGTTAAGGAACCTGAATTTAACAGGCGAACATTTACATACTAAAAGTAAACTGTAAATGGTAAGATGTTTGTTTGTTTGTTTGTTTACTGAAGATAGGATGGATTTCAAATGTAAAAGCAAATTCTCAAGATTTTTGTGTAGACAACTGTGTAATAAAGAACATGACAGAGAACATCATTCAAAAACTATTAAATTGATAAACTGATTAATTAAAAAAAAAAGAATGTGTCCCAAATGTTGGACACTGAAATTATACGCTTTGGGGATTGAATTTTGCTTTGATCTATTCTAATTATGCTCTTGACTTTGCATCTTAGAAAAAAAAAGTACAGTATTTGTATTGGTTTTACAGAAGGGTACATTTGGGATTTTAAAGAGAACTTAGATGTCTAAAGTGTTGAAAATGTCTAGGATTGAGACTTTTAAAAATATACTATGTCTTATAATATGATGTTAACCTGAAATCCTTGGGGCAGGTTACAATTTAACACCAGTGATTTTATGTGAAGTTGACAAAGGGTGGGCTTGTGAGGGCTAATCTTGGATCTCAGCTTGATATTCATAAAGGGGAGTTCTCAGTTAAAGAATTGTATCCATCAGACTGCCTGTGAGGATGCTTGTGTGACAGTCTGTTGATTGGTAATTGATGTACAAGAGTCCATACCGTGGTGGGATCTACAATCTCCATGCCAGTGGGGCTGGGATTTATAAGCTGAACTTGAGCCTGGAAGCAAGCCAGTACACAGCTTTCATATTTTCTGCTTCAGGTCATGCAGTGATTTATCTCAATGATGGATTGTGACTTAGAAGTTTCAGCCACATATGCCCTTTCCTCTTCAAATTCCTTTTGATCATGGTGTTTAACAAACCAATGGAATGCAAGCTTGAAAAGACACAAAACCCATGAAGATCCTGTAAAGATATAAATGATATTTTAGTCCTAACCACATTTTCTTGTTGATTTTTAACAATTATGTTTTCTTTATTTCTGTGAGCCTGTGCATGTACATGTGTTGTTTCTCTGTATTAGTCTGAATATGTGGGCTGTTTTATCACTTCATGTCATGATTGTGGAGTCAGAGAACAATTTATCACAGCACTCTGTCTCTCTGGGGAACCAAATTCATGTCTTCAGACTTGGATGTAATGCCATTTGCCAATAGACCATTTTATACCCCTTATGATCACTCTGTTAGAATATCTACTGATTGACATTACTTGTATATGTAGAGTGTGTGTAAAAACACTGTTCAGATTTTAAAAATGTCTAAATATATCCTTATATGCTTGAGAGCAATGTGAAAAATAAACCTCACAATCAATTTTAGCTTAAATCCTTGTTCGTAATTACTGTTACATGTTTTAACTACAAATTCATTTTTCTATACAAATATTATCACATTTTAATTTACTCAACTATTTTTCAAATATTTTCAACAGGTCTTTATATCAATTGTATGAGTCGTTTTATGTTTGCATTGTACATCTTTATTTGTTATCTGTTATTACCCTAAAAAATTAGTATTTACTATTATATTTGACAATTATTAAGCCATTTTCTTCCATTTGGCCTTAAATATGTTGCTACTAGACCTCTCTCACTAAATTTATTACTTAATATGTGTCTCAAAATATATACAAAATGGAAAATAATCATATCATCAAAGATGCCGAGGAAGACAATTTGAGACGCTGGTTACAGTTGTATGAAGCTTGACAATAACAAAATGTTTGACTTAGTTAAAAAAGTATGTAGAAAAAAATAATTTTAAAAATAAAAAGTTTTCTTTATAAATATGTCATATATACAGTCACGGATTAAAATATCTGATCAATTCTACAGCAAGAGAATTCATGTGTGTTCCATAATTAATTGGGAGACAATCCATACTGAATTTTGACAACAATTTGAAATAGACACCTACCTAATGTTTCAAACATATCTTGAAAGCAAAGTATTATTAATGTTTTTGTTGTCTAGGTTTTTCTTTTAATTTTGGTTGACCACATTTTTTATTTATCTCAATATCTGAGGATAGGTTAGGGACTTTTCTGCTTGATATGTTGGTTCCAACCTCAAAAGTTTCATGTCTATATGCACTGGTTTGCAATAAATATGATTGATCCTACATTTAAAATTACATCATACAAATGTTCTAGGTGAATGACAGATAGTTTCTAATGAATAACATGAAATTAGAGATTAGACAAAAACTAACTATTTCATCTTTACTAAATCATTCCTTGTTGGATGGATTTTATTTAAAGGAGTTCAACCACTCTCCTGAAAAGCTAAAGGGCATTTGAAATGATACATTAATGACAAACCTATTTTCTGATACATAAAACAATGTTTTCTTTATCTTTCATTAATTTATAGTATTTTCGATTACATTTTATAATTACAAAATGAATATTGCTGTTCTTTGATCAAATTTTAGACTGTCAGTGCTGGTGAAATGGCTTAATAAATAGAAATAATTGCTAACCTATCAGAGAAATTGAGTTTGCTCATAATCACCTATAATTCAAGCTCCAGATGTTCTGATGGCATCTTTTGGATACCAATGAACCTACAAACTTTTGGTGAACATACATGCAAAATGGCATACATACCCACACACATAAATCTCTGTTAAAAACACTAAACTCTCCAAAATATACAGCCTAAGGACCTGAAGATCTTATTTTTAATTATATTTTTTGTACTTTAAGGAAAATTTTGTTCTTATTTTATACAATATTTTATTATTTTTTAGAGGCCTTGTCTTTAAATTTATCAGATATTTGCTTCCATTTAATAACTTTTTGTTGTATTGAAACTAAATTTTTTTTTCTGACAGTATTTCTGGATTATGTTTTCTCTTCCTTCTATTTCTACCAGTTTTGTTTCTCCCTCTCACCCAGATCTATCCCCTTTCTGTCTCTCATTAAAAAACAAAGACTTCTAATGAATAATAATAAAAAAATAAAATAAAACAGAGTCAAATACTTTGAAATACGAAAAAACAAATGAACAGAAGAAAAAGAGCGCAAGCAAAGGTACAAAAAATAGACATAGATGCAGAGACCACTCAAGATTAAAGGCTAACAACCAAAAATTAAATAATATATTTATAATCAATGTATACCTATAGCACTCTGAACATTAACAATCTTTTCTTCTCAGATGTTTTTATCTGGAAGTTGTTATATCTATGTTTATTCATTTATACCTAATAACCTTTATTTACAATATGATCTTCATGGAATTAAATGTTCTATTGAAGAAAACAGAAAACATACACACATATGTGATAGAGTAGATGATAGCAAGTAATATGAGAGAAATTTAGGCAACAGTTTGAGGAAAAGCTAGAATTACAGTGTACAATAAATAGAACGGTAGAAGAGCAGCAATAAATAATACTTTGGAAGTGCAGAGGGAGAGACAGGAGGACATGTTAAACAGTGTAGTCATGGGGGAACGTTTCAAAAACCAAGCTGAAGAAAACACTCTTGGAGGTTAGACTGCTATATTATATTCT